>CM051370.1:472473-622473 GCA_028015245.1 Cardamine occulta | reverse complement strand
AATTGATGTAGTTGTCAATGTTTGAAATATGGAATAATGCTAATCAAATAAGGTATATGTAAAACTAAATTGTAGCTAAAGGCTGCGATAAAAAAAAATTAAATATTCTTAGAGATCAAAGATTTGAGAATCGATGTTGGAATATCCAAAGTCCTAATGCAGAATGAATAATTTCTAACAGTTAACGTTAAAGAAAAAAGGTGAGAAATTACAGATGATCCAGCTTGTTCTTGGCATCGCTTAAAGCTTCAAGATCCATCTTTTTATTTCCAATTCTAAAGTGTACATAACATATAATTACATATCTAAATCTTAAAGAGACAAGACAGAATGAAAATTTATATGGTAGAGAGAGAGAGTTCTGCTGAAGAATGGACTTCTGGTTTTACAAATGTTCAATGATTACAGGGTGAATTTGTTATAACTTCCAACAGAACTAAATCGTTATAGTTTGTGCTGTTTAATATACTTCTTCTCCATTAGTAAAGTCTCCGTCAAGTAACTGCTCCCTGAAACACAAATCAATGCACATTGTTTAGCTTTGCTAGACTTGGATTCTCTCCAAATTTCAAAGTTAACGCCGAGAAGTTTGTCTGAAAATTTCAACTTTTCTTACCTGAGCCTTTCGCAGAGGCGGGCTAAAGCTTCGGAACCCATTCTGAATGCAACATCTTGAATCTTTGAAGCATTTGAGAGGTTCACACTATCTGCTAATTGAAATTCACACAGCTCCTTCAACGAGAATGCATCGGTTAAAACAGCTGAGTGACCACCTCCTGCTGCTAGCTTTCTCACTTGTCCTACACACCTGAACGCAAAATCAGAGTCTCTGGTTAATCTAACCAAAGAATAACGCAATGTCTGTATCACAAACCGTTTCATTTCTTCACTTTGTTTTAGCAATTGAACAAGTAAAAAAGAAAAACTTGTTTGAGCTATACCAGTCTACAGGCGACGGGTACCAAGCATATGAAGATTTCTCATTTGCTGCTTGGCCATAGCAATTATAACCCCATCCACAAATCCGTCCCTCTTTCATATAAACGAGAGTGTGAGAATGACCACAAGCAACAAGCCGGACATCAGTTGGGATGACTAAAACCGGGACATTGCGTAGAAGCATTTCGCTTCCATTAGAGACACAAAACAAGAAACCAGATTGAGGACCAAGTCCTAGCTGTCCTGCTTGGCCACCACCCCAAGCATAGAGTGCTCCTTCCAAAGATAAAGCACAAGTGTGTACACCACCACAGGCAACTTCTTTCATGGACACACCATCTAGACCAGCCACTCGCCTTGGTATTAGCTCCTTATCCCCAGATTGAAGAGAAACATGACCAAGTTGACCCATGCTTCCTAATCCCCAAGTGTAACTGCAACGAAAGAGATAAGCAGTGGACATTGAATAAGATAAAGAAATTAACCGAAAGGGAAGGAGACTTGCATAGTCAAATGTCAGGAATCCATTTACTTCCTCAAGCATTCCCATCTGCTAGGATGTAATGAGATCGATATCTCCATCACAAATATTTCCTTTCCCGTACCCTTAGACAGAGAATTTGTTACCCATGCCATTTGAATAACCACAAAGTTTTCAAGAAAAGGCCTTAGATAACTTACACCTCGCCTGTATCAGATACAGCAGCAGTATGGTATTCCCCACATGAAACTTGCATAATCTTCACAAGCTCGGGTGCTTCATCAAGGAACTTTGCATAAGCAGTTATCACATGAGGTGCTTGTAGTCCTTCACAAGTGATTCCTCTACCAAGTTGGCCTTGTTCATTATAGCCTTGTAATTTTCGTGGAACGCAGAAATCTCAAAATCATAGAATACCGAACAAATAGATTAAAGTTCATAACAAGATCACAAAGCATTCTTACCCCAAGCTTGAAGAAGGCCTTCCTCTGATAAGGCCACAACATGAGCTGTCCCACATGACACTTGGTGGATTACCTAAAATATGCGCAGATGCCAAATTACTGTCTACGCTAATATGATTCTATTAAGAATAGGATTGGGTACATACCGTTGTAGCAGGAAATGCCCCCGAAAACAAGCGTGGTAGATTTGATCCCTATCATGAAATTTTGAGAGATCATAAGAAAAACACATGATGTGACAATTCCAGTCAAGAAAATGGAACCTGTTATACCTGATTTTGGCCCCAAACCCAGAGCCTACTAGCGGAAAGAGTACCATCATTTTCACGGGGTTCGGCTATAGCTGCAGTGCAAAAAGCTCCACAAGACACAAATTTCACAAATTCTGACTGCAGCTGCTTCACCTTCTTTGGATGTTTCCTTCCAACCTCAGTTCCATCCCCAAGCTGACCATATTCATTGGCACCTGAAACGAGGACATAATAATGTAAGAATCATCGCGACTTGAGGAAGTTACGGTTTGCCTAAGATTCAACCATAAGATCCCATAATTTTTTAAACAAAAAACAACTAAAGGTAACTACTTAGATTGCTTTCCATCACAATGATACATAAGCAAAGCCAAAAATAACAGAAAGGAAAGATATTTATATCACGAGAAGAAAGACTATGGAGTAAAAAGCCAATGTGGAAATTAAGAGACAGACCCCAAGTAAAGAGAGTTCCATCAGATGCAACCGCAGCTGTATGTTCCCGACCACAGGAAATATCGAGCCAGCGGGAATTGGCACCAGCGGGGCAACCGAAAAGCTCAGGAGGAAGCTGTTTAGGGATACGCAAAAGCTTCTCTTGTCCAATCCTACCAGTTTGTCCGCTTTGATTGTAACCCCAAACGTATATAGCGCTCTTTGTTGGCATACTTACACACGGAGCTACTTCCCCAATTATTTCTCCAATATCCATTTTTTTTTGTTGAGAAGAATCCTGCAACAAATTATTGCATAAATTGTTATTCTTCCCGAAATTTATGAACTAATCAACTCTGTTTTTACAGAAGCGATGACGAATTAGGCAAATTTCTCGATCCAATCTTAGAGCTAATCACGAATTCAGGGAAAAAGACATAAAATTTCCATAACTAAGACGCAAATGAGAACTCGATTCACGAAGATTACTTAAGGTAATCAATCCAGAGAAAATCTGAAACCGTACCTCTATGATCAAATGTTACAATGGATGAATCGAAAAGTCTGAAGCTTTTTGTTGCGTTTGGGCGTTGCTAATGTGTAAGAAACAGAGGGAAAGGGACAAGCAATGAGTGTCGTTCGTTCATTTGCTCCGAGAGCTCGGGGACCAAGTCGGAGAGATACTTCTGATATTAACATCGGAAGACCTTCATTTTATGACATATTCACATAGAAGTCCCTAAATTTAATTTAATTTTTCTCTTTTTCCCACTTTTTTTTTTTTTTTTTTTTTTCACTCTCTCACTTCATAAAACTGTATCAATGTCTCAGTTTTTGGATTCCTTGGATTGAACACATGAAAAGGGAAGCTAATTTATATAATGAAAATCATGTAAGAGTTTCGATGATTAGAGAATACAAAAGAGGCATTTAATGAGAAAAAGTCACTTAAAGATGAAATATGAAATGCTTCTTTTTGTTTTCTTCTTTCATGGAGTTTATATCTTCTCATAAGCTTAAACTGATGCAGAGGAACATTTGCTCTCTTTCTGCTTCATATATTTACCATTGTAAATGAAAATATTTACAAACCAACGAGCCAAATTTACAAAACATCCCATTTGCATTGCCTTGTTATCTTCCCCGGTTTCAGTTCAGATACAGGACACATTTCAATCGTCGATGATGATCATGGTGTTTCGTTGAATTCCATCACCTGCATTCAAGGACATCGGAAAAAATGAAAGCTTTTCTTAGATTTGAATGAACCAGAACAACACAACTGTTTTAAATTCCTGGAAACGATCAGGACACATATGTTTCAGTTGTTCTATCTATCGCGTATCTTTCTCAGGCGGATAAAACCAGAAGAACCCAAGGAAGGAACATGAGCCAATTTGAAAAATGGGAGCTCTTTTAAAAAAAAAAAAAACTACGAAAATGTTATAAATTCCTTGAAAAACATGTAGAACAATAGTTTAGCTACACATATATGTTTCACTTTGTTCTGAGAATGTAGAACAGAAAAAGTGGTTACCTTTCCGCAGACAGGACAGTTTTCACTTCTCTCCATCCATTCATAAATGCAACTAAGGTGGAAATGGTGAGAACATTTTGTTACAATCTTTGGATTCTCTGATGTATATTCTGCAAAAAGCCGAACAAGATGATGAATACTCAAGGAACAAAAAGGAAATAGTGAAAGAAAACTAGGAGTGGGTTCATTACCTTCAAGACAAGTTGGACAAACATCTTCATCTTCAGACAATATATACATGTTTTCAGAGTCGGCCAATACTGACTTTGACTTTGATTTCAGAATCCTGAGACCGGATTTACTAGAGTATTCTTCTTTGGAATCTTTATCAGAGATAGTGGATTTATTATTAGCCCATTTGCATCCTCCTACGCCGAAAGACTCAGAATCGGCATCACTATCACTTCTCAAAGGTTCAGCTTCCTCATGGGAATGACTTGAACCCTTCTCCCGCCTTGAGACGAGTGAGCGGAAGTATCTAGGATCAGCATCATAAGGCAAAGGTCTTGGAGTAGAACGGAATGCTTCAGACAGAAAGTTATCGTGGGAAGAAGAGGAAGTTATTGATGCAGTTGCTTGAACCGAAGATGGGAGAGAGCGGGTTTCCCCTCTTCTGAATACCGAGATATACTATAACAATCAATATGCGCTCAAATTAGATTATAGATCAAAGTAAAACATCGTCACAAGAACCCGCAATTGCAATCATGGAAACATGAAACTTGTGCGACTAACAGTGAAAAACATCAATTGATATAAGCAATGTGAAGGACGTACCAGGTTAAGGAAATTATGAGCAAGACATCTAATGCAGGGACAGTTCCTATATACAGAGCTATTTGGATTCATGTACTCATCAACGTCTTCGACCCGAAAACAAGAAGAAACACATCCCATCTTCTCCTCCTCTATTCCTTTACCTCACACTTTAACAGACCAAGTGGTTTAAAATCATCCACAACAATAAGATTCAACAAGTGACATATCCATACATGTATAATATAACTAAATGCGATAATAAAACTCTCAAAAATCTTTTTACGTTCTGAAAGGTTTCTATTTACAGAACTCTGATTCCCAACACATCTGGTAAAGAATCTGCTTCATATCTCCACGTTACCTGCAATGATAAAATGGGTTTGATTCCTTGAATATGATGTGATCACAGTTGAAATAAAGCAATTTCAAATAATACATCCAATTCATCTCAACAAACCAAAAGTCTAATTTCTGTTTAGTAGCAACTGAGAGTTTTTAATCTGAACTCTGAACACTCAAAAAACTAACTTGAGGTTTCATTAAAGTGGAATGCAAGCACATCAACTGACAAACCCCAAAATTAGGTAAAAGTTCCGACAACAGAAATAATATCTCACAAAACGAAAAAGATCAAATTCTGCTACAACAGAGAAACAGACAAACCCAATTGAGATAAGAGACACCAAAAAGTGAAAAAAAAAACCATTTCGATTAATCCAAAGAACTGAGGAAATCAGAGTGTATCAACAGACAAAATCAGCGAAGTTTGACCAGAGAAAAACAAAATTTGAGATCAATAACGATGAGGATCGAATGATCACAACCCATTTCCAGTACTCTTTGAAATGATCGCAAAATTAAAAAGAAAGAGTAAACCTTTGATCGAGAATTGAGGTGGAAGAGGCAAAGACCTAAACAGTGATTTCTTTTTCAATCGAGGCTCAGCGGAGAGAGAGAGAGAGATATGAGTAACCGACGAAAGTGAGTCCCGAGAATGGTTAAATTTTCAATTTTTAATTAAATATAGAGAGACAGACTCATTAATTGTGCAATTTCCCAGGAATTTCAGAAAATGAAAAACTTTTAAAAGAATTGTGTTCCTCTTTTTCCTTTTCTTCCTCGTTGGTAATAAGAAAGATTGCGGAAAAAGTGAGGAACACTGAAGATGATGGTGCTGAATGATGATTGTTGTTGTGAAGGTGGGTGAGAGAGACCTTTGTTATGGAGCTTCAAGAATATAACCAAAAATTTCATCTTTGAATTAATAAAATTCCATTAATTTAATAATATTTTTACTCAAAAACTAATGATAATCAAAGGAAACAATAAATATATAATTTATGTTTAGATCATCAACCCAATTTTTACCACATTAACAATTGTTGACTGTCCAAATCTCACTGCTTTAATGGAATGAATAGAGAATGAAGTAATAATAATAGTTTTTTGATAAAGCAACGAAATAATTATTTTGTTCCTCACGCATGCTCAATTTGTTTTTTTCTTTTCCAGCAATTTATTTTCATCAATACTTATAAACAAAAGGATCAATATCATGAGTTTAGAAATTTTGACTAACTGAGTTCTTGCATTGACCATCAAATCTAATCAAAATCTTGTACCATTAAATTAACAGTTTTACAATTAAAGGAAAATCATGTTACTTTAAAAAAATAATGTGACAACAATAACCAAAGCTTCTCGGCTTCATTATTCGTATATAGATCAAACATTACACATATGAAGGAAGTTGGATTTAAGACCAAGCTTCAACATTGTATCTCCCTGCCTTCTCCAAAGCCTTGAGCCACCGTGAAGCAACCTCCTTTGATCCTCCGGTCTCCTCCGACACAATCTCCTCCAACGCCGACACTACATCGGAAGGCATTTTCGTCGACGAGCCAGCAACGTAAATGGCAGCCCCATCACAAAGCAAATCCCAAACTTTCTTGCTCATCTCGCGGATCTTATGTTGCACGTAAACCTTCTTCGGTTGGTCTCTAGAAAACGCTGTGTAAAAGCCCCCGCCTTTTTCTTCAGAGAGCATGCCTCCCTCTCTTGTGTGCCACTCCCAGAAGTCGCGGTACAGAAAGTCTGTGTCTTTGTTTCTGCAACCGAAGAAGAACATGATGGGCGCGACCGGGCTAGACTGAGCTTGTACGGCCCTCTCAGCTATGAACCCACGGAAAGGCGCACATCCGGTTCCAGGTCCCACTAAGATGAGCGGAAGCGACTGTGATGGAGCAGGAAGGGAGCCCTTGTGAAACCAAACTGGTATGTTTGTCTCTGACCACAATGGGGGAAAAAAAAACGCATCAGAATCAAAGAACTGAGTAAGCTATAGTGAAGAAGAACTAAACTGGTATGTTCTAACCTTGTTCAGGTGTGAGGCTAGCAAGCCAAGAGGAGCATAGACCTTTTCGAGTTCTCTTATACGGTGTGATCCATGATACTATGCTTACGGTCAAATGTACTTGAGAAGGGTGTGCCAAAGGAGACGAAGATATCGAAAAAGCTCTCGGTTTTAGTGGTGGGACTAACTGTACTAGCCACTCAAAAGGGATTTGTACGGAAGGGAAATCCTCTAGCACCTACACAGGCATTAGAAAAACGATCTATTTAGTTATATGAGTCGATGATTGTTCAAGAAAAATCATGTTATCAGTAGGATATGGTGCTATTTTATTTTTACCTCAAGAACGCTTCTTCTTTCCTTCTGATTGTAATTGTAGAGATCATCCCGCCCCTCGGCTGATGCAAAGTATTGAAGTCTTTCCTTCTCATGTTCAGCTGTTGCATAGAAGCTCATCACCTGAAGAGATATGATACATTACAAGGTTTCCATCAACTACTTGTTCATAAATAAACTCAAAGCCAGATCTACATAAGATGAAAAGGACTTTCGTAAATTTGAAATCAAATGCATTAGGATTGAAGGGTTCTTACCTCGAAGAAGTATCGTCGAGGTGAAGCAGATGTAACATCCATTGTTAGCTCAACAAAAGTCTTAAGCTTAATTGGGAGCTGTGTAATTAATTCTCCACAGGAACCAGTATTCTCTGTCTCTCTTGGACCAACCTGAAAACAAATTAACTCTCAGCATATATTTTGAATCCCATATTAGAAAATCTGAACTCATTTTTTTTTTTTGATAAAATGTAAATATTATTCAAAAGAAGCTTGAGTAATACATAGTGCATAACAAGATTTTGGTCCTATGCCAAAAAAAAATTAAAAGCATAGAAGCAACCGAAACCGTGTAACATCTGCCGTAATCTCATGGTTACGGAGTGAATATTACAACGATAAATTTAACTAAGGGAAGGAAGAGTGAATATGACCCCGGTCGCAGTTATGTCGGCGAGAGATCTTATCGAAGTCTACAAAAGTGGTTCCAGGGAAGCTGTATTACTTAAAGTTCAAACTCAAACCGGAAGTGGACAGGAAAGCTAATCAAACGACGACCCACGCTTTAGGGAGAGGACGGGAAAGCTAATCTGAGATCATTTTATATCATCAGAGTGGAGCTACTTACTGTGATGAATGATTCTGGGTCCAAATCACAGCGTTCGATAAACGCTTCTATAGCAGAAGGATTTTGGCTTGGAAGAAGCTCAACAACATCGCCAACTTCATATTCGATAGTCTTAAAAAAGGAGAAAACCAAAGAGGATAATAAGACTTCACTCTTAAAATTGATTGAACATTGACCTTAAAGTAAGCGACAGCAAAGTACTTACAGAAGAAACATATTGGAACTCAAAGTGGCGGACATCCTTCGTGCTTCCAGCTTTAGTCAAGACTTTATTTCTGGTCTACATGATTGGAATGTTAAGGCAAGATAAGGGAATAAAATCCATACATCTATGCTTAGCATAATAATGAATACCAAAAAATCAGTTATTTTAAGAAAACATGTTGACCATCAAGCACCATCAACAGAGCATTGGAATAGCATAACCAGTGAGGTTGCATAGAATATCAGAAAAAAAAAAAAAAATTATGTTGGGTAACAAGGTGTGCATACCATCTTGAGAAAGCAGTCTGGTTTACTTTTGTCCTTGAAAATTTTTCCAGGAAACATTCCACGGGCTTTTTGTATGATGTCTGCCAAAACATAAGAGACATATGATACTATTCCAGTAAATTCATTCAAATTCATTTTTATATTGACATTTCTAGCAATTATCATTAGCAAGTAGGCAGTCCACTCAATATTTGCCCGTAAATTCCCTCAAAGAAATGATGGGGGTATAATTTTGGTTTACCTGACTCTGCCAACAATTCAGGCTTCAATTTCTCCCGCTTATGATATAAAATCCTATACTTAGGCTGATCAATTACTTCATTTTGAGGAATCGCCACATCTGGACCTTTAGGAAAGTATTTTGGATTGATCTGATATAATGCACTCCACAAAGACAGCATCCACGGATCAAGAGTTCCTTCATACCTGAAAATAACAAAAATACCAAAATTGAAATAGTATTCTAACACTGGGCATATAGTAGTATAGCAGAAACAGTAAGAAAGTGGATATGATATATTCAACTGATCAAATGGTTCATTTGATCTAAAAGCAGGATCAAATGGTTCATTTGATGTAAAAGCAGGATCAAATTTGAGAGAATATTTATATGTCTTAATATATATACCGTATCCTACCCTGATGGGTGTTGATCATCTCCCAGACCTTTTTCAATGATGATTGTGGCCCCAAGATCTGATAATCTTTTGTCTAGCTTCTTTGCTACAAACTACAGCCATCCGGAAAAAAAATTAGGCCATGAACTTGTGCCAGAGAAGAATAATTCAGACAAATCTCAAGACTTGTGGCAATGAGGATTCTTTTTTTCAAGAAGAAATAACCCAAAATGAAAAGGAGAATGGAAAGTTTGTTAATATAATTCTTCCACAGTAAAGCCTAATTATTTCACATTGGAATACATCAAAACAAAACTGGAAGAACTCAGGATTAGCCCAACATGGGGAGTAAAATGTATGTTAAAACAATGTGAAATGGAATATAAAGCGGCAGATGCACTTACGTTGTACTTCTGGTAACCAGAATCACCTAGTCCAAACACCGCATAGCGAACTCGTTGCAGCCAATAATTTCCCAGATTTCTTTGAAGAAGAAACCTCCAAAATGTCTTCAATGATTAAAAAGACAATGAACAATAAGCTACAATCACTAAAATTGCGTTTTTCAGGAAGAAGTAAATACATGTTGACAAAATTTTGCAGAAATTCCAACGAACCTTAAAGGAATCAGGAGAGTCTCCTTGCCCTGTAGTTGAGACAACGAAAACAACAGCCTCCTCATGAGGTAAGGAACTCTGCAGATTAGCGTATGGTAACTCATCAAAAGAAAACACTTTTATGTCACCACTAGAGGGTTTCTGAAATCCCAATGTTTTACTAAAATTTCAATCTAACGACTCAAATCTAGCAGCTGATATTGGTGACCAATTGTAAGGTTTTCTTCAGATATCAAGCATCGGAGACAATCTTCAAAAAAAAGTAACAAGGTTTAAAAATCCAATTGATTACTAAACACATACCGTGTCAAATTCGTCGGTGGAGATGATAGATGCTGCACATCCACGACGTTCTGCTTCGCGGCCAATACGCTCTGCCGCATCAAGAGCGTTTCCGGTCTGAGAAGCATACAATACAAGCAGCTTCCTCAGCTTTTCTCCCATCGCCACCACTTCACGGCCCGCCGATTGAGAGAAACTGGAGCTCCGCCTGATGATTTAAAATAGGAAAAGCTGAACCGAGCCAAATCTCAAATTGAACCGATAAAATCCGGTTATCCCAAAAAACCCGTCAAATCCAGTTATCAAAATTTGAGCCTTTTTGGAAAAAGAATAAAGGTAAGTTTTTTAAATTGGGCCGCGAACATCACATATAAACAAATCAGGGTCAAGAGTTTTATATATATTTGATGGGCCTTAATTCTGGAGCCCTTTTTAACATTCCTACAACGAACTGGCCTCGACTTTGAGAAAGTCTTTTGAATGATCAAAACAGAGTTTTCTTCATCTTCTCTTCCCTTGAAAATTTCCCAAGTCTGAACAGAGTCTTCAACGTTTGCAAGCCATTCTTCTAGCTGACAGCTTCACCACCAAACTCCTTCCCGTAAACTTAGAACCCCCCTTGCCGCTAGTGAATGTTCCCATTATCGATTACACCTTAGCATGGCTCGAATCTGCTGGGATAGAACAAGTCTTCGTGTTCTGCTCGATGCAAGTAATCTACTATTTGGACAACTCTGAATGGTACTCGTACCCTCAAAACTCCACCAGTGTTGGAGATGCTTTACGTTACATCTATCAGCAACATTTAGAGACGTCTCAGCTTCAAGGTGATTTTGTTCTTGTTAGTGGAGGTACGGTGAGCAACATGCCCCTCGTGCAGCTGATTCAAGAACACAGAGATCGAAAGAAGAAAGATGATCATGACGATTGTGACACGGAGGTTGAAAGTGCTGAAAGTATTAACACCGATGTCAATGATTCCTATGATGACTTTGAGACAGAGGTTGAAGGTACTTTCTTAAGGGCCTTGGAAGAGAATATCTTAGTGGACCTTGCGATTTTGGAGATAAACTCACTTCGGTTGTCATACAACATGGAATCTGCAACTTGCTGGAGCAATATTCTACTCTATGATGAAACTTGCTGTTGATACTCCACATAGCTCTGCTAGTGACTTGTAGAGAAACACGACGAGTATCATTACTCGATGGAAGGGACTTCTTGGGTTCTATGTAAAGCAAAGTGATGAACAGATAGAAGTTATATCGAGATTCGAAGAGATGTGTCAGGAATTTGCTCAGCAGTTGGGCCCTTTGTTTAATCATGTTCTTCGTTTTCTGTACGAGGAAGAGAATGACATTTTGCAAGAAGTTGAGATGGGCGGATGAGAAAGCAGACGCTGATGAATCTGACAAAGTTTATCTGAAACAATGCCAGCCATTCATAACGTGGCTCGGAGAAACAACATCTGAAGAGGAAGATGATAAAGAAGAAGAAGAAGATGGCTGAATTTGGTAGCATTTTTATTGATCGTTTACGTTTTAGAGATGCTTTGCTTTGCTTTCTGTCATTCATATCTTTTACGATGAGGTAAAAGATACAGCTTTATGTTTATGTACTACATACCTAGTAGGAATCTTATGAAAAAGTCGAAAGAAAACAAGCTTCCTTGAGTGAGATTGATGGTATCCTCGTCGATAAAAGATCTAAGGACTTGCCACGTACTAAAATCACTAATTTCATAATCGAGCCAAAAAAAAACAAAATATTGTATGTGTTATCATAATTCAGGATCAATAAAAATACTAAAATTATTATTTTTCACCAAAAAAAACAAAAACAATTATAGTTATCTAACGAATTAGATTTGATTAAAGTAGTAAACAAGAATTAATCAATTAAAGAATTTTCTCAATATTTTTCCTGATTTTAAAAGTAAAGAATAGAAAAAATGAAAACGAAGAAGAAGGAACATCGTCTTCTCCCCAGTCTCTTCTTTCACCGCCTTTGATTCTTACTTATAAACCCTTTCTTCGTATATCTCCAGAAACCTTTCCTCATTGTCACACGAACTCTCCTTATTTCTCCTCGCCAGAAATGGCAGATGACTTGGCGAATCTCTGCCGATTACTCTTCGACGAGGCCTCCCTTCCCTCGTTGTCGTCTTCGGCATCTTCAGATCTCTTTTCTCGCCGTTTACGCTCCGATGATTCGATCAAGCGTGGTCTCCGTTATTTCTATCTCCTCCTTCGCTGGGGCATCGCTCCGATCGGCGGAGATGATAACTCCTCCGGCAAGCTACGGTTTGAGACCTGGTCCGATTCACAGCTTCAAGCACTTGTTTCAATATCTCAGGCGATCCTTCTACTATCGCGATCTCTATTAGGTACTGACTTGACGCTGAATAGTTTAAATCAAGGTTTTGGTCGGTATGAATTACTTACCGATTCTTTAATTATAGTTCGTCGTCCACTTTCTGAGCTTTTTTTTGTTTGCTACCCTATAAGAGTTGGTAAACAGTGATAGCCTCGAATCGTTTTCCTTACTGGTTTACTGTTTTTGTGGTGTATCTCAGTGGACCAACTCGAACCAATAGTTTTGGGTGTCATCCAGGAGGTGGTGGAATTCTCTCTCAGCTTCTTGGAGAACTCAAATTTTAGACAGAATGATCTGAAAATGGAGGTTTGTTCTTTCCTTCAATTTGTGATAGAGATTTCGTAGGGAGGTCTTTGATGGTGGATATGGTTCTCCCCTTCGTCATGATTTGAAAGTTTATTTGTTGGTCTTATTTGGTACACTGGCTAAGTTTAGGAGATCTGCTTGATGACTTCGTTTGAGCATAGACATACCTTCTAGCGAATTTACTCTACTGTGTTTGATAAGGCGTCTACTCTTCTTCGATTACCCAGAAAGTTTGTTTGCGTTAGTAATCTCTCCAAATGCTTTTTTGAATCAGATAAACATGGAAATACTTTTGGAGATTGCTTGTTTCGATGGAAGTGAGAAACAATATGATATAGTGCCAGCTGTGTCCCCCGCTGAAGTTGCAGAACTGTGGCCAGCGTTTTCTGCCGACCATGATAGTATGGAATTATATAGCCTTGTGAAATGTACTTTTCAAGGTATTGTTGCTACCAACCCACTCAGCAATATGTTTTTTCCTTCAAATTTATCTTATGATCTTTATACCCTTTGACATATCAAGCAGGTGGCAGGTGTTCAAATGAAGAGAAGCCAGTTGACCGGCTTCTTATTACGCTGATGTCTGAATGCATTGAATCTGATGTCCAGACGCAGTCAGTACGCAAGCCTGCTTACCAACAAGACTGTGGAAACCTGAATCCCTTGACTCGACACCTGGCAGTTGTTCACCTTGGCTGTGTTTGTCGTCTGATTATGGTCTGCAATGAGCTTGTTCAATTGCCAAGTGTGTTAGATGAGAAGACGGTGGATCAAGCTTTCCTTGATAATTTGTCCTTCTGCTTAAGAATTATGAAGCTGCTTGGAAGTCTTTCCAAAGATGTTCAAAGTATAGAAAACGACGGTTCATTGTTACAAGCAATAGCTTCATTTACTGATGCTCTTCCTAAGCTGTTTAGGGTTTTCTTTGAATTCACCAGCCACACTGCTACAGAGGGTAATCTTGAGAGTCTCTCTCTTGCGTTGGTGGAGGGATTTCTTAATCTTGTCCAACTCATTTTTGGCAAGAGCAATGTTTTTCAGAATGTCCAGGCATTTTTATCAGCTTCTATTGTGAACAATCTAGATGCCTCAGTGTGGAGATATGATGTGTCCTCTTCTCATTTGATACCTCCACTTGCTTACTTCCCTCGGTCTGTCATCTACACATTGAGACTCATTCAAGATCTTAAGAGACAGCCATACCATATCCAAGATCTGAGGGTTTTGGATTCAGATGTCAATGACAATGCCAATTCCTCTGTTGATTCTGTTTGTTTCCATCTGCGCCAGGAGAAGATCCCGTTGCTCGAGGGCTTCACGGTCGAGGATACCATGAGAGTGATATTTCCTTCATCAAGTCAGTGGGTGAATAACTTCTTCCATCTGGTTTGCTTACTCCATCGTGAAGGAGTAAAATTACGACCAAAAGTGGAGAGGACATATTCCAGTTTAAGATCCAACAGTTTTGCAGAAGTTGAAAGCCAAATTTCTCATGATGATGAACCGCTGTTTGGAAACTTGTTTTCTGAGGGCAGTCGTTCTCTGTGTTCCGTAGAACCAAATGATCAACCACCCGTTTCCGTCAGCAGCAATTTACCATTGCAAGCTGCAAAGGAACTGTTGAACTTTCTTAGAACGTGCATCTTTTGTCAAGAATGGGTTCCTAGTATATACAAAGATGGATGTGAAAGGCTTGACACTTGTCACATTGATATCCTGCTCAATATAGTAGGCTGTAGTATTGAAGACAAGGCTTCTGATGGTGGTTGCATGCTCCAAGATGAAGGAAATCCTGGACATGTTGCCTTTGAGCTGTTACTCAATCTCTTAAGAAGTCGTGCTCTGTCTGATTCTCTTGAGTCATACCTTTTTCAGCAAATTATTCTTGTTGAAAATGGTGACTTCAACTATAATGATAAGACTCTGGCATTGTTGGCTCACACTCTTCTTTGTAGGCCGGGCTTGGCTGGGGCTCAGTTGAGAGCCAAAATCTATGATGGTTTCGTTAGTTTTATTACCGAGAGAGCAAGAGGAATATCTGCTGAAGGTTTGAGTCTAAAGGAGTTGACTGCGTGTCTTCCCTCTGCTTTCCATATTGAGATTCTTCTTATGGCTTTCCATTTATCAAATGAAGCAGAAAAGGCAAAATTCTCAAATCTTATTGCTTTGTGTCTGCAGAAAGTTGATATTCCGTCAAGAATACGTGATGGTCTTCAGCTGTCCTGTTGGGCAATGCTGATATCTAGGTTGTTAGTGCTGTTGCACCATATGTTGCTGCATCCAAACACATGCCCAACATCATTAATGCTAGATCTAAGGTCTAAACTGAGGGAAGTCCGTAGCTGTGGTAGTAATTTGCATGTAACCGTTGGTGATCATTTATCTTCTTGGGCGTCTCTTGTAGCAAGGGGTATTACTGATTCATGGGCTGAAGAGGAGTCAGTCATCCATCTGATGAGTCAAATGATTGACTTTTCCCCACATCCTCCTACATTTCAGAATGATTTGTCTGCTGCCAAAACCCTAAACTTGGATTATGAAAATTTATCTGCAAGTTTGTCCCTGGTTTTGGGGTTGTGGAAGGGGATGAAGGCAGGAAAAGTGGAAGACCTGATAGTGGAAAGATACATTTTCATACTTTCTTGGGATATTGCTCGTATTAATTTTGCATTGGATAGTCAGCCTTCCTTGCATGTTAACTACCAGAACTTGGACATATCTAGCTCTGTGGATCTCATCTGCACCACTCATTTTCTTACAGGCGCCTCCAATGTTGTTGGTAAGAATATCGAGTTGAGAAATATTCTGATCGGTGTTTTAAATCAGCTCCAGGCAGCACCTGAGCAGGTGGTTGAGGATTTGGGTTGGGATTTTATCCGTGAGGGATCATGGCTCTCTCTTCTGTTGTACTTTCTTAATGGTGGCATCTGGAGTTATTGCAAGAAAAATTTATGTTCAGGAATCAATCCCTTCTGGAGGGAGTGCACATCTGTTGACGGCAAGTATATTGCAGCTGCAGAAGGCGTGCTCTCTTACTTGATGGAGACTGGTGACGATGCAGAATTGCTGAGATTGCTTTCATCATTGGTTAGCAAATATTTACGAGTGTATAAGAAAGCTTTCCTTGCAACTTTCAGTACTTGGAATCATCATGGAGATAGTTCGCCTTCTCTGCTACTTCTCAAGCATACTCAATTTGGTAAAAGTCTCCAAGCTGAATATGCAAAGATTGGTGACAATTCTCTCCATCTTCAGTGCATTTTTTATCTGTCAAAACTGGATGCACTGGGTGATGGAAGAGGTTCAGGTGTTTTATGGAAAGTCTTTTGGGAATTTATGGTACATGGGTTTCCCACTAGTCTTCAAACTTCTAGTGTGATTCTTCTTTCATGTATTCTAAGCATAAGATGCATTGTGCTGACAATAAATGGTTTACTCAAGCTGAGTAACTCAAAAGAAAAGTTTGGGGCAGATACTCGTGTGCTTCATCAGATACTTGATTCTATCATGATTATTAAGTTTGATCAGGTATTTGAAAGCTTTCATGGGAAATGTGAGGAGATCCATCAAAATATATGTGCCATGTTGCAACTTCCAGATTTGACGGAGTTGTTCCTGATGAAAGACATGGAGGGGTTTGTAAGAGATATCAGTGCTGAGCATCTAGATAGAAGCCATGTGCTTGAAGGGGTGATCACCAAGATCGTAGATGTTATGGACAGTCTAAGCAAGGATTCTTCGAAATCTAATATTTTCAGATTTTATCTTGGTGTAGATGCTGTCTCTGAGCATACCAGGGAATTCTATCAGTTCCAACGCGGAGATCTGTCTGTTTTTATCGACTCATTGGACTACTGTTCCTTGGAACCAGTAAACATAAAAGTACTCAACTTCCTTGTTGACCTCTTGTCTGTGGCTCTATCCCCTGAGCTCAGGAGAAAAGTACAACAAAAATTTATTGACATGGATTTAGTAACTTTGTCTGGGTGGCTGGAGAGAAGACTGTTGGGTTCCTTCATTGAGGAAATAGATGGGAAAAGAACTGCAAAAGGAAACTCTATTCCTTTCAGAGAGGCAGCAATGAATTTTATTAATTGTCTTGTGTCATCTACTAACGACCTTCAGACGAGGGAGTTACAGAATCATTTATTCGAGGCCATGCTGATCTCCCTTGAAACCGCATTTCTCTCATTTGATATCCATATGGCTATGTCATATTTTCATTTTGTTCTTCAACTTGCAAGGGAAGACAGCCTGATGAAGATGATTCTAAAGAGAACCATAATGCTGATGGAGAAGCTTACTGCCGATGAGAAGTTGTTTCCTGGTTTGAAGTTTCTTTTTGGTGTGATAGGCACCTTGTTGAGTAACCGTTCTCCAAGTCATGGAGAGAGTTCGTGTGGAAAGTCCTTGGCGAGTAATAAGAATACTACAACAGGTCCTTTGGTTCCAAAACTAATAGGAACAGCGAAAAAATCTGAAACATTGGCTCTCCCGGTGGATCAGGAAGGAAGCTCAATATCACTTGAATGCGATGTCACTTCTGTTGATGAAGATGAAGATGATGGAACATCTGATGGTGAAGTGGCCAGCTTAGACAAGGAAGATGAAGAAGATTCCAATAGTGAGAGGTACCTTGCCTCAAAAGTCTGCACTTTTACTTCCAGCGGCAGTAATTTCATGGAACAACACTGGTATTTTTGTTACACCTGTGACCTTACTGTGTCCAAAGGTTGCTGTTCTGTCTGCGCAAAAGTTTGCCACCGGGGTCACCATGTTGTCTATTCACGATCGAGTCGATTTTTCTGTGATTGTGGAGCTGGAGGTGTTAGGGGAAGCAACTGCCAATGCTTGAAGCCGCGTAAATTCAGTAGCATTGGAAGCGCCCCAGCTCGTGGTACTAATAATTTCCAATCCTTTTTACCTTTGTCGGAGGATGCTGATCAGCTTCAAGAAAGCGATTCAGATGTGGAAGAAGATGGTTTCGGGGAGGAAAACCACATTGTGTTATCTATCCCTAAGGAAACTCAATATAAGATGTCAGTGCTACTAGAAGAGCTCGGCATAGAGGACCGAGTGCTGGAGCTTTTCTCTTCTTTGCTTCCGTCTATCACTAGCAAAAGAGACTCTGGCCTTTCGAAAGGTAAGCAGGTCAGTCTTGGGAAAGACAAGGTTCTTTCATTTGACGCAGATCTTTTGCAGCTAAAAAAGGCATATAAAAGTGGGTCACTTGACTTGAAAATAAAGGCTGATTATGCTAATTCAAAGGACCTTAAATCTCTTTTAGCCAATGGTTCCCTTGTCAAGTCTCTCCTGAGTGTTAGTGTTCGGGGTCGCCTTGCAGTTGGAGAAGGTGATAAAGTTGCTATATTTGATGTTGGACAGCTAATAGGACAAGCCACAATTGCACCCATAAATGCAGACAAGGCCAATGTTAAACCACTTTCCAGGAATATTGTTCGTTTTGAGATTGTGCATCTTGCATTCAACCCAGTTGTGGAGAATTATCTTGCTGTTGCAGGCCTTGAAGATTGCCAGATACTTACTTTGAATCATCGAGGTGAAGTCACAGACAGGCTTGCTGTTGAGCTTGCCCTGCAGGGTGCATACATCAGGCGTATAGACTGGGTTCCTGGTTCACAGGTTCAGTTACTGGTTGTTACAAACAAATTCGTGAAGATTTATGATCTATCCCAGGATAGCATCAGTCCAACACAATACTTCACTTTGCCAAATGACATGATTGTGGATGCTACCGTCTTTGTTGCTTCTCGCGGAAGGGTTTTCCTTCTTGTTCTTTCAGAACAAGGGAATCTGTACAGATTTGAACTATCTTGGGGCGGAAATGCAGGTGCAACACCACTTAAGGAAATTGTTCGGATTATGGGAAAGGATGTTACTGGAAAGGGTTCGTCTGTCTATTTCTCTCCAACATATCGACTGCTTTTCATATCTTATCATGATGGAAGTTCTTTTATGGGTCGACTCAGCTCAGATGCAACATCCTTAACTGAGACATCTGGCATGTTTGAGGAGGAATCAGATTGTAAACAGAAGGTGGCTGGACTACATCGTTGGAAAGAGTTGTTGGATGGCAGTGGTTTATTTATTTGCTTCTCCAGCGTAAAGTCAAATGCTGCCTTAGCTGTGTCCATGAGGGGTGATGGGGTGTGTGCACAGAATCTCCGTCACCCGACAGGATCATCTTCCCCAATGGTCGGAATAACTGCATACAAACCTTTGTCAAAAGACAATACTCACTGTCTTATTCTGCATGATGATGGCAGCCTTCAGATTTATTCTCATGCTCAGAGTGGAGTTGACGCTGTCTCAAATTTCACAGCTGAAAAAGTTAAAAAGTTGGGTTCTAAGATACTTAACAACAAAGCCTATGCTGGTGCAAAGCCGGAGTTTCCCCTGGATTTCTTTGAGAAGGCATTTTGCATTACAGCAGATGTGAGACTTGGTAGTGATGCTATTAGAAATAGTGATTCCGAGGGAGCGAAACAGAGCTTGGCATCTGAGGATGGCTTTATTGAGAGCCCTAGTCCCATGGGCTTCAAGGTATGGTTGGATTTCAGCAATAATTTTTTTGTACTATGTTTAAATATTACTCCTACTAGTATTTTCACCGTATAATTATTGATTATATGGGTCGCTTGTGTCCATGATCCGGGATTCCTTAAGGCATCTTAGTTATTTAATCTCCTTCTCTCTTTCAGATATCAGTCTCCAATCCAAACCCTGATATTGTTATGGTTGGCATCCGCATGCATGTGGGTACTACATCAGCAAGCTCTATACCTTCAGAAGTGACCATTTTTCAGAGATCGATTAAGATGGATGAGGGCATGAGGTGCTGGTATGACATCCCATTTACAGTGGCTGAGTCACTTCTAGCTGACGAAGATGTTGTAATCTCTGTTGGGCCGACCACTAGTGGGACTGCACTGCCCAGAATAGACTCCCTTGAGGTGTATGGTCGAGCTAAAGATGAATTTGGCTGGAAAGAGAAAATGGATGTTGTGCTAGATATGGAAGCTCGTGTGCTTGGTCATGGTTTGCTTCTTCCAGGCTCTAGTAAAAAGAGAGCGTTGACACAGTCTGCTTCTATTGAGGAGCAAGTTATTGCCGATGGTCTTAAGCTCCTATCTATCTTTTATTCAGTTTGTAGGCCACGGCAAGAAGTGGAGCTTAGCGAACTCAAATGCAAACAGCTACTGGAGACTATTTTCGAAAGTAATAGGGAAACCCTCTTACAAACTGCAGCTTGCTGTGTTTTGCAGTCTGTCTTTCCAAGAAAGGAGATATACTACCAGGTAATACTCCTACCAAATTCAGTATTGCATGTTCAGTTGCTATTTTTGAGCGCAGATATGCCTTAAATATGTCGGTTGTCTTTGGCATTGATTTATCTGTTGCTATAGGTCAAAGATACCATGCGACTTCTTGGAGTGGTCAAGGTGACCTCTATTCTATCTTCAAGGTTGGGCATTTGTGGTACTGGAGGTTCGATTGTTGAAGAGTTTAATGCTCAGATGCGGGCAGTGTCAAAAATAGCTTTGACCCGTAAATCAAATTTCTCCGTCTTTCTGGAGTCCAATGGTATGTGCCCTTTCTGTTATTATCTTACAGTCTATCTATTTGCATGTGTAGTCCAAACACATTTTTGTTTCTTTTATAGTTGTATTAGGTAATATGAGCAGCTGTTTATCTTACAAATATCGTCTTCTTTTGATATGGCTTTGTTTATATGAGATATATTTTGTTTTGTAGGTTCTGAAGTAGTGGATAATCTGATGCAAGTGCTATGGGGAATTTTGGAGTCGGAGCCACTTGATACACCGACTATGAACAACATCGTGATGTCCTCTGTTGAACTAATCTATAGCTATGCGGAGTGTTTGGCATCCCAAGGAAAGGACACAGGGGTTCATTCTGTAGCTCCTGCTGTTCAGTTACTGAAAGCACTTATGCTCTTTCCTAATGAGTCTGTGCAAACATCCAGCAGGTTTGTTCTTCTGTATGTTTTTATATTCTGTTCTCTTAGATATGCACCAGTCTTCTAACTAAGTTTTTTTACAGCTTGGCCATATCATCTAGATTACTTCAGGTTCCTTTCCCAAAGCAAACAATGTTGACAACAGATGATTTGGCAGAAAATGTTACAACTCCTTCGGTGCCTATCAGAGCAGCTGGTGGAAATACGCATGTCATGATTGAGGAGGACTCTATAACTTCATCTGTTCAATACTGCTGTGATGGCTGCTCCACCGTCCCTATACTGAGAAGAAGGTGGCATTGCACTGTTTGTCCAGATTTTGATTTATGCGAGGCATGCTATGAAGTGTTAGATGCAGATCGTCTACCACCACCACACACTCGAGATCATCCCATGACAGCAATTCCAATAGAAGTGGAATCACTTGGTGCAGACACCAATGAGATTCAGTTCTCTGCGGATGAAGTAGGTATGTCAAATATGTTGCCGGTGATAACCAATAGTGTCCCACAAGCTTCAACTCCCTCAATCCATGTCTTGGAACCTGGTGAATCTGCAGAGTTTTCTGCCTCAGTGACTGATCCTGTTTCTATCTCAGCTTCGAAGCGTGCCGTAAATTCTTTAATTCTCTCTGAGTTTCTCCAAGAGTTGAGTGGATGGATGGAAACAGCATCCGGTGTTCAAGCTATACCTATCATGCAATTGTTCTACAGATTATCATCTGCCATTGGTGGAGCCTTCATGGATACCTCAAAGCCTGAAGAAATAAGCTTGGAAAAATTAACTAAATGGTTTTTGGGGGAAATCAATCTTAGCAAGCCATTTGCTGCGTCCAATCGATCTTCCTTTGGGGAAATAGTGATTCTTGTGTTTATGTTTTTCACCTTGATGCTTCGGAGTTGGCACCAGCCTGGCAGTGATGTCAGTAGATCAGGCGGAATTACAGATGTACATGATCGGAGGAGTGTCCAGAGCTCCACTGCAGTTGCTTCCCAGTCGACTGTAGATGTTCAAGATAGAGATGAGTTTGCGTCTCAGCTAGTTCGAGCGTGCAGTTGCCTCAGGAACCAAGAGTTTGTTAATTATCTAATGAACATACTTCAGCAGCTAGTTCATGTTTTTAAGTCCCGTGCTGCCAATGCTGAAGCACGTGGATCAAGCTCTGGTTCTGGTTGTGGAGCCATGCTCACAGTCAGAAGAGATTTACCTGCGGGTAACTATTCCCCCTTCTTTTCAGATTCATATGCAAAAGCCCATCGAGCAGATTTATTTGTGGACTATCACAGGTTGCTACTTGAGAATGTGTTTCGCTTAGTTTATACCTTGGTTAGACCTGAAAAACAAGAGAAAATGGGAGAAAAAGAAAAGGTTTACAGGAATGCTTCTTTTAAAGATTTGAAGCTGGATGGTTTCCAGGATGTTCTGTGCAGCTATATTAATAACCCTCATACAGCTTTTGTTAGGAGATATGCTAGAAGGCTGTTTTTGCACCTTTGCGGAAGCAAAACTCAGTACTACAGTGTCCGAGATTCGTGGCAGTTTTCCAATGAAGTGAAATATTTATACAAGCATGTTGAAAAATCTGGTGGTTTTGAAAACAGTGTTTCGTATGAAAGGAGTGTAAAGATTGTGAAGTCGCTTTCTACAATTGCTGAAGTTGCTTTAGCGCGGCCTCGGAACTGGCAGAAGTACTGTCTCAGGCATGGAGATTTTCTGTCTTTCCTACTGAGTGGCGTATTCCATTTTGCGGAAGAGTCTGTTATCCAGACACTTAAACTCCTCAATTTGGCCTTTTATCAAGGAAAAGATGTGAGTAGCTCAGTGCAGAAAGCTGATGCAAGTGATGTAGTGACAGGCTCAAACCGATCAGGATCTCAGTCGGTGGATTCAAAAAAGAAGAAAAAAGGGGAAGATGGGCATGATTCTGGTTTGGAAAAATCATACGTGGATATGGAAGGAGTGGTAGATATCTTCAGTGCCAAGGGCGGAGATCTCTTGAGGCAGTTTATTGATTTCTTTCTACTGGAATGGAATTCGAACTCTATTCGCACTGAAGCAAAGTATGTTATTTATGGCTTGTGGCATCATGGTAGACACTCGTTCAAAGAAAGTCTGTTAGCAGCTCTTTTACAGAAGGTTAGATACCTGCCAGTATATGGTCAGAACATTGTTGAGTACACAGAACTTGTCTCCTTGTTACTCGGAAAGACTCCAGAAAACAACTCAAAGCAAGCAATTAACGATCTTGTGGATCGTTGCCTGAACACTGATGTGATAAGGTGTTTTTTTGAGACTCTGCATTCTCAAAATGAACTCATTGCCAATCATCCAAACTCCCGTATATACAGCACTCTTAGTAATCTTGTGGAATTTGATGGTTACTATCTTGAGAGCGAACCTTGTGTTGCCTGCAGTTCTCCTGATGTGCCATATAGCAAAATGAAGCTTGAAAGTTTGAAGTCTGAGACAAAGTTTACTGATAACCGTATCATTGTGAAATGTACTGGGAGTTATACGATACAGTCTGTGACCATGAATGTTCATGATGCACGAAAATCAAAGTCGGTGAAGGTCCTAAACTTGTATTACAACAATCGCCCTGTTTCGGATTTATCAGAGCTTAAAAACAATTGGTCACTGTGGAAGCGTGCCAAGAGTTGCCATCTGTCTTTTAACCAAACTGAACTGAAGGTGGAATTTCCTATTCCTATCACTGCTTGTAACTTCATGATCGAGTTGGATTCCTTCCATGAAAATCTGCAGGCGTTATCTCTTGAACCATTGCAATGCCCTCGATGCAGTCGACCTGTGACTGATAAACATGGTATTTGCAGCAACTGCCATGAGAATGCTTATCAGTGCAGACAATGCCGCAATATTAACTATGAAAACTTGGATTCTTTCCTTTGCAACGAGTGTGGTTATAGCAAGTACGGGAGGTTTGAGTTTAACTTCATGGCAAAACCAAGCTTCATATTTGATAATATGGAAAATGACGAAGATATGAAGAAGGGATTGGCTGCTATAGAGTCTGAGTCTGAAAACGCTCATAGGAGATATCAGCAACTCTTGGGCTTCAAGAAGCCGCTTCTGAAGATAGTATCAAGCATTGGTGAAACTGAAATGGATTCACAGCACAAGGACACTGTCCAGCAAATGATGGCGTCTTTACCTGGTCCCTCATGCAAGATAAACCGCAAAATCGCACTTTTGGGTGTACTGTATGGTGAGAAGTGTAAAGCTGCTTTTGATTCTGTCAGCAAAAGTGTACAAACACTGCAGGGGCTTCGCCGAGTTTTGATGAGTTACCTCCAGAAAAATTCAAATTTTTCATCTGGTGCATCAAGATGTGTGGTCTCAAAGACCCCAAACAATTGTTATGGTTGTGCCACTACATTTGTCACTCAATGTCTTGAGATTCTTCAAGTGCTGTCGAAGCATCCAAGATCTAGGAAACAACTTGTTGCAGCTGGTATCCTGTCTGAGTTGTTTGAAAACAATATTCACCAAGGTCCGAAAACAGCCCGTGCTCAAGCTAGGGCAGCTCTTTCTACTTTCTTGGAGGGTGATCTGAATGCAGTGAATGAGTTAAACAATCTGGTACAGAAGAAAATAGTGTACTGCCTTGAACACCATCGTTCCATGGACATTGCGCTTGCCACTCGTGAAGAGATGTTATTGCTTTCAGAAGTATGCTCTCTCACTGATGAATTCTGGGAGTCAAGACTGCGCCTTGTTTTTCAGCTACTATTTTCTTCCATTAAATTGGGTGCTAAACATCCTGCTATATCAGAGCACATAATACTTCCTTGCCTTAAGATTATTTCTGTGGCATGTACACCTCCAAAACCAGATACGTCAGAGAAAGAACTAACGATGGGAAAACTTGCTCATGCAGTGCAGGAAAAGGATGAGAATGTTGCTGGCAGTTTAAAATATCCGTCAGAAAGCGAAGAAAATAACTCGGATGTATCTCAGAAAACGCGAGATATCCAGCTTGTGAGTTATTTGGAATGGGAGAAAGGGGCATCATATCTCGACTTTGTGAGGAGGCAATATAAAGCCTCTCAGTCAATTAGAGGTGCTAGCCAAAAGTCTAGAACCCACAGATCAGATTTCTTGGCACTTAAATATACACTTAGATGGAAACGACGCTCTAGCAGGACATCTAAAGGTGGTTTACAGGCATTTGAGCTCGGGTCTTGGGTCACAGAGCTTATTCTTAGTGCATGTTCTCAATCTATCAGGTCTGAGATGTGCACGCTGATTAGCTTACTCTCTGCCCAAAGCTCACCTAGGCGCTACAGGCTGATCAACTTGCTGATAGGCTTGCTTCCTGCTACGCTTGCAGCAGGTGAAAGCAGTGCGGAATACTTTGAACTGCTCTTCAAAATGATCGAGACACAAGATGCACTTCTATTTTTAACTGTTCGGGGTTGTTTGACAACGATCTGTAAATTGATCTCCCAAGAGGTGGGAAACATTGAATCTCTAGAAAGGAGTCTTCAAATAGACATTTCACAGGGATTTACCCTCCACAAGCTCTTAGAACTCCTTGGGAAGTTCTTAGAGGTCCCAAATATTCGATCCAGGTAAGTTTCTCATCGTTAAGTCTATTGATCTTATATCGACTTCTTCAGACCTGTCTAATATTTGTGTGTGGCAGATTCATGAGAGACAATTTACTGTCTCATGTTCTGGAGGCCCTCATTGTTATCCGCGGCTTGATAGTGCAAAAGACGAAGCTTATAAATGATTGCAACAGACTCCTAAAAGATCTTCTTGATGGGCTTCTGCTTGAAAGCAGTGAAAATAAACGACAATTCATCCGTGCCTGTGTTTCTGGTCTGCAAACCCATGCAGAGGAGAAAAAAGGACGTACCTGTTTGGTAAGAATAAATATCATTCTGACCACAGTGTCCTCTTCAAAATATATTATTCTTTATGGAGATGTTCACCACTTTACAGTCTGTTGGGAGTTTCTATTCTTCTTTTTAGACTTCTGGATTTTAGAGTATTAATATACACTTAGTTTGAGTATTAGGAGTATTTTGAACGGTCTATATAGCTGATATCCTTTCAAACTTCCTATCCTAGAAATCATCTTCATAGACATCACTTGGAATTGTCGAGATTTTATTTTGTTATAACCAATATATATCTTTGACTAGTGTTTTGACCATTTCAATTGTATCTGCAGTTTATTCTTGAGCAGCTTTGTAATTTGATCTGCCCATCTAAACCTGAGGCTGTGTATATGCTGATCTTGAACAAGGCACACACGCAAGAAGAGTTTATGCGGGGATCTATGACGAAAAATCCATATTCGAGTGCTGAGATTGGCCCACTGATGCGGGATGTTAAAAATAAGATTTGTCAGCAGTTGGACCTGTTAGGTCTACTGGAAGATGACTATGGCATGGAGTTGCTTGTAGCAGGAAACATTATTTCACTAGACCTGAGCATAGCACAAGTTTATGAGCTGGTATGGAAGAAATCAAATCAGTCTTCTACTTCACTGACCAATTCCGCACTGTTAGCTGCAAATGCAGCTCCCAGCAGGGATTGTCCACCCATGACGGTGACATACAGACTTCAGGTTCGTGACCCCTTTCTAGTGAAGAACTATGCCAAATATGGTTTTGCTTGCCTTTACTTACTGTTAATCCCCAGAAAAAAGAACTAGTCGTTTCGTGTTTCTGTTTTTGATGACACCGCTGCCAAATTCATACACTCCAATTGTTTGGTAAAATATTGGCAGGGGCTAGATGGTGAAGCTACTGAGCCTATGATTAAGGAATTGGAAGAAGATAGAGAAGAATCACAAGATCCAGAGATTGAGTTTGCAATAGCAGGTGCAGTTCGGGAATATGGTGGTTTGAAAATTTTACTTGATATGATCAAGGTAAGCTTCTTTAACTATAAAAGTAAATTGGGATTTAAACTGGGATACTCCTATTTCCTCTCATTGGTCTGTATTTTAACACTGGGTAGACCTTAGTCTCTTAGTGCACTTTTAGATGCAGCGTGCAGGAGCTTAAAAGAAAATTAGTTATTTAAGTATATTACCGAAGTGGCTTTCTAAGATAACCTGTAATGTATTCCAAATAGACTTCGCAAATTAAATTTACATTGCTGACTTTGCAGAGTTTATGTGATGACTTCAAATCCAACCAAGAAGAGATGGTTGCAGTTCTTGATCTCCTAAACCATTGCTGCAAGATTAGGGAGAACAGGCGAGCTTTACTCAGGCTAGGAGCTTTAAGCTTACTTCTTGAAACAGCTAGGAGGGCATTTTCTGTGGATGCTATGGAGCCAGCTGAAGGCATTCTCTTAATTGTCGAGAGTTTGACCCTTGAAGCAAATGAAAGTGACAGCATCAGCGCCGCACAAAGTGCTTTGACTGTCAGTAACGAGGAGACTGGAACTTGGGAACAGGCCAAGAAAATAGTGCTTATGTTCTTAGAAAGGCTAAGCCATCCTTCGGGACTTAAGAAGTCAAGCAAACAGCAAAGGAACACGGAGATGGTTGCCAGAATCTTACCTTACTTAACATACGGTGAGCCTGCAGCGATGGAAGCACTCATAGAGCATTTTAACCCTTACCTGCAAAACTGGGCTGAATTTGATCTGCTTCAGCAATGCCATGAGGAGAACCCCAAGGACGAGAGCATTACTCAGCAAGCAGCAAAGCAGAGGTTTACTGTAGAGAATTTTGTAAGAGTGTCAGAATCTCTCAAGACGAGTTCATGTGGAGAGAGGTTAAAAGACATAGTCTTGGAGAATGATATCATAGCTGTTGCTGTCAAACACATCAAAGAAATTTTCGCTGTCACAGGACAGGCTGGGTTCAAATCTAGTACGGAATGGCTTTCGGCTCTTAAACTTCCCTCAGTGCCTCTTATTTTGTCAATGTTAAGAGGATTGTCAATGGGGCATTTGCCTACTCAAACATGCATAGACGAGGGAGGGATTCTACCCATACTTCATGCCTTAGAAGGAGTCACTGGAGAAAACGAGATCGGCGCAAGAGCTGAAAATTTGTTAGACACACTCGCCGATAAAGAAGGAAAAGGAGATGGATTTCTTGGAGGGAAAGTCCGTGCATTACGAGATGCCACCAAAGATGAAATGAGACGCCGTGCACTAAGAAAGAGAGAGGAACTCCTACAGGTAAATTTTAATAATGATTCTCTCCCAAAGAAACTAAAACGTGTAATTTGGTCTTGTGACAATGTTCAACAAGTTTCTCTTTGTAACAGGGACTTGGAATGCGTCAAGAACTAACTTCTGATGGTGGTGAAAGGATTGTGGTTTCTCAACCAATACTCGAAGGTTTTGAGGATGTAGAGGAAGAGGAAGATGGATTGGCTTGCATGGTGTGCAGAGAAGGCTACAAACTCAGACCTACTGATCTATTAGGAGTCTACTCTTACAGCAAACGGGTGAATCTCAGTGTTGGAAATTCTGGAAGCGCACGTGGCGAATGCGTTTACACTACCGTGAGCTACTTTAACATCATTCATTTCCAATGTCATCAAGAGGCGAAAAGAGCCGACACTGCTCTTAAAAACCCAAAGAAAGAATGGGAAGGAGCTATGTTACGTAACAATGAATCTCTTTGCAACTCTCTCTTCCCTGTCAAGGGTCCCTCAGTTCCCTTAGCGCAGTATCTTCGTTACGTTGACCAGTACTGGGATAATCTCAATGCTCTTGGTCGAGCCGACGGAAGCAGACTCCGTCTATTGACATACGACCTTGTCCTGGTAAGTTAAAACTTGGTTCTGAAACTATCACGATTACTAGGCTTAGGCATTTGGTTCAATTAGTTTGGTTTTGAAGAAATAATACTGAATTGGACCGAATAAAAAAATTTAGTTTTAGTTAGGTTCGAAAGTGTCAAAATTTGGCTAGGTTTCTATAGGAAATGTTAGCTGCTGAAGAAAAGTTCAATTTGGTTGGAAAGTTTCAAAATTCAGTTTGGTTTTAAACTCAATCCAAACAGCTTATCCATCGGTTTCGAGCCTTATTGAGTGCTATCCTTGCTGGTTACTGTGTGATTTGCTAACACTTTTTGTTTCCTCTGTAGATGCTTGCTCGGTTTGCAACAGGAGCATCTTTTAGCGCGGATTGCCGAGGTGGAGGAAGAGATAGCAATTCCCGTTTCTTGCCTTTCATGTTCCAAATGGCCTGTCATCTTCTCGACCAAGGAGGCCCCATGCAACGCACCAACATGGCTAAATCCGTTTCATCCTATATTTCATCATCATCGACATCATCACCATCTACAGCAACAGCGCCGTCATTGGACTCACGGCCTCTAACTCCTGGATCTCAGCTATCATCAACTGGAACCGAGGAAACGGTTCAGTTCATGATGGTAAACTCTCTTCTATCGGAATCATATGAATCATGGCTCCAACACCGTCGGGTCTTTCTCCAACGCGGGATTTACCATACTTTCATGCAACACGCTCACGGTCGGGTAGCTTCTCGCTCTGAGGAATCAACCAGTTCGGGAGGCAAAACCCAAGATGTGGAAACCTTAACCGGCGATGAACTTCTCTCTATCATCAAACCAATGCTGGTCTACACCGGTATGATAGAACAGCTTCAACAGTTCTACAAAGTAAGGAAACCGGTCCATGTTGAACCGAGCAAAAAAGAAGGTACATCAAGTGGAGTAGAGCTTGAGCCATGGGAGATTGTAATGAAAGAGAAGTTGTTGAACGTGAAAGAAATGGTTGGTTTCTCTAAGGAATTGATCTGTTGGCTCGACGAAATCAACTCTGCAACTGATCTACAAGAAGCTTTTGATATTGTCGGCGTTTTGGTTGATGTTTTGTCGGGAGGAGTTACACAATGCGATCAGTTTGTAAGATCAGCGATCGATGTCGGAAATGGAAAAGGCTGAAAAAGTTTGGCTTCGGGGACAAGGAAGAGCTCTGTGTGTTTTTTATTTGGTTAATGTGTCTCTTGTGTTTTTTTTATATATATATTGTGATTGATTGTATTTTAGAGAACTTTCGTTGTTGTAAACATGGAGATGCTCGTTTTGCTTTGTTATTAATGCAAAACACACACATATTGCTCTTTGTTTATTCTGGCAGCCATGTAATTACAAACTCGAGGTTTTAGCAAGAGTAACCCAAGAGATCTTATTGACATCCAACTATATATATATAATAAATTACAGAATATCAATTTATTATATTAAAAAAAATCATGCAATGCATATGTAGACAGACAGCTATAAGTGCTGAAACTTGAGAATGGCACGTCATGCTTAAGGTATTAAGCCACCGACACAACTTGTGGGGATATTAATATTTAATGTCCTTTTTCAAGCGATAGTTTTTTCTTTATAATATGTAGTTTATGTACTACTAATAGTTTAAAATCCCTAACAATAAAATTTATTGGAGTCGTTTCTTCCCTTTTTTCATTTTTAAAAATTTTCAAACTAAAACACAAACATATTGCAATTGGCTTGATCATAACTGTTAGAATCAATACTTAAATGCTTTAAGAAACTTCTAACCAACTTTTAATCTTTACTGGTTTTTTGGTCATGAATTTACTTAAGGTGAATAACTGCATAACCACTAAATTTACTTATGCGCATGAATATATTATAATATATAATTTGACAGCTTTGCTCTGCCAGTGAAATCTCTATCCACCAATCATAGGACAGTAAATACCTTTTTCCTAAATATATTACATATATTTATAATTGTAGGATTGTATTTTATACGTATATGGTTTTACTGAAATTTTTTCGTATTTCTATATAGAAAACGTGTACTTAGCAATATATTATATGAATAAAAAATTGGATGCATTAATTATAATGGTAAAATATATATTTAAAAAAAAGACCAAGATTTAACAAAGCCGATTAATTAGTTCACTTCATCAATTTTAGTTAATTTTTAGACCATTAATAGGGAAACAAAAATTGAGCTACGCATATGTAGTGCCGAAATTTGTAAATAAGTAGACTAATCTATAATGGGTATTTTTTTTATAAAGAAGAAAAATTATAATGGATACGTGTCTTCGAAACAAACTATCATTGAATTAAAATCTTGATCTGCAATCCAAGTCGGGTGGCACGTTTAATTGGATTGCCTCTGGCGTTATGTCCAAAAGGACCAAAACGAAACCCACGTTAATCCACCCAACACATTTACGTTTCACACAAGCCCACTATTTATTAGTTGATTGACATGGTTTTATTTTCTTTTGATCTTTGAAATAATTTTAAAATTTTATTTGAGATGGTACTTATGCTTAAATTATGCGTGATAAATCCTTTTTTTTTTTGGGGTTCAAAATTTATACATTAGGAATCTATCTACAGTTATACTCTATAAAATGATACACAGTCACATGTGAGTCTCTGACGTTTTTATAAGTTGTAACTTTGGGAAAATAGTGAAATACAAAAAGCAAGCAACTCCTGCCAGGTCACGGGCCTTTGTCCTTTATCTCTCTTTTGGTGAATTTTCTCAATTCTCATATTAACTATGTTTTAAATTTTATTTCTGTTTCTACTTTTTTTTGTCCACAATAGAAAATCTGCTAAGAACATACTACTATATTATAAATTATAGCTCAAGTGAAGTAAAATTATTTGGGTTTGAATGCTACAGTTAAATGAAAAGATTCAGCCATTCAGGTAAGATGTAGTTGTCTTCCTGATAAATAAATCGATTTAAATCATGATGAAAACTGATATGCTATAATGTAAATATAATATATATTTTTTTGGAATAGCCGCTATTGTCAATATTCAGAAAGCAACGTGTTTTACAATCTGTTGAAAAATCTATTTTGTCCATGGGCTATCAACGAGAGAGAACCACAAAACTAGAATATGCCTCTTTGTATTCATTACATTATTTTATGTACGTTTGCTAAATTCATAATTTCAGGATATTAGTTTCTTATATATAATGATTTCTAACATCTTACTTTCAACAATAAAAATGGAATAACAAAATACGATAGTTATTACATTATTCCACATCTGTATAGAACCATTTTATAATTATTAGAGTAAGTTTATGCTTACTAATTCTGGTGACCGTCACTCATCAGTAATCACTAATCAATATATTCTAGATTCCTTAGCAACTTTGAATAATAAATAGTAGTGTTTTTTCTGCTTATGCGTCCACCAAATATTAGTTAAGTTTGGCACTGAACTACCTCATTGGTTTGTGACAGGACTTGTTGATGTGGTTTAGCTATTACTGAAAATATGTTACTTAAGTACAAATAATGAATTTGGTGATTATAGTACAATTAATTACTGTTTTGGTCAAACAAAGTTCAAAGGTCGACTACTTGACTCTTTTCGACCGGTACATGTAACTTGCGATCGAGACGAAAAAAAAAATCTAGAAAGGTTCGTAATTGGTTATTTATTTAATTAAGAAAGGGTCGTATCACATATTAACATACAACGTTCAAGTAAAGTTGAATTCAGGTCGTGATCATGCTTTTTTAAAGTGTTTTAGGGCCTTAAGCAAATTTATTTTGCTAGAACTTTTTTACAAACAAAAATCTTGTTTTGGAGTCTTTTTCTTTATATAATTTTTTTTTGGTATGGGCCAATAATATAAATTAAAAAAAAAAAAAAATTCTAAACCTTTTTTTTTTACAAATTTTTTTTTTTGCATGAACCATGGCAAATGTCCATGTTACCATAAACTTAAAACGGACGTGATAGTGATAGGGTTGAAATTACTGGACACTAGTCTAGTTTATAATCTAGACTGATTAAGAAACATATTTCTTTTTTGTTGGGCAAAATATAAGAATGTTAAAATTGTGATTGTAATATTTGTGTTATTAGTCATTGGTTTCTATCTTCGCCATATTATTTGATGTCAAAATCTTGATTAATCGAATCTGTGTAATTTGTTGGCCACAAAAAAAAGAAAAAAGGAAAACAAAACAAAAGTGTGTAATTTAAATATTTGTTTCCTTTAAAGAAATTATAAATTTATGAGTATATTAGGATGGAGCTACATAACAATGGCACCACTGTCTAACACAGAAAAGGTTAACAAAAACGGTCATAAAGAAAAGACTACCGACAAAAAAAAAACAGTTCATTTGTTTATTTGGATCATCTAATTGTGAGAAAGTTCTTATCTTTAGCACATTCTTTGTCCTGATCTTCTTCTTCTTCTTCCCAATCTCTCTGACGAGCTTCGATCCAGTTTCTGGAATCTTGGTGATCACCGACCGGATCTGGACGCAAGAATCTCGTTAACAATCTTAACAAGCATTCTCACTCCACCAAACTCATCAAAAGTGATCGTCATTGCTGTGTTTCCTCCTTATTTGGATCATCCAAGTCTGATCTTTTTTTATTTCTGGGTTCTGGGTTTTGCTGGTGTTTACTTCATTGTGAGATTTTTAATGGGTTGAGTTGAGATTGTCGGATGTTTAGGTTAATAAATCTTTGATTTTTAAGAATTGGGTTTACTACTTTTAATTACTCGTGTCAAGGCGAAATTTGTGGTTGACTTAAGCGAGAATCTGAATTTTTTCGAGGAGTAATTAATGATCTTCTGAGAATTCCCTGATTTTGCGTCTAGATTACATTATTTTTCTCAGTGTTCAAAATTTCAATCATTATTGCAGCAGCAGAGAGAGACAGAAAGAGAGATTCTTATCCGAGAGTTTTCTGTTGTATTTTTCTGTGTAAATCTGAGGAAGACTCAAGCTGCTCTGTAGATTTGATTCGTCTTCTGGACTTAAGCTTGGAATCTGTTTGATGAAACTCCTCTGTGGAGAGAGTTTTAGGATTTAGAAATGTGTAAAGTGGAGAAGTTTCTATACCATAGGAAACTCATGGAGATGAAGGTTAAGTTTTTAGGAGATAGCAAGATAGAGAAGTTCAAGAACTCTTTGGTTTCCAAGTCTCGGATGAGCCTATGGATGATTCGGGCTATGACGATATTGTTGCTATGGAGTTGTTTTGTTCATTTGGTGGCTTTGGGAGAGATGTGGGGACCAAGATTATTGAAAGGCTGGCCTTCTTGTTTCAATCATCATGATTTCCCAATGGCTGCAGAAATGACTTCTCTTCCCATGAAAATCGCCCTACCGCCTAAAAGTAAGTTTCTGTCTGGTTATGTAGCTTAGCTGCAACAATGCTAAGTTTACTCCATTGTTTTCATCAAGCTGCTTGTTTTCAGTTTTAAAGGAGCGGAATTTTAATTTTTTTTTTTGTGATCATTGTTCATCTCAGGGATATATCAGAACAATGGCTATCTTATGGTTTCTTGCAATGGAGGACTCAACCAAATGCGAGCAGCGGTAAGATCAGAACTAATCTTTTTGTTTTGTTAAAGAATACTTATCAAAATCTCTTAGCATTTCTCAAGGCTAATCTTTCTATGGATGTGACTTTCGGACTTTGTTTTCTTTCTTCAGATTTGTGATATGGTTACTATTGCGAGATACATGAATGTCACACTTATTGTGCCAGAGCTTGACAAGAACTCATTTTGGAATGATCCAAGGTGTTATGCTATCCATCTCACTTAGAGCTTCTTTCTGATTTTTATCTTTTACTTAATTGATCACCTCTCTTAGAGTTGTTGATTGAATTTTCATTTTGGCAGTGAGTTCAAAGACATATTCGACGTGGATCACTTCATAAGTTCTTTAAGAGATGAGGTTCGTATACTAAAAGAGCTTCCTCCTAGGCTTAAGAGAAGGGTTAGGCTCGGGATGTACCACACCATGCCTCCTATTAGCTGGTCCAACATGTCCTATTACCAAGACCAGGTTATTTTCTTGGTTACATTACACTTGAATTCAATATTAGTCTTTGCTTTATACTTTAACGGTTTCTCATAGCTTCTTGTAACCTAATCCTTGGAAACAGATTCTTCCGCTGGTAAAGAAGCATAAGGTCGTACATCTAAACAAGACCGATACTCGACTTGCTAATAACGAACTGCCTGTTGAAATTCAGAAGCTGCGATGCCGAGCAAATTTCAACGGGCTTAGGTTTACTCCAAAGATTGAGGAATTGGGTAGAAGAGTAGTCAAGATTCTGAGGGAGAAAGGTCCCTTTCTGGTTCTCCATCTAAGATATGAAATGGATATGTTGGCGTTTTCTGGTTGCTCACATGGTTGCAACCGCTATGAAGAAGAAGAACTAACAAGAATGAGGTTTAAAAACTGTCTTGTTGATTCTTATATTTAAAGTTCCCGTGATATTGATGTTATGATTCTTTTTGTTGCTTAGATATGCTTATCCATGGTGGAAAGAGAAAGTAATAGACTCTGAGTTGAAGAGGAAAGAAGGTCTTTGCCCATTGACTCCAGAAGAAACTGCTCTTACCCTATCTGCTTTGGGTATTGACCGTAATGTTCAGATTTACATTGCTGCTGGAGAAATATATGGTGGCAAAAGGCGGTTAAAGGCTTTAACAGACGTTTTTCCAAATGTGGTTAGTAGCAAAAAGCAAGAGCCTACTGTCTAATATTCCCAATTTCTTAATCTTTCACTCAATAGTCAATAATCTTTGATGAAACCAGGTCAGGAAAGAAACTCTACTCGATTCCTCTGATTTGAGTTTTTGTAAGAACCATTCTTCTCAAATGGCTGCTCTTGACTACCTTATCTCTCTTGAGAGTGATATATTTGTACCTACATATTATGGGAACATGGCAAAAGTCGTGGAAGGTCATCGCAGGTATATCAGTGAATCATTCATTGTAACTTTTCAACTCTATAGAAATTTCAGAATGTCTATAACGCAACTTCACATACAGGTTCTTGGGGTTCAAGAAGACGATTGAGCTAAACCGTAAGTTCTTGGTTAAGCTAATAGATGAATACTATGACGGATCGTTGAGCTGGGAAGTGTTTTCATCCACGGTTAAGGCCTTTCACGCTACACGAATGGGAGGTCCAAAGAAACGGCTTGTGATTCCAAATAGACCGAAAGAAGAAGATTACTTCTATGCCAATCCATATGAATGTCTTCAGCTATTACATGAGAATAATGGCAACTCACTAGAAGAAACCATGTGAAACAGATCCACCATTGGTTTCTTCAAAGGAGTGATGCAGGACATGGATGGATGGATAAATAATGGAGTTATCTATGGGGATTATTGATATATCAATCTTGAAGATTGGGTTTTCTAAACAGATGAGAAGTTACTTAGGGCTCTTTGGTGTACAGAGATATCTGAGGAGCTTCCGTGGATGGAGAAGAAAGGTTGAAGCTTTCATTGTAAAGTTTGCAAAATTGTCCTTTAACACCATCCTCCTCCTGCATGGCTTTGCAGTTTTGGTAGCTAAAAAATAAAACTACAAAATGCAGCATAAAATTATGTCACACATTTTTATTATTATTATTATTATTATTATTATTTTACAAAATAAATAAGTATTCCATTTTCATTTCTTGCAATCATTGAATTATAGAATAAACTTAGATGGAACTGTACTAACAAAAAAAAAATCTTTGTAAAAATACAAAGAAGTTAATTTTCGTGTTAGACGGGGGGAAAAGGAAAAAGAAGTTAATTTCGTGTAAATACACAAAGATGATTTTGATTTCAAATTCTGTATCCTTTGGTCCCGAGGCTTTTGTCGTATTTCTTCTACAGGTCTCATCAATCGCTATCTCCTAAGAAATCAAAATAGCCGTTGGAAACTTAGAAGATTGATATGACGACGACCATTTTTAAATACGGAGCGACTTCCATTTCTTTCTAATGTTACCATCCTTGGTAATAATAATATAAGCCTATAATTAAGTAAAAAAGTACATTGGTTGAAGGAAACAAAATTAATAATAACAAAACATTATGTTGTGTACATTTATACATAGACTTTCTCACATAATGAACTTGTAAGTTTCTTAAACTGTTGACCAAAAAAAACTACATAATGACGACAATGCCCATCAATTATGAATCGGAGTCCTTTTCCTCCCTTTCATACGTGAAGGATAATCGCCTCTCATTAGATTATCGATTTCTCTTGCTGAGTCTGTCGAGACTAAGCCTTTTCTTGATCTTTTCTTTGTCTCAGAGTCCGTTGGTTTCAAACTTTTCAACTGCGATCAAACATATTAAAACTAGGATTATGCTAATGATATAAATCTTCTTCACTACTTTTTATATCTTATAGTTATAGATGTTTATGGTTTATTCAGAGTAAACATCCAGATTATATCAATTATAGTATCCCGTACGTAATTAACCTCTAGAGATATTAACGATAAACCAAAGTTTGATAATAATTAAAAATGGACTTGTGTACCTTTCGTCCAATCAAGAGATGCTCACTTCCGCTCACCATAAGACCATTATCTACATATTCGGATCCACCTACATCTATATCTCCACTTATAAGTTCTCAAATACAACATCAGCTTCACATGTTTACACCATTATATGTCTAGGTATATATATATATCGACTAGACACACACACACATTATAACATCGTCATCATCATCATCATCATCATAAGGAAGCGTATAAAGATATACCATTATTCTCATCTAACTCAAAAGATCAACAAAGAAAAGAAAAATAAAACTAAGAGTTTTGTCAATGTACAAACCTCGAAGCGCATCAGGAAGGTTCATCATCGTCATGAGGAAGAGAAACCCTAGAACGAGTGTGATTAACTTCGCATGTATGTTCTTCATCTCTTTTGTCTTCTCAATATTACGGAAGTGACTAGGATTTTAATTGATGTGAGTGAAGCTCATAAATATAAGGGTATATATATAGTAGAAGATTTTTCGGATATCGAAAAAAGTGAAAGCTAGGGCTTTCCGACATTTCCATAGGCAAGACAAAAAGCCACTTCTCATCGGTAATTGTAAATGCTAGCGAGAAATAAAATCTTTCTAGCAACAACATTTCGAAGATTAATCGGTCAAACAAAATTAGAAAGAACTAAAAAATTAATACTTATTCCAGTTTTTCGCCATCTTTTAAAAGTAAGTTATACATAATTTAGTTATTAATTTGAACTTTTGTAGACATACGATTCATGTGGATTTGTGTCGCAGTCCTATCAGTTTAGTTTAGATGATATATATTATTTCATTGCAGATAGAATATATCATACGAATTACATAAAAATAATATTCAAATGGTATATCAAACATGTTATGGAAAATAACTGTTTTTATAAGAATGAAGTATGTAAAATTATTTAGATAATATCGTATATTTTTAAATTAGGAATTCGGAAATAAAGAACTTAAAATAGCAAGTCCAGAAAGTAGGTACCGACATGGAGTATAAACTAAAAAAGACAAAGATTTTTCTTGAAAAAATCAAGGAGGCATGGGGAAGTTTTCATGAGTTTAAGTGCCCTAAAGTAACATTGGAGTTCAAGTTAATAATAAATATTTGGTTACTGCTTAGGGTTTCTAAATAAAGTCTCATCTTTCATAGTTCCAAAAAACTTTTGTAACCATCGATTTGCTAAAAATGCTTAGTTTGTACCATATATTTACTTAAATCTGTACGAAAAGTATAGTATATCTTTTTATCTGTACGTCGAATTTGATATACTCTTTTTGAGACACGAGGGCGGGTCCTCCGATTCAATCCTTGTGGCCTTGTGGGTGTGTGCCACTTTAGCATAAAAACAAATAATTTGTTAAATTAGATTCACATTCGTTGGATCATTTCACATTAGTATCAGGATCTCTATCTTTCCGGTGTGAATATAGTTGTATATATACTAAGTATATCGTAAGTAAGTTGTTCCCGGTTGTTGATCAAATTCGTAAAAATAAAAATAAGGATGTACAATGAAACCTTAGAAACACTTAAACTACTTGCATGAGATGACCAGTCACTAAATACAGAGTAAAAACATCATAATTGAACTTTTTTTGTTCGTTTATTTTACAAAGCTATTAACTTTAATTTGGCACTTATCAATGACAACCACGCAGCCGTCAATTGTGGACGGGGGGCCTTTCTGCCTTTTGGTCCTTGGTAGTCCATAGCCATATTAAATTGACAAATACTTCTCCTTCTAATTAGTCAATAGATCCTTGATCCGAGTACTCAAAGTCGTTCTTCTTTTTTGGATTGATCGGTTTCAGCAATTGAGTCTTCGGTTTCAAATGTTTTAACTGCGATCGAGGGAAAACAAATCATGGTAATACTCTCGCATATGAAAATACTTTGCATGTATACATAACATTAAGAACAAAATGTGGGTTGCTGAAGTTGTAAAGTACTCTTACATAATTGACAAACATGTTTTAATTCGGGTTTAGGCGCTATTTGTATAAATTGTATATACCTTTCCGATGGCCACATGAATATGCTCATGATCTCCACCTCTTGATCCACCTAATTAAATGCATATATAGTGGATCAATCACTATCAAATAAAAGATTATATGAGGAAAAAAAACAAAGAAAAAAGAGAGGCCGTCGAACCTTGAAATGCCAAAAGAAGAATCATTAAGAAGGGAAACAATAAAGCTAAGGTTATTAACTTCGTATAATTCCACTTCTTCATCTCTATTAATCGTCAATTGTGGAGAGGAAGACCCAAAAAGGAATATATATATATATATATATATATATATATATATATATTAATTTCCTTACGGTTTTGAAATTCTTATGTGGACCTTGTGAGTGAATATCATATGTTTTGATGGATATTACATGCAGGTTTATATAGAAAAACTTTCATGAAATTAAACCCCAAGTCAAAAGCTGTAAATTTGGTTTGGTTGGTAAAGTTGTTAACATCCTTCAAATTAACAAAATTCGATATGCGTGTGTGCAAATAAATTGTGGGTTCTGGATAATTTGATCCCGGCTCGGTTCATATTATTTACTATTTAGAATGGCAAAAAAATTTAGATAGACAAAAATATCATATGTTATCACTTATCACAAACCCGAATTATAGTGTTAAAACTTTGTATCGATGAAATTGTTTTTCTAAATTACTCAGATGCTATAGTGATCCCGTGGTATCTTCTATCTAGTAGCAACTAAAAACAAGAAAAATAAAGTCAAAAAGCAATTATTAGTTTGCATGAGCTGCATCTATCTGTCCATATTAAGCTGATTAGCACCACATTATCACCTACTCGCCAATGCTATGTATAAAGAGTACTTATTTCAGTTAATATTTCAATTAATAATATAAATAAGTGTCCACCAACAAAAAAATAAACAAAGAAAAGTCAATCCTGTTTTTAATATATAACAGGATTCATAAATAGGTAAAATCCCGATTTTTGGGCTTATGATACCTAGCGGGGGCATTTAAAGGCTTATGAAGCCCATTACTATAGGCAGATTTATACCATCAATGGTAATAAATTTTAAAAAATAAAGTATTAAGCTGAATAAAGCGACCAGAACGTGAGAGAACAAATCACATGAGATGGCTTCATTCAAATCCAACCCATTCGTTTACGATGTTGTTCATCATCTCTTTTCCAAAACCCTTTAAATAATGATGTTCGTCAAATGTCGGATCCAGCAAAACACCAACTGGGTTCAACTAAATAAAAATATATTTTAAGGTTTCAATTTCGAACTTTCAAACTATTATTAAACCAAATTAACATGTCAACAAACCAGCAAGCAAAAGATAACAAAGACTAAAGGATATGATTTTATTATTGAAACAAAAACAAAAAGCTCAAAGGTTTGACTGTCTCGATCATAAATAGAACTACACCATCACTATTCAAATAAACTCCGGCGACTAAGAAACCAGCTGAAGAATCGCCGGAGATTTGAGAAAACCAAAAAAAAAAACAAAAGGGAGAAGATAGATGATAGGTTGAGCTAATAACCAAAACTGCGGTGGTGGTTTTTTTGCTGCTCAAGCTTTAGTGGATGGGTTAAGCTCATCCCACGCTTCAATCCAAGTGACCATAGCATCTGCAAGCTTGTCAAAGTAAGGATCAATGGCGCTTAGCTTCTCCTTCACCATCTTGGACAGCTCAATGTAGCATTGTTGAACTGTCACAGCTTCTTTCGAGAGCTTTGCGCTCTGGAAGAAAGGAATGATATCCTCCTGCCAGAAGATTCCCTTGTACTCCTTCTTCAGGTTCACAAATGGGTTGCTAGCTTTGCTGTGGTAAATGTAGGGCAAACCCGTCTTCACTCCCAATCCCAAATGGTCACAGATCACCTAAAGAACATACCCACAAGAGGCCGGTAAGAATACATAATATTTGAAATGCCTAAAAAATAAGGAGCCGGGTGGGAAAGTAAGTACCTTGACACACCATCCAGCCCACATATCGTCGTAACGACCAATAGGCTGACCATCACCCATGAGACCAAAGTACATAGCCGGACCAATGAGCTCACGGTCAAAGGCCAAGTTCATGCCACACATTGGGAAAAGTGTTCCCTTTGGGATGGTCATGACAGCATCCACATACCTAATAGTCAAGCCAATTAAGCATTGTTAGCTAATGAAGGCAGAAAAAATGTGGAAAGCAAATGTGAAATTACAACCTTGTGTTCCTTTCCTTAGGCTTCACGAGTTGGGTTGGGGCATCGTAATCAGGAATGTTAAGCCAGAGACCATGGGAAACAGCAGTGGAGACACCCTCACGGAGACTGAAAGGGTATCCACGGACGAAATCAGCACCTTCACGGTATGGATCGTACAAGGTGTTGAAGAAAAATGGAGATGATGGGCAGAGAAGGTTCTTGATGTGTTGCTCAAGAGCGTTCACAGCTTTCCCAGATGGATCCTTGGCAACCTAACAAAACAATATATAAAATAAAATACGATTATTTAAATGCAGCTAAAGCCAGCCACAAAAAAAAAAAAAAAACAATACGTTACACATGATTAACCAACACATAATGAAAGCAACATCAATGCTACAATCATGGTGTAACTGAAAACTCAATTCCTGAAAAGCCCCACAACCCCCTAAAGAGGGGAATTAAAGTTTGGACTTTTCTCTGCCTTAGCCTCATGACAACAACATGAAAAAACAGGACAATACCATGCAAGAATCTTGTGAAGTGAACTGCTATGACATAGATATGTTGCTCCTACAACAATCACATCACTCAAAACATTCAAGCAGATGACTGTATAGATCTAGGTCAAAACAGTGTTTTCTAAAGTTGACCTAGAGAATTGGAATTGTGACTTCAATTTTAAATTCTAAGATCTGTTAAATCTACAGACCTAGACATTAGATCTCAAACTATTCAATCACATCACAGGACGAAACAAAGAACCTGAAAAACAGATCTATAAACAGAATTGACCCAAAAAAAAGAGAATTCTGGAAACTTACAAAGCAATCATCGTCAATAGTGAAGATGTACTTCTTCTTAGAGACCATGTAACCGAAGCAGCGACAAGCAGAGTCCTTGAAGGAAATGCAAGAAGCTTTAGGACCAAGGATACGGTTGATGTCGTTCCTGTTGTAGAGTTCGTAATCGAACCCTTCAGGCACATCAATCTTCTTCGATGGATCTCCATCTTGAACGATAATCAGATGGTAAGGCTGAAGAAAAGGCCTCCACATCTCAAGGAAATCGAGATTACGGATCGTGGGGATCACGATATCGAGCTCATCTTTCAACAACGGAGTTGCGTTCACCGGAATTCCAACGGTACTCGCCGGCTCAACCATGATTAGAGGAATTGGAAAAAGAGAGAGATTTGAGATCCGCGTTTGAAACTGAGATGAGAAGGGAAAGAGTCAAGACCGTGGCTTTGATTTTTATATTAGTTCGCACGTGGGAGGGGTTTGTGTGACATCTGTCAAGTTTGACACGTGGTCTAATAAGACTGGTTTAACTGGTCAATAAGAACTTTAACAGTATGGTGAGAAAGTGAAAGACTTTTCTATTTTGTCTCTTCATGTCCGGTTTCTAAGGGAAATTGCAATATATTTATTTTTCCTATTAATTTTATTTATTTCTTTAACTGGTTTAGTAATAACATTATTTGTTTGACCACAAAAAAAAATAATAACATTATTTCTTAATAAATTGCCGAACCCGAAAACATAGAAGCCTAAATATACTCATCTCCATAAATATATATTTGTGAATCTTTTTTACAGATACGCTTGAAGGATATCCATACTTTTTCGAAAATATTGTTAGTTATCATTAAATCTTTAATATATTATTACTGTACCAGATACACGTATCAAATTATATACTATTTTCGATTTACATTTTCTTACAGCTTAGTTTTAAAAATAATTATTGTAATAAGTTAGTTTCTCGAAATTTAATGGTCAAGAATAATAAATCTTTCGACAACAAAACATTAGAAAAGATTCGTTATAAACCAAATACAAACCAAATTGTTAGATGTGATAGTTTATTACTATTTTGTTAATTGTGCGACTAAAAAGAGATGGGTCTTTTCTTATTTTTAATTGTTTCCTATTAATATTTTTATATTTGTTTACTTAGACTTGAGAGTGATTGAAAGTTGAAAATAATAGGTCTAAGCTAAGCTACCCTACTAAAGGAGTTATCTTATCTAACTATTTAATTCATTTCGGTTTACACTATTCATTCATTACTTCATTGAGTTACATTAACATAAATGTATCTAAATTCTTGTGTGCGTTTTAACAAACAAAAAGAAAGTCGTATGTGGGAATTAAAAGATGGTCGATACAAAAAACGAACAATAATTAATACTTTTTGACCGGAGGGTAATAAAGGTCTTAATTAGGATCTAAATAGGCTTCTGCTTACATTAGTATGAAAACAATGAATTTAAAACTGTGTTCGACTTTACCGCGGAACGAAGGAACATTCGCATGTGGGAACTGGGAAGTCTACCACATGTAAGATTTTTTTTTAATTTGACATTCCTTTTAGGCTTTGAGCCGAAGTTTGTATATACAATAATTATAATAATATAAAATATACGAAGTACATTATTGACTAACAAAATACACGGATAATAACTGATAACGAAATTCCTTATATTATATATTGGGTTTGATAAAATTCCAGAGATTTTAACAAAATAATAATATTATCAACAAAAAATAATTGAATCCTTTTTACATCTAATAACTATTAAAATCATTGGATTTGCGTCGTGGGGGCCTCGTCGATGCACGTTGCGTATGATCATTTCATGCATCGTGAAAAATCCACAAGACATTTTTTATATAAAACACCTCCCATGAAACTTTACATGAACATGAACGTATAATCATCACACACTTTATATAATAGATATAATATTTCTCACAATTTTTTAACATCTAACAAGATAAAATAAACCAGTCATCTATATCTAAACGGACTCAATTCGATCTAATAACTTTTACAGATTCGAAAAGGATAAATCAAAAACCAAACTGAAGTTATCCTTTTTAAAAAAATATATTCCTATATCAGTCATAGTTAGGCTATACTATAGTATATCTGAATAATATGACAATTATGGGTAATTGATCGAAAAACAGTTTAATACAATTTGAATTCTTAATAAACTTCAAATTTAAACCAATCAGATTTATTGGTATAAAATTGGGTTGGGTTATCACAGCAAGTTTGGAAATTTTATCGATCTGGTTAAGAAAAAAAAAGGGACCCAACAATTAAATATCAGAAATGTTGGTAAGATACCTGGGCTTTTAAATTTAATGGGTTGGCCCATTATGAATACATATATTCTACATTACTAATGTTTTAAAAAATCCATGAACAAAAATTAATTACCGATTAAAAAAAAAAAAAAAAAAACCTAATGGCTCTTCTTCCTAACATTGCTCGCCGCTCTATGTACATGTCTTCTTCTTCCTGATAAAATCGTTTCCTCTGTTTTTTCGATTTATAAACTCACATCTCATATTTTTACACAAATTCGAGAAGCTCTTTGGTGGCTTCCGGTTCATTTAGCGAGACGCTTATAAATTTGAAAACTTGAAAGCTATCATCGGAGAATATGGGGTCACGGCAGGGACCACCGAAGCATCAGAACAAATTCGCCTGGGTTCCCAAAGCCGGCGTCAAGGTCAACGAAACGGTAAACGATTTACTCTACTTGTTGAAAAAACGCAAAATTCAGTGAATAGTGTAGTGAGATCCTTAATTTCTGGGTTTTTAGGAAGTCGGCGGTAGATTTAGACCACTATCGGAGATTACCGGAGTTTGCTATCGCTGTCGAGAGCAGATCGCTTGGAAACGCCGTTACGGCAAATACAAAACACTAACTGAACCCACCAAATGGTATTAATCATTTGAGTTTAGAGTGTTCTTGTATCTATAATTCTCTGTTGGAACTTCAAATTTGAATAGAACTGATTGTTATTCCTTTTTTTCTGTTTGGTTCAGTCAGAAGTGCACAAAGCGTAATGTTCGTCAAGCATACCATAAGTTATGCTCTGGTTAGTATTTTGTTTCCTGGCAAAGAAGAAGAGTAGTTCTTGTTTTTTTGAGTTGAATGTGTTATGTTATGAAATTGATTACAGGTTGTGCCAAGGAGCAAAAGGTGTGTGCAAAGTGTTGTTCCCGTGTTGATCAAATCATCGGAAGGTACTTACTGTTGAATCAAGTTTGTTCTTTTACTTTATGCTTCATGTTAGTTTTATTAGCGAGTGAGTTTGGTAGATAAGTTTTAAGCTACTGTAGAGGTAATTGTTTGTTTCTCGCAGAGATATTTACGAGGTAGAAGCTGAGCAGAAGCTACTTGATGAGGTATGTCTATTAGTTATAGAATCCCATCTCCTAGGCTTTGGGTTTGTTTACTGAAACTTTATTAATGTGTTGCAGACTATCAAGAATGCTAGGGAAAGGGATCGAAGGACGATTTTACGTGCTGTAAGCTTCTCTAGTTATACAGTCTTTTTACTATTCTATGTTTGTGTTTTGTGCCTAAAGTTGTGTAATTTCTTGATACAGATGAACAAAGATAACCAACCAAAAAAATCAGATGAAGCTGCGACAAGGAGCGACAGCAGCAAGGTTGGTGATGTGTTTCCCTCAACATCCCTTGAAGAATATGCAAACAAGTCAGGAAGAGTTAGCGGCATTACTTCTCATGGTATTGTTCCTGATCATAGCCATGAGGATGATGATGAGGTTGCTAGTGGACCTGAATCAGACGAGGATCACAGTGGTGATGATCTGCGTGAAGAGAGTGATGCAAACGAGCCAACTCAACAGCAGAAGTAGACCCAATTTTGGTTGTAGTTCTGTCAATTTTGATAGGATTGTGAGATTTTGCAAACTGATTATGCTTGTTTGTTTTTATAAACTTTACTTTGTCACCTGCAATGCAAGACTAGCAAACGATATTATAAAGCTAAAGACTTTTCAAGATATTGTTATTGGGCTGGGCTTAAAAAGGGCCTAATTGTTGTTTCCTTTCGGCCTATTTAACACCAACGTGTATAATACGGTCTAGGGAGTTGCAAATAATAAATGTGAATAAACTACACAATACATGTGAATAAGAATGTTTGAAATTGAAAAAAAAATGCTAGCTAAGTGCATTAATACTTGTGCATTAAGTCAAATTATTACACTTGGCACGAAAAATAACCATCTCATCCTCCACTAAAGCAACCTTCTTTTGGCTTTCATTAATCTCTCTGCACACAAAACCCCAAAAGCTGGATTTCTCCATTTTCAATGCACAATTATGAGACTTTAAAACTCATTATACTTTGAAGGTTAATGACAAAGATTTCGAAGCTAATTGGTCATTTCTTGTTTCTTAATAAAAAAATTATAATCTTTTCATGGTTGTTAATCACTTTGGCTTATCTCCTAAGCTTATTTGTCTAAGCTGTATATTACGTCGAGCTTCTTGAATCTTCGTCCGTGTCTTGTCACTTGTCAGAGACTTAAGATTAAAGAGGAAGAAGAAGAGTTTCTCTCTCTTTCTCTTCAGAAAAAATGGGTTTCTTGTGTTCTTCTTCAACCTTCTTCAAGTTTGGAATTTCTATAATCTTGCTAGTTGCTTTTTATGGTTATACTCCTTCAGGTAAGCCTAAAGATTCTATCTTCATTCAAGCTTTTGACTGTACAATATCGTATTTACTTTCTAGGGTTTTATTTCCTCTCCGAGTCTGAGTGCAACTTTCCTTCTGGTTTTTGCTCTAAACTGAACAAAGCTTCCTTCTTTGTTCCCCATTTTTTATTAGTTTCTTGAAATTTGCTAGGAGCTTATGTTTATTGATTTCTTGAAGTTTGTAATTGCTAGAGCTTGCTTGGAATTTGTTTTGTATATATGTAGCCGTTTTATAGTTTTCATTAAGGTTTGAGGGAGATTATTAGACTCAAAGAGAATAATCTTTTTGGCATTTCATCTTCAAAGCTCTGTTATTATAGAAAAAAAGAGAATCTGTGAAACAAGAAAGCAAAATAAAAAGCTTCAATACTTGTGTGCTCATGGTGTTGCTTTTGGAATTGTGTCAGAAGCATATGATCCTTTGGACCCAAGTGGGAACATTACTATCAAATGGGATATCACAACCTGGACCGGAGATGGCTATGTGGTATTTATCCATTTAGCTTCAAAATTGGGCATTTCTTGAATTTTGATTGTGTTTTTTTTTACATCTTCGTTTTCTTCACGGTGCAGGCGACTGTAACAATATATAATTTCCAGCAATATCGACACATTCAAGCTCCAGGTTGGACACTTGGATGGTCATGGGCCAAGAGAGAAGTTATATGGGGAATGAATGGAGGACAAACAACAGAACAAGGAGATTGTTCAAAATTCAAAGGAAACATTCCTCATTGCTGTAAAAAGACACCTTCTGTTGTTGATCTCTTGCCTGGAAGTCCTTACAATCAGCAGATTGCTAATTGTTGCAGAGGCGGTGTGATCAACTCGTGGGCTCAAGATCCTGCAACCGCTGTTTCCGCTTTCCAGCTCACTGTTGGACAAGCTGGAACCACTAATAAGACAGTTAGGGTACCTAAGAATTTCACTCTTAAAGCTCCTGGACCTGGCTATACTTGTAGCCCTGGGAAGATTGTTAAACCGACTAGATTCATCGGTACTGACAAACGAAGAGTTACACAAGCATTAAGTAAGTTACTAAGTTCTTGAAATCTACTACCAAAGATTTTAGCTTTTTAAGTCATATTGAAAATGAGTTTGGGTTGTTTCTTTTTCTGCTGTGACAGTGACTTGGAATGTAACTTGCACATACTCGCAGTTCCTAGCTCAGAAGACTCCTACTTGCTGTGTCTCGCTTTCATCGTTTTACAACAGCACAATAGTTTCTTGTCCGACATGTTCTTGTGGATGCCGAAACATTTCTCAGCCAGGGAATTGTGTAGAGTAAGTTCTTCTCATAGCTTTTTTTCATTACCTGAAGAAGTTCTGTTAACTTGTTCAATTAATTTTGGTGTCTTGTTTGTCCCACACACAGCCCAAAAGGTCCACGGATAGCATCGGTCATTCCAAATCCCGGGAAAAACGCGTATATACCGCCTCTAGTCCAATGTACAAACCATATGTGTCCAGTTAGAATCCACTGGCATGTGAAGGTTAACTACAAAGCGTACTGGAGAGTTAAAGTTACCATCACAAATTTCAACTACAACATGAACTATTCGCAGTGGAATCTCGTCGTGCAGCATCCGAATTTTGATAACCTCACTCAGACTTTTAGCTTCAACTATAAACCATTGACTCCTTATGCTTCCATAAGTAAGTACCATTCATCAACTTCTTTTTTTCCATAGAAAGGAACAATCTTGATATGTGTTTTTGTATTTTGATTTATACATAGATGATACTGGGATTCTGTGGGGGATAAAGTTCTACAATGATCTGTTGATGCAAGCTGGGCCATTTGGTAATGTACAATCTGAGCTACTTTTCCAGAAAGAAGCATCAGCTTTCACATTTGAGAAAGGTTGGGCATTTCCAAGAAGAATCTATTTCAATGGAGATAACTGTGTCATGCCTCCTCCTGATTCTTACCCTTGGCTGCCCAATACCGGTTCACACAAACCAATCGGTGCTTGGTTTGCTGCAATCGCCTTGTTACTGACGTTGTTCCATCTACATGGAAACTTGTAAGCATCATCAAGTGTAGTATTTAGCTTCTTCTGCAAACCCATCAGAGAGAGTATGGTTAGCTGAGTGTATCCTTTTGTCTGTACTGTTCCCATGTGATAATCACTACTATGTTCTTTGTCTCCATACTTATTAAGAAGTTAAAAGATTGACCTAATCTTTTCCAGTCAAACTATTAAAACCACTCGGGTGGACTGCGCCTAGAGGTGGCGAATGGTTTGTGTATCCTCAAAATAAGAAACATTATTAAGTGAACAATAATGTATAGCAAAAGTCTCCGCATTGTTTCAAGGACAAAAAGATTCAACGATAAAAAAAACTCTGCAAGCAAATACACAGAGAGGAAAGCTTTAAGTAGACAATATTTGAGAGCTTTTCTGGAGATGAAAACGAAATTTTCTTGATAGCTTTTCAACGAACACTCAACCCTTGAATTGCTGCAGCAGATGATGATGATGCCTGAGATCCTTCCTCTGTCACCTTGTTCGATTCAATTGTACTCATGATGTTTACAATGTTGTCCTACACAACCACACGAAAAATCATCAGATTCAGGAGATGTTTTGTATTACAATGAAGTGAAAGCAAAGTGTTCGGATTTACCCGCCAAGTTGCAAGCTTTGTTCGAAGAGATTGCCATTGCGTTGTCCCAAACTCACGTTCCGAACAGCGGCTGAAAGATATGAAGCACACCATCAAACTATGAATGCTGTGTAGATATATAAAGTATATAAGTGCAGAGTTTCTATAGATGTGTGACTTGCCTGACAATTACAACTTGGTTCATCTGATCCATCTTACAATCAATCAATTTGGCAGTTATTGCCTTCACAATCCATAACTCGACCCCCTCTTCGGTTACCTGAAAATACAGAGAAAACTAAGTAACTAAAAGAGTCACACTATTTCATGTGTTGTGCAAGCAGAGGCGAGTTTTAACCTGTAAAGTGTCTCTAATTGAGGCGTAGGGTATTTTGCCAGATTCATCTGAGGCTAAGTCCACTAGTGACAACAATCTCATCTTAGTTACACAATCTTCATCGATAAGTCCTACAAACACAAGAGGATCCATCAGGCCATCATGTTTAAGCAAAAGCAGTAATGAATTAACGTCGTTGTACCATAGCTTTGCAGAAAATCTGAATTTGCGTTTTGGAATTCCGTGTAGGCATTTAGTCTCTGAGTGAGAAAGATCTTCAGCAGCTGATAAACCGGTGCATATTTAGCATCCTTTTCCAATTGTGCTACGGCTAGCAAGTCCAACAAATCACACTGCAGTTTACCAAAAGATAATTGATGAAATTTCAATAAAATATACAAGAGTAGTGTCAGAACAAGAAAGATGAATCTTATACATCCGAATCAAATCATGCTTTTATGAATTATGATACCTGGAAGATACTGGAAGCCTTGACAAATTCGATAACAGCACGCACAGCCTCCTCCTTAGCTTCATCCAGGACCTGAGCATCCTCATTGGAGAAAGTCGCTAAATACTTCGTCAAGAAATTAAGGGATTTTTTCACCAAGCTGGAGTATTGATAGAAAAAATCATGAGGCTATTGTTATATACCTAAACGGAAATAAAAGAAAACCAGAGAGAGAATGATGTTGCAGTACCTTTTGTTTTCTCGAAGCACATTAGCAATGGCAAGAAAGAGTTCCCTCTGATCTTTAATTTCAATATCCCACTCTTTCAAGAAGTTATCAATCTTCTTAAAAGAAGAAACTATATACTCAGTAACCTTCCCATCAACAGCCAGTGTTAGAGCTTTCATGTATACGTGAAAACGAGCATATGGGTGGTCCAGAAGGTTATAGAGATTGAAGAGGCTATACAAATAAAGAAAACTAAAATGAGATTTATATGAACATAAACAAAGCATTAAAATATAAGCTGTAAAGAATCATACATCTTCAAACGAAGTGAAGGTTTGTCACTCGGTTGTTGAGCAATCTTAGAAGATATAGCTTTCACCATTTCAAGGACTTCCTCAGAGTTTTTCACATTCTTGACAAGGCTGCAAATTATGGTGTAGGTACACTCAAGATCTGGATCAAGAGAGGTAAATAACATCAAACTACTAATAATTGAATACTCTCAAGAGGAACATACCAAAAAAACGGGATCTGTGTTATGGTTTACCTTTCTCAGATATCTTGGAAGATACCAATTCAGCTGAAGTTACCATTAACGTAGCTAATTCCAGCCACTTTTCTGCAACTATCGACTCCTCTGCCTCTCTACACAGCCTGGTAATTTCTGGTTCTGCAGCCTAAGCAAAGAACACAAGTTCCAAAATTTTCAAACGATAACTACTTCAAAGTATAAGGAAGCCTTGAACAGCATAATTAGACTAATCTTAGATTGTTAAATTAATCATATGCAACAGAATCCTGAGAGGTTACAAATTATTCTAGTTCAAAAACATCTAATAGAAGAATAAAAGTGAGTCTAACAAACCCTTCCATCACCAATCAGATTCTTCTAACGAAACAACACCAACTAGATCAAATTCCTCAAATTTTCCCAATGAATTCCCAGACAAGGTGTGGTGGTACCTCTGGACCAGCATCGGCCCAGGCGAGCTGGGAAGTGAATTGAACAACAGCGAGAAACGGATCTTCTTCGGAGGTAGGAACAATCGTCGTCATGGCTTAGCTCTCTTCTCGGCGGCGCTGAAGAACAAAAGCCCAAAAATTAGAACTTGTTTTGTTTCAGCAGCCGAGCAGAGGAGAGAAGAAAACGAAAACCCTAAATCTATCTTTTTATCTTTTCCGGTTAAGTTAACCGAAACCAGATTTTATTCATAAAATTAACGGTTAAAAGCATCGGACGGCTAATAAATCATAAGAAAATCCAACGGTCAGGATTGAGCTCTAGTTTATAACCCTTATAAAATTCAATCACTCTTCCTCAGTTAAGATTCCAGATTCGGGTTTTAACGACGCCGTGTTCCGCCGGATCGCCACCGTTGAAGTCAAGATGGTACGTACTCTCTCCTTATATATATATCCTTCTTTATCGCTCTTTTTTACCTTTTCTCTGCCTGATTGATTTCACAATCTCTGATGTTAGCCGTCGCACAAGTCGTTCATGATCAAGAAGAAGCTAGCGAGGAAGATGAGACAGAACAGGCCAATCCCTAATTGGATCCGTCTCCGTACCGATAACAGGATCAGGTCATTAGTTTTTATTGATTTTATTCGGTCATTTCAGTTTTCATTTGATTATTGAAAAAGTTGCAGTCTTTGAGACTGGAGGTCCATTGTTTTTCACACAGGTACAACGCTAAGCGTAGGCACTGGCGCCGTACCAAGCTAGGGTTCTAGAGCACCCGAGTTCGCTGTAATGATCCGCGTTTCTTAATTGCTGCCTTGATTATCCTTTAATTTCGGAATTATTGTGGTTTTAGACCTAAAGTTTTAGTTTTTTCTTAATGGTATGGCTATGCAATGTTGAATCTTAAGACTTTGGATAATTCTATGAGTATGAGTTGTGAAAGTTAAATCCTTTCTGTGGAAATGGCTGATTCAATGCCTTGGCTGAGTATAAACAACTTGTGGGCACTGTTTGTTTCATTTGATATCGATCATTAGGTTGATCAGAGGACTTGTTGAGAAAACATTGTCTAAAAATTACTTTTAACAAACAACACAAAGAACAGATCCAAAGTTAATAATTTAAGAACATCACAAGGAATCATAGTTCATGGAGCAAAATGTAAAGCCAAACATATTGATAATTTACACAAATCCGAATCAACGGAAACCAAAGTAACTTCATATGTTGCCAGTTCCAGCAGAACTTGCTCCTCCAAAGAGATAATCAAGAGAAGACCCTCCACCAGGAGCAGCATGAACCTTAGTAGATGGTCTGTCCTGTACTCATCATCATTATATTTTTGTTTTATCAGCTTTCAAATCATAAAGTCAATTCTTTGATCTCAAAATTGTAAAAAATCTAAAGTTACCGTGAGGAAGTTTCCACAGTTTTGGCCTTCTGATCTGAAGTAGTTATTAGGACTTCCTCTAACACCTGCAGGAATCTTCTTGTTATCAGTGACGGTGGTGGTCGTCGTCGTAATTGGTCTCCCTCCGGTTCCATCGGTGGTAGTTGTGGTGGTTGTAGTCGTAGTAGTCCCCATTGTGGCGGCTGTGGCTGCAGAAGGCTCTCCGGAACCAAAGAGATAACCGAGAGAACTTTCATTAACACCATTGTTCACTCCTCTTGCTTTACCCATTTTTCTGGCAAGAAAGATCTGAATTTTGAAGTTAGTTTCTATCAGATCGGATTATTTAATATGAGCAACAAGATCCCCAAATGGATGCTCGTTGTGTCGTTAAAGACTAAAGACACGTAATTAGAGAGATCGAAAGGATTGATCTTTACCTCTTTCTATCTGTGGAATCTTCTTCTCTTCTTCTTCTTCGATTGGCCGCAAATCAAGGAAGTGATACAGATGGAAATGGATATGCTCGGAGAGAAATGAGAGATGAAAAGTATTCCAAAATGGGCTTTTATGGGCCTTCTTTGCGTTTTTATCTAGTGAAGCCTCACGAAATGTTTTTGTTTGCTTGGGTTTTGATTTGAAAGTTTTATCTATGGACTATGGTATCAAACCTCAATTAGTAGTAGTAAGTGCGGTTCGATCTGAATTTCAGTTTGTTATTTAGATATTACTATTAGCTATGTAATTCCATACATATAGAACATGTTTTCATAGATTGTTGGGATGTTTACAACTCTAAATGAGGTTTAAATTAATATAATCAGTTGGATTAGTTCCTTATTCGTTCAAAGAAATGTACGGAACATATGATATATTATCCATAACTCGGAAGCTACCTAAACAAACTCTGAGATAGTTGTAGAAAATCATAAATAACTAAAAAATAAATCAATAAACATGCATGAAGATGACAGTTTCCATAAAAGGAAAATAATGAGATGCATTTTCTTTTGAAAATTTCTGACACGAAAGAAGAAACTAACTATACATTGTGTGAACCCATGACTTTGAGGATCATCATCATCATCAAAATATGTACGACCATCATCGTCAGCATCATGATGATCATCATTATCATCCTACAGACGAGATTTTCTAGTTGACTTCTTTGAAGATTTTTAAGTGATGTTGAAAGATGGCAATGACGACATATAATAATAAAGGAAACCTCAATCTCCCTTTGAATCTCTCTTTTACTTTCTTTCTTTTTTTTTTCATTTTGCGCCCATTCTCCTTTTTTAAAGTACAAAAATGATTCTCGATCGACTTTTAAAGTATGATTCCTATATATCTTATAGATCCTTAGCCATAGTTTTCTTTTGTTCAAAAGTATGTTTAATCTGTAGTGAATGAAACAAAATGCTTTTTTCCTATTTTATTATCATAAATAAATAAATAATATTTTGTTTCGGTCACTACACATTGAACATCATTTTTACTGGCAGAGATAATAAAAGATAATCAATAAAAAAAAAGTTGCATCATTTGTTATTGGCAGAGAAAGCATATGATACTTACATTGTTTCCATACTTCGTCTTTTGTAATAGTACCCCATTCTTTACAAAGTAATTGTACACTTTTTTTTCTTCAAATAATTATTATGGTCACATTGTTTTTTCCCATGTGTTAACAAAATGTTATTTCGGCAAATAAATTATTATTTTCAAGAAATTTTGAGAAAAGGAGATTCTAACAAATTCCAAGGTACATGAACTTGTGAGCTTTAATTACCTTATGGGTTTAAAATAAAGGAAACAAAAGAAAGTGAAGGCCCATATGATTGGCACAACTCAAGGAACAATTTAAGCTAGTATTATCAACAAATTAACTAACTTGATTTTATGGTAGAACACATTTTATAAATATCTAGTTGATTTATGACTGACTGTACTGACTAGATCGTCTCTGAAGAAATTTGATAAGATGATAAAATATACGTAAATAACAGGGATATAGTCAGTATTATTACTTTTTATTTCCCCCCACTTTCAATTAAAAATTTAGAACCGATTCGAAAGTGGATAATTAATCGGTATAGTAAAGATATGTTATAGAAAAGTTCATAAACTACAGTATATGGAGATACATATATGTACAGATATATGCATATACGTACGTATGTGTGGTTTAATTGCATATATTAGTGAGTTTAGATCACTACAATAATTAACGTTTACATTCCAATGAAGCAATCATCTTAACTAAGATTTAGTTAGGAAGTAGCGGACGCCATATAGGGAATATCAAAGTTATAAGATATAGTATATAGTACGTCTTACTATTTACTATTAATCAATCTTAAAATTATGGTAAGGTCTCATTTTCTTAATCAAAATTGTATCATTATATTATATAGTAAATGGATAAAAATGTATATGTAAGACCATGTGCATACGAATATACATATATATACTACAAGAATTATCGTAATTAGCAATTTAATCTTTAAAATTACTGGTTTGGTATTCTAAATAGATAACTAGAATGATATTTGGTTTGAAATTGTGCAACATAATCATCATTCCGAAGAAGCATATTAAAAACCACACATCAATAACATAGTAAAACCTGTGAACCAATCTTTTCATTACCATTTGTTTTTGAATTACTATGAAATTAACATTTATGTATTAATGTTAATTAAGTCGACCAACGTCAAATTTAAGACCGATGAGCGATGACCTTGAAAGATGGGGATTATTATTGAAACTTATTTAATTTTGGGTCTTCTCTAGTCTTAGATCCGTCGCATGTGACATTAAATTATAATAGCTATAAATAGTTGTAAACTTGTAATCATGATGAAGAAAGGAATCTTGACTTAGCTCCTCGTTTAACTATCTAAATCTTTAGTGATGTATACATTTGAAAACACATTTCGTTGTCTTTATAGGACAAATAATGATTATAAACTTAAGTTTAATTTTAGTTTAAAATATTGATTGACCAAAAAATATATCAAAAAAAATTATAGTATATTAATGAGTTTTCTAAAAGTACAGAAAGTAAAACTATTTCATAAGTTGATATAAGCCAGATGAATACAAATTAAGTCAAATATGTGGGCATAAACATAGCCAGAGAAATCCACTAATAAATTCACGTTGAACTGTGATTCATTAGGTTTCTTATAGATATTTTTCTCAAACTTCTTAGGAATTATTGATAATTAATAAAAGAACTATTCCATGCAAAATTTATCGCAACTAACACGATATAAATAAAAGGGGTATTAGATCTAGTAATTTTTTAAAACAATATGACGAAACTACTCTTTTATTATTTTGTTACTAAAACTAAAATCCTAATATTAATGCATGCATAAACCCCAACATATCTAATTTTTAAATTGACAATCTCTGTAATATTTAACAATAAATCATCATATATAATGATGAGTATTTATGCGTGTCAGAACATCATTATTTTAAATGTTCATGTAACATATACATATATGTAATGTTGGCAGTCCAAAATCAAAGGAGAGAAACCCCACATAATTAATGGTGAAATTAAACAACTGTTGGATGGGTGGCTGATAAGTGGGATCATGTGCCAATAATTGAACTAGATAAATTGAACATTAAAACTTAACGTAAAAAATTACATACTGATCTTTTCAATTGATTTGTAAGTAAATTGTTAGTATTGAAAATGTATTTTGCTTAGTTGGTTCCCTATCAACCCTAACACTCAAGTCACTTACCCAATTGCTTCATGTGATTGTGTTCCCTTTTCTATTTTATTTTTTTGTTCCCTTTGTCTTCTCTTTTTTCGCTTATCTATTCTTTTCCATTTATCCTCTTAATTTTGTGCTTTTTTTTCTTTGATAACGAACTAATTGATTAATTTCATCTTAACGGGTGAAGTATGTTTGCATGTCATTATATATATATATATATATATATGTGACTGATAAAACAGTTTATTCTAAAATTATATGCTATATATTGTCTTTCAAAATAGAGAGCACCTTTAAAAACGGTGGTTTATCTCTAACTGTGTACCCATATTCTCTCGTTTATAAAAAAAACTGAAAAAGTTAATCTTTGGTAATGATAACAATTTGTTATTAACAACCAACCAAAACATTGCAAAAATTTTATAAAAAAAAAACATTACATAAATTTTATCGTTTACAGTAAGCTTAACCAATATTATGTTTACGATATAATCAGTTGTTAATCACAAATTCTTATTAATGCATAAAATTAACAATCTTAAGAAAGATCAATTGTACCTACAGAAATCGCATCAATTGGAATACTACAAACAAAAATTCAAATCATAAAATCATATATTAAAAAAAAAGGGTGACGCGCTTGATGTTAATTATGGTACAGTATTTGAAACCAAACCTATACTCATGTGTAATACTATATATTCCTCGGTACTTCCAAGGTCAAATCAACTAGTTTTGTTTTTATTTTAGCAAAAAAATAAACATTTTAAATAGAAAATAAATTTAATAGATAAGAAGTCACAAACCCCACCTGGTTCACAGCACATTGTGGAACAAAGCAAGTGATCTGCCCATAAGCTAGAGCCGGTTCTGAGAAATTTGGGGTCTCAAACGAAAAAATAATTTTTCAATTACTTAATAGAAAAAACAAAAATTATAATCTCCACAAAACTAAAGTTAAAAAAAAATACAATAATATCTTTAAAAAATAACAACAATTTAAAGCTTCTAAAAACTATACTTCTTCTATTTTTCTCTGCGAAATCATTTTTCAAACTTGTATAATCGAGATTTTTAACCATGATTTTTTCTCTTTTCTCTCAAGAAAATTCAAGTAGCTTTTTGTCTTAGAATAAATTAACGATTCAAATTTTTTTGAGAAAATATTACCTCTCTAAAACCAAAAGAAGAAAAAAAAATGAGAAGTCACATAAAGAAGGAGGTTAACTTAAATTTCCCTTTTTAATTAAATAATATATTGTAATATTTAAATAATAATAATTTGAGATCCATATTATCAAATATTTATACGAAATTAATACATTACTCATCATTTTCATATATATATTTTTCACTCTTTTGACGTCAACTAAAAAATATATATATATATATAATTTTTTTTGTGAGGACTCCCTAAAAAGTGGAACTCCATTCAAATATTTCATAGAAAATGTGTTCAACGCCGGCTTTGCCACAAGCTTTTTGTGATTAGTACATCTAAGGACATAATCCCTCAAATCAACCAAGCCAAAATACTAAAAGACGAAGACTTTATATTTATAGTTCTCTACCTTATTTTATATGCCTGATTCCTTTTAATTTATTTCACATGCAAAAAAGTTATTACATCATCTCCCAAAGCAATTAGTTTAATACGATAAGCAACCGACTATTATTTATTTTTGAATAACAAGAAAGTAATTAATGAACTTTTGATATAATAGTTTCTTCGGATTAGAACCGAGTTTGTGGCTTGTCCACAAAACTAAATATATTTCTTCAGTTTCATATTAATTGTTGTTCTAGACTTTAAAACGCGTTTCATATTAGTTATCGTTTTATATTTTTAATGTATGTGTTTGATAAGATTTCCAACTTTGTCATTTTTGTTTTAATGCCTTGACCAATGAAATAATATCAAATAAACATTAACCAGGAGTAAAACTGAAAAATTAAATATTTTCTTAATATATGTAAAACAACCTTAAACGACAACTAATTTGAAACGGAGGGAGTATCATTCACTACAATATACACCTTACTATTCCAATTGGGAGCTAGAGCACTGAAATATTACATTTTCAGCTGGTTAAAGTTAGGAATTTTTAATAATGCTTGGTTGTAAGTTAATGTTACATCGATTTGACGCATACTCTTGACAACAAGTACTTAGACAAATTTCTGTAAGATGATGACTAAGTACTTGTTTTCCTGCACAATAATTTCTTGTTAGTCGTATAAATTATAGAAAATAGTGGTCCATTCATGCTTTTAATTGGTGCTTAATCGAAAGAATCAAACAAATAAAGATGGCTTATTTTAATATGAGATCGGATACCGTACGTTTATAGATTCAAGCATCTAACAAAGTAGAAAATTGTAGCCTATATAAGCTGTATCGATCTAGAAAATATCCTATTATTCATCTGCACCTAGTGGACGTAGATCCCAAACTACATACGCACACACACGGATATATATATATATATGCAGTTTACACTACACATTATCTAAAAAATTGAGTGGGCTTTTTGTAGCCACTCTTTAATACATTTTAAATTATAAATTTATAACAAACCATGTTTAGTATTCGTAGCGGAATAATTTTGGTATTCAAAAATGTGGTAGTTGGCTAATGCAGAAACTTGAATCCACAATTTGCTTTAACTTGCATATACATTATTATGCATCAGTCTCTCAGTAACTATTGAAATCTCTGCATCAACAACAATATAAATTATGAATACAAATAAAAAATAAAAATAAAAAACCAACCATATAAATTAATATTTTCAGTAGCTAAATAATATCGTTGTTCGTCAAAAAATAATGAATAATATCCCAGTTCGAACAATTCCTTGTAAGACCCACCAATCTCAGACCATGCAAGCTTTCTTCCAGTTCACCAATCCACTTTCTCTCCTAATAATTTGTTTTGATTTTGTGCTGCCATTACAAGACGATTTTATTTTTTCTCTTATCCTTTTAGAGAAATATATATACTTTTGAAATAGAAAATTGTGTGTGTTCCTGACAAACTCCACATGCACATGTAAAAGGGGCACCAAGACTTATAAAGACCCACCCACATTATTTTGTCCACATGGATGTGTAAGGAAGACTTAGCTAATTATCAGTCATTAATAGAATTTCATTTTTTTCTATTTTCTTTCATATTATTATGATTAAGAGATAAAACCAGAATATTATTTGCAGATAAAAATTAAAATTACAAATATAACTGAATAGTGAATATAATAATCAAGGGCTATTTGAAAAAAAACTTGTTTTTTTCAGATTACTGCTGATAATAGGTCTCTACAAAGAAAATTGACATTCATTTACACCAACACATTGAGATAAATCAATAAATAAATAAACATGAACCTAACATTTCTATAAAGATCCAAAATATAACCATTTTCCCGAATTTCAAAAAGTAAATTTAAAAAAAAATAAGTTGGCTTGTGCTGTCATGTGCATAATTATCATCTTAGGAGGTGAACCAGATTCCTTATTATTTGCAAAGCATATTTTTGCAGAGCTCTGACATAATTAAAGAATACTATAAGATTAGCAGATATATACTAGAAAAAAAAAATCTGTTACATGTATAATCTTTTATACATTACATTATATAAGCTTCAAAGCCTCCTTTGACAGTTGTAGCTTTGCCTTTAAAGATAGAAACCTCTTTGTAAAACAACAAAAACAAAACTTTTTTTTTTCCCTTCTCTTTTTTCTTCTTCAAGGTAGCCTCCAAGCAAAACACAGAGTAACCTAATCCGTTGTCTGGTCATAACTTCACACGAAGCTATTTCTTGTCCTTAATGTTGGCTTCTTCTTGTCCATTTCTTCTTTTCTTCTTCCTCTGAAACACATGAAAAAAATTCTTAAACCCAGAACAGAGTAAAAAGACGAAGAAACTAGTAATTGCAGAAACAGAGTATGTGCAGAGAAACTTGACTTTGTGAAAGCCTTTTTAGGTATCTTTATTGAGAAAAGAGTTAAGAAAGATAAGAAGATATGTCTGCAAAAATTCTGTATAACTTGTCAGATGAGAGCCCAAATCTGAATAAACAGTTTGGATGCATGAATGGGATCCTTCAAGTGTTTTACCGGCAACATTATCCGGCAAGACAAGTCGCCGTCTCCGGCGATGTAGACAACTCTTTGCCTCCAGGTAACTAAAACTCTCTCTTACTTAATCTCTGTTCAGTTTTTAGGTTCCACAAAGAAACAAAGTAGTTTCACTAGAAAGAACCAAAACTACTGATTATAAGACTTTTAGCTAACGAACAAGGGGATCGTTTTGCAGGAGAAAGAAGAGATATTGTCGGTGAAATTAACATGGAAAGTGATAAAGAAATGGTAAGAGTCTAAACCCAGTTTTTTATACTCATCTCTAAAGAATGAGAATTCGAAAAAAAAGAAAAAGAAGCTGAAAGAAACAGAGACTTTTAATGGGAATTGCAGGAGAGGAGTAGTACAAAGAAGAAGAAGTCTGTAGCAAAGGAGAAGCATAGAGTTTCTTCTGAATCTTCTTCAAGACCTTCCTTTTCATCTTCTCCACGCTCCTCGAGCTTCTCGTCTGCAGAAGTCAGTACCACAGCTTCTCAATTTGACCCGCCTGGTGAGAATCTGATCAGAGAACAGCCCAACGGTGGCCTGGTGATGCCGTATGATCTAAAAGAGCTTGTGAAAGGCTCTATTAATAGAGATATAAGAACCAGAGGTGAAGAAGCACTCGTCACTCAACAGCAGCAGCAGCCCAATTCAGCTCGAGCAAGCATGTTGCGTTCACCATGTCGGAGTTCTAACGAGTGGAATGAAGGAAGAGGAATGGCTGTGAAGTTTAAGGAAAGTCATCGGCTTTCTTATGATGAGAGGGAGATGAGAAACAATGGATACAAGACAGGCTCCAAGTTGAAAGAGACACCGAGGTTGTCGTTGGACAGTAGATCGAATTCATTTAGGAGTCCGAGATCAAGCTGTCCAGAGGAACCCACAACAACGAGTCACAGGAGATCGAGTTCAAGTGTTGTTGCCAAATTGATGGGCCTTGAAGTCATTGCAGACAATTCAGATACTGAACAGAGAAGCGAGAATCGGTTTTGTGACTCTCCGAGGCCAATGTCCCGAGTGGAACCAAGAGCTCTACAGAGATCTAGAAGCGTTGATTCCATCAAGAAGATATCTGCTTCTAAAATTCCAATCGAACCAGCTCCATGGAAGCAACTGAAAGCAGGCGACACTGCAATGACGGTTTATGGCGAAATTCAGAAGCGGCTTACGCAGTTGGAGTTCAAAAAGTCCGGAAAAGATCTCAGAGCTCTTAAGCAAATACTTGAGGCTATGGAGAAGACGCAGCAGTTGATGGATACAAGTAGAGATGACAGTACTCTAAGTACAGCCACTGTTCTGCAGAGAACTCACCAGCCAGTTCCAGCTGCAACAAGTCCATCCATGAACCACAAATCCTCATCGATCGTTGCTATGAAATCGGCGGCTCCAGTTTCCACCTCTTCACTGCCACAGAATGTCACGTTACCAAATCTCAAGGTTGGAAACTCTAGACAACCCCGGAAAGTCACCTCGGGGAAGCAGAACGCAATGGATTTAACCCCAAGGCCAGGCCTTTACAAGGGCCAACTCGATTCCACGAAGAGCAATAGCTCAAAAACATTACGGACGAGGCAAGCTTTGGCTGCGGATTCTTGTTCCATGACCAAGTTAGGTAGGAGCCAACAGCAGAGTGTCAGCCCAAGAATGCAGCCGAAAAAGCTCGGGTTCGAGAGGCAGTCTCGACCCACAACTCCAAAATCAGAGCCAGGCAAAAGACAACTCGGAAAGCAACAAACAGAGTTAGCCTCCCCGAGAAGAAAACAGGGGATACAACCTCGCACTACTCTTCAGCAACCTGATGACCGATTAAGCGATGCTAGCAGTGACTTGAGAAGTCTAAGATCTGACAGCAACATAAGCTTGGGATCGAATGCTGACATCGAGGTTACAAGCAGACATAGGTTGGAGAGGAACTGTGACTTCCCGGAGCAGAACACCCCAAAACAAAGGGTATTAAATCTATTTCTTTCTCTCTCTCCCGAATCTTCATTTCTCAATTTGATACCATTAGTACTTATTTAACTTAATCTCCTCTGTTTACCAATGCAGAGTCCGGACTTTGGAATCAAACAAGACAGACCATCCCTAAACCCTTTGAAAGTTACCGTTGAACAACCGAGCCCTGTTTCAGTTCTTGATTTAGCCTTCGACGAAGAGGATTCACCGTCCCCTGTGAGGAAGATATCCCTTAGTTTTAAAGGTGAGGCATTTACCAAAGAACTACAAGTTCATCGATGCTAATTATTCACAAGGTTTTGGTTTGCGTAAAGTTCTCACATTTTTTTTGTTTTCTTGCCACAGAGGACGATGCTTTACATTCTGAAGAATCTGAGTGGATAAACAAGCCTACCGGCTTCTGCAGATCAATACTATTTCCTGAGAGCAACCGAGGCCCAACGCAGCCTGGTCCTGATTTTCTCGAATGTTTCCCTGAAGAAGGTGCAGACTTCAAAAGCGGCGACCACAAGTACATCTCGGAGATATTGTTGGCATCAGGGCTTCTAAGAGATCTCGAATACAGCATGGTAAGCATTCAGCTGCACCAAACATGGCTCCCGATCAACCCTGGACTGTTCTTCATCCTGGAACAGAACAAGGCCAACAATGTAACTCTACCGGACAACAAACACAGAGGCCGAGGATTCAGACAACAGCAGGCAAACCCGACAGAGAAAATCAGGAGAAAACTCGTTTTCGACACTGTTAACGAGTTACTAGCTCAGAGGTTCGCTGCAGAAGGCTGTACCAAACCACGTTTAACCGCAAACCGGCTCAAACCAATGGAGAAAATATCAAAAGAGGAGCAACTTCTGCAGACTCTGTGTTCAGAGATTGATAGGTTACAACAGAACAAGTCAAAGTGTATCTTGGAGGATGACGAGGAAGACATCATATGGGAGGACCTGCAAAGTCAAGACATGAACTTGAAGGAGTTTGAAGCAGAGACTCCAGGGATAGTGTTAGATATTGAGAGAATGATTTTCAGAGACTTGGTTAATGAAGTTTGCTTCTGCTAATTTTTATGCTTGTCACTTAGAATTGTAAATGAAGGAATCTCACAGAGGAAGAGAACCTTTGGTCTTTGGGTTTTGAGCCATTTTGCGTGTTCTGTTCTCTTCCTACTTGTTGTAACCAGCATATATAATATATACAGGTCTAATTAATAAATAACAGTATTTAAATCAAGTTCAAGAATAATCCATTCCTAAAAGTGCTAAGAGCATATTAACATGGACTATAAAAATAACATTTCAGCAGCAGATCAAGTTTAAGGCCAAACAACCTTCTCTTTCTCCATCATTTTGAATTAGTAAAAATCTCGTATACTAAGTAACGTATTCCAATTGCAAACGATCACTAAACTCAGGATGCAAAGCTATTTTGTCTACAAATTCTAAAATGACATAATACCTATTTTGCATCTGAGTCGACAATTTGCAAGTCAATTTCTTCAATTTCTGATTTCTTCTCCCTCTTGTCTACACCTTGAAACCAACCCTGTTCCTGGAAGCTCGGATTTATTGCCAAACACGTAGGTCTCTTCGTAGTCCCTATCTTGAAACGTATTAGACTTTGTTGTGTTCTTACACCATCTATCTTCTCTCCATCCTCGGATTCAGCTAACCTGTTCTTGTTGTTGATTTTATCCAATGGAGCAGATGCCTCAAGAACTGGAATGTGATGGTTGTTGCTCATATGCGTATCAGGAACATGGTTGATGCTAATAACTTCATTTGAAAGCTCCAAAGGGCGGAACACAGGTGACACATCCTTCTCCGAAAATCGAAGAGGCGCTGTTAGAAACGGGTTACCTTCCACTTCTACTTTTGTTGATTCTTGAGCATCCTTTGGAGATTTTAGTACTTCAAACCTACCACCATCAAAAAAATGTTGCATACTCGGTAAACATGACCCATTTTCTTTACTCGGAATTTCTCCTTCGATTGTGCCTACATTAGTTTCCTCTGATTGATCACACAGTTTGGTTTCGGGGAATGCAGGAAGCCAAGCAGGGATGTGTTCATCTGGAGGTTCTGCTCCAACCTCAGAGAAACTAGGAGCAGGTCTTTTATCTTTGTAAAATGGGAAACGGGGAAGAGAACAAACAAACGGCATCTCCTCTGCTTCTACAGTATAACGAACAATATCCTTGACTACACCGGAATCAGCAAGACAACGGTCAGTATCTGAAACACCAGCAAAACCGACACCAGATCCCAAATCCTCTAATGCTTGAACAATGTCTAGAGAATTACCATCTACTCTACCAGCTATATTAGCATACAAATGAGCATTCTTACCAATGCTCTGGATATACTGAACCGCTACATTGGTTAATGATTCAAGAGCAGATTCTTGAAAAGAACTAAACCTAACGCCCTCTCGTGACTGTGATTCTTGATACGCGTTAACCTCTACACTCTCGCAAATCTGAGCCACTGCCATTCTCGCTACTGCATAGGCGAAATCATTGCCTCGAAAAAGCTTTCTCTTGCCTTGTAAGGCTATTCTCTGACTTCCACTTTCCCGAGCTCCATTGCTCATATTCAACCTCTCTTACAACTTCACCCAACATAACATGTACAACCATTTCTTGAATAAAACCAACACAAAACGCATCCCTCTGATACACACAAAACAAAAACAAAAAATCAATTCTTTTCACTCGAAATTCTTCTCTTCGGTACCTAAAAACGAATAAGAGAAAATTAAACATCAAAACCAATTTCCACCAAGAAAATTGAATGATAGATTAATTTTGCTCTAAGAATACTCTAGAAACCCTAGAAACTAATTCTGCGCAGTATAAAGCAACAAAACAATTAAGACAAGAAAAGTGCTTACCGGAGAAAAAGCTTTCTCCATTGTAAATTCTCCCCCACAAGGAACAAATTCACCGAAGAAGAAGAACAGACTACTTTCGGCAACTACCGGCGGCGAACCCAATGCGGCAAAAGCCTAACGAAGACGTAAAATTGAGGAATTTCAATCCCAAGAAACGAAATCAAAGGAGCAGAATTTAGGGATTCGAATGCGAATTTTAAACCCAGCGAAAGAGAGAGAGAGAGAGAGAGTGGGAGATTGCAAGATTTGAGATTTTCGTTCACTTATAGAGTTTTAAAGAAACAAGAAAATTAAAAAGTGAGTTTAAGGAAATTAAATCTTTATTATGCTAATTTAAAAATCGAATTATTTAGTAAAGATTACAGCGGTGATGTAATAATTAGAAAGGGTACCATGATTGCGGGAAACAATAATATATATATATATATATATTCCTGTAACGAAAACTAATTAAGATCTGGAAAATCTTTTTTTTTTTTTTTTTGTCGTCAATCTGGAAAATCGTAAAAGACATATTTTATTAGTTTTTTTCCTATTGGATCCGATTAGCTTCTTAGGACTCTATGGGCTTTCTAGCTATTAAACAAAATTTCAAAAAATATGGGCCTTTGTGTTTGCCCCAGTATCAGACGACGTCGTAAAACAAAGCCAAAAAGGGAAGAATGCCAAGTTGTGAACACTATATCTTTCACAGTATAAGATCACTAAAAATGTCCAATGGTAGTGAATTATGTATATCTAACTTTAAATTGATATTTGACACACACAAAAGCTAATATTTGACATCAATCATATAAAAATGATTCTTGAAAGTACTATCCAATGATCCCTCACTTGATTAGCTAGCTGTAGTTGTTCGCTGAAAAATATTTAAACTAAATGGGAACCAAATCTTACTTGATCGTTTGATACTAGTACGGATTACACTTGTAACTTTTAACTAAAAGATATCGTCAAATTTTTCAAAGAAAGTAATACCAGATACATACTATAGCAAATTTTTAATGGTTTTTAGATTTTATTTTTTAAGTTCCGTTAACTAAAGTAAGATCAATATATAATATCTGTAGCAAACTTCCAAAAATGCATATATGATAGCTAGAGATCGACAAGGAAGCTTTTTGCAGAAAGTGTGATGATAGATACGACAGTCACAGAGCATTGGATCGGTAGCCTTTTACTCAAATCAATCAAAGATCGTACACAACATTATTTACAAGTTTTGTCTCTACTACCCTTAATTAACTTATTCCTCGCCACTCATTAGTTCTCTTCTCCCTTTTAACTTCTGCTATAAATATAATATGTATTCATGTATCCACATTTCGAGCCTAAAATTTGCATTTACATTTCACCTTCCCCCATTTACTATGCTAATAAGATAATTAAAATGGACACTTGTATATTCACAAGATTCACATTAAAGATTTTCTATCTGATAATGCCATAATTAATGGGTCTAACAAATAGCTGACATTAGCGATACTTACAATGTCAAGTGTTTTCTTTACATGACAGTCACCACTTGAGTTCTATAGTTGCTATGTACCGTGCATCCGATAGAAACATAATCTCATATATATATATATATATATACCCCAATTAACAGATCGTCAACACTAGCTAGTAGATTCCATTTCATATTAGTACGCTGTCTATTGATGAATCTGATTTTGTATAGCTTGTTATTTTCAAAATGCATACATAGTTTTAAGATACTTATACTTATAGAAAGAGCCCTAAATATAAGTCTACATTTCATGTTTGTGTTTGTGTGTATCTATAGATCCTGCGAGCAAGGTCCAAACACATACTAGAATACAAGTCATTCTAATAAATCATCTTATAACATCAGCTCGTATAAAAGTATATCAGGAAGAAGAAAAATAGTAGATTAATAGTAATTACCTTATTTTTGTTTTCGTGTCCCCTTACTCGTAAACACATAAAACATTAAGTGTTTCTATATATATAGTCTAATCTCACATCTGGTGACCACTTCCTCTACTTGTGCTACTCTCTGAGCCTAGAAACCTCGACGCATTAGCCTTAGTAGCGGTGTTAGCTCGGTTGAATTGGACCGACGACATCCGGTTATTAATGTTACTACCACCATTGTTGCTACTACTACCATGTAACAATGAATATAAAGTCGAAATGTTCTGGGATGATGAAGATGAAGAATTACCCATTAATGGCATTTGAATATGGCTTACCATTTGCCTCGGATCTATTGACTCCATAGCCCCGGAACCAGCTGATGACGATGATGGAAATAAAGATTGTATAGTTGTTGTTGTCGTTGATGTTGATGTGATCATTGGACATACCAAAATTTGTGATGGAAATGGGACAAGACTATGTAGTTGATGATGATGATAATCTGCCTGAAAACTCGAATGTTGATGATGTTCCATATTGTGATAAGTTCCATACGACCCAATGTGATGATTGTTTGTGAAAACGACATCGTTTTCTCCTCTCTCTTTATTGTTTTCTTCACGGCTAGTTGTAGCAGACTCTTCTACACATCCATTGATTTTAAACCCGAGTTGGCTCGGATCTTGACCCGGTCTTTGACCAAGATTCAAGAACGGCTGGTGATGGTTGAAGAGACTGAAACTTTCCGGCGAGATGGGCAACGGAGGGAGCTCGTCGATCTCCTCTTTAGCTGCATCGAGCAACCAGTCAACGGCTTTGCTAGGCTGGTCAACGCCGAGCCGTTCTTGAAGATCATAGAGCTGAATAGCCGTGGGGACTGATAATCTCACGCGTCTGTCTCGTAGCCCGCGTAACGTACACACTTTGCTGTGACGGTCTTTGCCTCCAAAGGCGCGTGAAACCCTAACAATCCTCGGATCCTTCGACTTCATCCACGAAGAAGAAGAAGAAGGAATCGAGGTCATCGGCTTTGTAGTTAAGTTTTTGACACTGGTAGCTACGACGACGACATCTTCTGAATCTTCTTCTGCTTCACCTTCACGTCTTGTTGTAGTCCCGCCTGAAACGTCGTCGTTTGCATTTTTCCAAGGGACGGTGTTCATTATGCTATTGTCGAGATCTTTCTACTTAATGCCAAAAAATAAGTAAAAGACGAACTAAATGTCAATCCATTAGAAGAAACTATAAGGGAAAACAATGAATTTTTGGTTTCTAAGTCTTCTGAACCCTTTTTGAAATGAGTGATTGATAATACAGTGGATCCACAAAATCGAAACAGAAGAGAAATTATATTAAAAACAAAATTAGGGTTATTTTTAGATTTGTTTTCTTCAATCGACTTAGTTCTTTAGGACAAGAAAAAAAAGGGAAGGATTAGATATGTCTCTTACCTGATCTCGTCAATTTGTATGGTCTTGAGCTTGAACAGAAAATCTAGGGTTTTGGTATTCTATAAAGTGAGTAATATATAAGATGATGATGAAGAAGGATGAGAAATAGAGAGAAGAAAGTATGTGATTCGATTTTTCTTTTTACAAGTATGAATAAAACGAAAATAAACAAAAAGAAAAGAAAAAGAAAATAAGAAAGAAGAAGATGCTTTTGGAAGTGAATATGAGAACCCTACCAATATCATAAGCCTCCAAAAATTATAAGAATTGCGACTAAGTATTTATGTTTAAAAAGCAATGGATGCCGTAATGCCACGTGGCAGATTTCGCTATCCTCGAAGGGAAAATAAAATAATTGCTTTGAATAATCAGTCATGTTCATTTTCATCTTTAATATTATGGATCATATCAAATCTACATACAGACGAGATAAATAAAATTCTATTAATTTATTATTCCGTATGTGATATGAACTGCAATTATAGTACGGCTAAGAAGAAGATCCCAAAAAACAAAGTATACGTGAATATCTAAATTTAAAAGAAATTAATTATAGATACTAAATTAAACATATATATATGGACGTGAAGTTAGATATAAAAGTAGCTTGTTAAAACACCTAACTAATGTTCGTAAGATGGATAACGAACATTTTAAGGGCCAGAACTATTAATTGATATGAAAGGGATAATGTGAGATTATTGATCAAGTTGTATATATAAATTTTGTCTAAACGCTGACCAAACGATGATAATTTAACTCATTTGGCTATATGATTCTATTTTAAAAACAAATTATTATTCACCATGTTTATTTTGCAGCCGCCATTGCACTCGCCACTAAAATTAAGTTGGATATATGACTAATGCTATATATTGACTAGTTAAACTACGTACTGTCATTTACTTAACTGTTGTAAATTTTTTACAGATCTTCGGTGATATAAATCAAGCGATTTAGACTTTAAAGTTTAACATATCGTTTTCTTAAGACTAGAAATCTACCTTTTAAATTGGATATCTTATGAATATTCGAATAAAAAAGATATAGTATTTTGTGTAAATTTAGAACTTGGTTATATACATATAGGAAATGTAACTCACGTATATGGTTTAATATATAGATGGTCCCTGTTTATGTGTACATGGGCATGCTGTTATCGACAATTGCAAAAGGTTGTGGAATACCCAATGCACGCCTCGTGTACCTTGTTGAGTCATGGCTCATTACCTTTTCAAACACAAGTACATTAACTAGACATCACTAGCTAAGCCCTAATTTATTTTTGCTTTAGGTGGAAACCAGTTTAACATATATATATATATATATATATATATATTATCAAAAGGTTGGTGTTTAAGTTCAATTGTGACTAAATTGTCGTTTATAAATTTTGTTTTTTAAATGATTGTCCTATTTTCTATTTATGTATTGGATCTAGTAATATATGTGCATGATATTTAAGTAAATATAATATAAATTTTTTTGAAATGGATCTAAGGAAAGTTCTAATTAAGTCAAGCTTGATGTTCTAAGAAAAAATTAAAGGGAAATTTTCAGAGTTATTTGAAGACAATAAATAAACACAACTTCTTATAATTAGAAGTGGTCATATATATTAGGTATCCACATGACTGTATTTATAGTGTGAACCTTATGCATTCGCAAAAAAAAGTTCTGTATGTCTATAATCTATATGAAGAATCGATATAACATCAAATTTAACTTATATTTTGAATTGTAATTGTCTCTAAATAAAGTGATTTAGAAATATTAATAGGAAAAATAAAAGTGGATGAAAGCAATATATCCTTACGAATCAAAACAAAGGAGTGAGAAACAAAAAAGTGTGATGATGATCATTTTATCTTAAGACATCACATGGGAACAAAGGAGAAATCGGACAAACTTAAAATCCACTAAGTCATGTCTACTTCACCGACTCCAAAATTTTGTGGTCTCATTAACAAAGATTGGGGTTTTAATAGCTTCTCTATACTTCATATCAATAATAATAATTAATGATGTGAAAGATCAACGACAATAATATCCTAAGAAATTGGGTCTAGTCCAAACGATACATATTTGAAGTCATCTAAATAAACCCATTAAAATAGGTGAACTAAAATTCTTGTAAAAAGTTGTATTAGCAATTCTCCATAGTCCATAGTTAATACATATATTAGTTGCATAGGCTAGCAACAGCAAGAAAACAAAAAACGATCATATATATAATTAATTTCAAAAACGGTCATGTCCGTATGACTTAAAGGGAGGTTACGTGGATATTGCAAAATCGAAGACCATATATATCATTAATTTGGGTTGACGTGGATATTCAAATGATCTGGATAGTACCGTCGGTACGCATGCCATTTCGAGACGTATACAATTTAGTTTCCTACACTTGTGTTTGAGATCTAAAATCACAAACACGTTTAATATAGTAGGCACCATATTCCTAAGATTCTAATGCCATATATACGACTAACTAAATATTCCAACACACTGATACATTTTTCCTGTAACGTTGATTGTTCGCATTTGTAAGTGTTTTTGATGTAATAGTTAGACAAATTGTTAGGGAAAAATAAATAGGTTTGATTTTTTAATATTGTAAGTGATTGTGGATTATATATATATATATATATATATAGCTAGGGACGTCCAGTATATATAGTTTGTTTTTACATATATAAAAATGACTATAAATAAACTTTGAGACACAAACAGTGACCATATTAATAAAAAAAATTCAAGTGTATTTATTATGTCATTATAGTATATACTCGCAAAAAAACTAGATGAAGAGTGAAGAGGTTGGGCATCTCGAGATAGACAACTGAAGAAAACAGAAGAGTGAAGAGTTATTTACTCAATGGTCCCCCCCAATTTTCCATTCACTTTTTTCTCTCTCTCAATTTAATTCTCTCTTTTTTTCATCCCCAATACTGACATCTTTATTATTTATAATTCTAACTATTTTTTTCCAACTCTAACTATGTTAGATGTTGTATACTTGTATGTATGGTGTTGATCTGGTTAGGGTACCGAACAAAGCCGAAACATGTCCTATAAAGTTCTATAAATTTGTAATTAACCTTAAATTTTTAATTTTTGGCCAAAAAAACTTTGACTTTGTAAGTTCTATTTTGGCAATACTGGTTGAAAATGGTATTTATTTCTGTAATTAACATTTTGGAATACCAACGAATTTTGGCTGCGTATGCTAGAAAAATAACATTGTTATTCTATTTATGTTTCTTTTTTCCTGTGAAGGATTGCAGTCAAATCTTCTCGACACAAACTGGATTGAGTAAACAAGATTAACTACAATAGGACTCATATATACAAAATCCAAATCTTGAAACCACTTTAGGTTTGGTATATTGTTGTGCAACAAATGCATGCGTACGGTGCAATATAAAAGCTGGAGTTTAGTGTAGTTGTGTTATTAAATTATCATTTACTATTTGATTTCTACAGGGGAAGTGACATGTTATATGTGAAAAATGTAAAAAGAGAGTATATAATTAACAATATAAGAATTTTAGAAAATGGAATCAAGAAAAACCAGAGATACAATAACTACTATATCTGTTTATTTTGTCTTGTCTAATACACTTTTTATCTGCACTGTTCCTATCCCAAACACCAATCCCTATGCTCAATCCATATGGTAGATAGTAGACTGTAGATAGTCACCTAACATATGAATATTATTTATACCAAAAAACATTAAACTTACATATGTAAGATATGCGTGTGAGCGCGCATGAATCTTTATTTTGGCGATGCTTGGAAACACAAATCCTAGATTAGGTGGCAGGCCTTTGTTTATTTCACTTTTTTTTTTTTGACGTCAACCTTTGTTTATTTCACTTGTATACGAAATTACAAATGAATTTAATATTTTGTGGTACTTTCCTGGACCACAAATTTAGGCCAGCAAGAGAAATGTAGTGGGCCAACTGTGATGAGGAAAAGCCCAATGTGAAGAAGTTTCGTGGACTCCTTGTCTAGCTGAAAACTTTTCCTTTTTTTAGATTACGTAACATACACCTTTCTAACATCCACCCACACACAAAATATCCGGTTCAAGACATAATGCTTTGTATACGATAGAGGTGTAGGTGATAAATTAGTAAATTAAATTATAAAATTCAGTTTGAGAAACTATATACTACAAGAATTAACATTAAACTCGGTTTTATAAACCAGAAACAAACCGAAGCCCGGTTGACCATGCTTAAATATTATAATGTTTCTTATTATCCCTGCTACTTGTTTACATATGGTCGCAAAGCAATGAATAAAGTAACAGGTGGCACATTCTAGAAGCGAAACGTGTCATCAATCTTATCACCTTTAGGGGTTACTATATTTGAATTAACATTTTTTATATAAAAAAAAAGAATACAAGTTGGCCACTATGCAGGTCCCACTTCTCGATCTGCTCTTGGTTGTTTGCGTCTCTTTAGGAGATCCTCCATTCAATCGTCTCCAGCTTTACTAATGATGGTGCACGAAATTATAAATTAACAATAGTCTAATCACAAGACGAAACTAATTCTAACAACGAGGATGAAGGATTAGCAGATTGTAAGGTTAATTACCAATATTGAAACTCAAATATAATCATTTGTTAGTAGAACTTGAAGTAGGCAGCTGGCGAAATAAATAAAAGTGTTTCTCGTTTTTCTATTTTGTTGCTTGTCGGGGCCCAGTCAGGCTGGATACACGTGGCAATAAAGTGATTGTCGTCGTTGAGCACGTTGAGAATAAGACACGTGTCAACTTGTCCATCAACAAGTAGCTACGTCTACGCCACTTGATGCCCTTTTCCACGTGGCGTGGTGGGTGGTCGTCTATCTTTTTTCAATTTCCACCAAAAAGTAATATAAATTATTCCAAGAAACTCATATCTTTTCTTTCTGTCTACGAGAAATCACTATCTATTTTCATTGATTGTATATTTCAAATTGCATATTAAAATGTAGTTATGGTATATGTTTGCGTTATTTTAAGACAACTTGTGTGAAATATACCAAAGTAAATAAATCCGTACAGCGTCGTCGTCAACTATGCTTCTAAAATAATTCAAAAACATGATTTTTGCTGAAAATATAAAATACTGCAAATTGTACTAGTATAAGTTTATAATAATAGGCATTTGGTGTTTGTTTTAAGAAAAATAGTTTGCGTCTCTCTCAAGATTACAATAAGAAACTTGAGGCTAAAACATTTCTTCTCCCTTCTCTTTCGAATTCTCTGACTTGGATATTTGGTTCTTTGATTATGGAGATGATAAGAGCTAGAGGAAACTCAAACGGCGTCGTTCAAGTCCACAATCTATTTGCTAATGATCTCTTGCAGAAGCTTCTCATCACGAGCAACCATTTTTGTCATGAGAATTGTGAGAACCGTGAAGAACCGAAGAAGAAAGAAGAAGAAGAATATAGAAATGTTGAGCTAACGTTAGGTCTTTCGCTGAATGGACAGTTTGGTACGGATCCGAGATCGAGGAAAAGGAAGAACTTTGAATTGGGTCGATCTTCTTCGATTCCGGAAGGGTTCGTCTTCGATGAGCAAAGATCCGACGGTGGAGTTTCGAACATGTTCCGGGTGGACCGGACACGTTCTCTGCCTGTCGAGACGGAGAGGAAGAGGAAGCGATCGGAGAAGACGAGGGCATTTATGGAATTTCCAGTTCCTCCTATGACGAAAGATAAAAACAGAGGCGAAGCGGCCGAAACAGAGAAAGCGTCGAGGGCATTTCTGGAATTTAAGAGTCCTCCGACAAAAGAAAAGGAAGACAAAGTAAATGGAAATAAGGAGAGGAAGAAGAAGAAGAATGTGGAAGAAGATTCAGGAAAGGAGAAGGCGAGGAACATTCTAGAAGACATGCCGTGTGTGTCGACGAGAGATGTGGGAGGCGACGGGAAACGAGTGGAAGGGTTTCTGTATTGGTACGGAGGGAACAAGGAAGAGGTGAAGATCGTGTGTGTTTGCCACGGAAGTTTTCTTTCTCCGACAGAGTTCGTTAGGCACGGTGGTGGTGATGTGACGATTAACCCTCTTAGACATATTGTTGTCAAGCTTCCTTCTTCTTCCTTGTAGTTGATATCCTAAGGGATCTATTCCCAGTTGATAGAGACTCAATTTCATTTTTTCAAGTTAAAAACATTTTGTTATTGAATGCATGCTAGCTATGCTGCTTTGATATGTTAACTAGGCTTTTGGCGAGACGTAAAACAATGATAAATGCATGATATATTTGTGACTTGGTCATACTTGTCTCAAGCTTTATTTTCAAACCCGCTACCTTCACCTCTGCATTCGAAACAAGAATCATAAATCACGCTCGCAAATTTGATAGAGATTCATGATAACCCTACCAGGATATGATGTAGAGAAATTGCGGTGAGATCCAATCCATCTCGATTTTCGATGTACCTGCGCAATCACACATCTCAGATTATGCATGATCGGATATTAGGATTCACCCTTGTTCGTCGTCTCTGATGGATGATATAATATTAAGATGGTCTTCTAAGTTCTATGATCAAACGGGCCTGCGTCTTCTCTTATCTGCCTATGCTAATGGGCCTTAACCCTAGTTTCTCGGGTTTTCTAGGTCCTATCCATAACTTTGTGGGAAATAAAAAAAAAGACATGTTTATGTTTCAATTCCAAATGTCCTTGTAAAATATTGTACCAAAATAAATGTGAATAAATTATGGATCTAAGTTTTTTAGTTTTTAATTCATGTTTAAATTACCTTTTTCAATCGATCGATAAAGTCATATTGAAGACTATTGCCCAGAAGGAGACAGCGAAACAGCTGTGGGATTCCATGAAAACCAAACACCATGGAACGGCTAGAGTGAAACGGGCACAGCTTCAAAGGCTGCAGAGATCATTCGAAACCCTGGAGATGAAGATTGGAGAGAAGGTCGAAGCTTACTTCGGGAGAGTCATGGAGGTAGCAAACAGTATGAGGAATTGTGGAGAAAGCTTGAACGATGTCGCAATTGTGGAGAAGATTCTTCGGAGTCTTACTGAGAATTTCAATTTTGTGGTTTGCTCCATTGAAGAATCAAAGGACATTGATCGACTCTCTGTTGATGAATTGCAAGCGTCCCTGCAGATACACGAGAGCAAGGTGACTGAGAAGAAGAATGAAGAACAAGTCTTACAGGTCGAAAACGAGCCAAAGAGTGCTCGAAGAAGAGGAAATTGGGGAGGACGAGGAAGAGGCAGTTACAGAGGACGTGGAAGAGGCAGATCCTCTGAAAGTATCAATGGATGGATGAAAAATAAGCAATGCATTGAACTCAGACTGTTGCTTAAAATCGGCGCATAGAAGCACGAAATTTCTCTTTGCCATAGAGAGAGGGATATAAGAGGAGCTTGAGAAATAGCAATAGTCTTATATTAAACATTCTCACCATAAAACATTCAGTTTAGACAAAGCCCAAAGCAAAGGCACAGAGTGAGAGATTGTAGATACGTGTGCCATACGCCACATCATTATATAGCAAAGACAATTTCTTAATTCTGTAACCCTTGAAGATAATTAGGATTTTCCTATATCAGACCAAAACTTTCCGATTTGCTTATGTGTCTCCCTCAGATCCTGAAAACACAAAATTAGATTAGATGAGATGACGTCAATGAAATAATAGCAATGCCCATTTATTCAAGTGCTTGTTGATTTTATTCACAAACTGATTTATTCGAATATTTAAAGGGAATAAAATCTCCCCATACCCGACACATACTTCGAGATATCTCCAAGAGTAAGGTCTCTGTCTAGCCATTCCCTCCTCGTGAGATTCTACGATCACAAACCAACTACAATTATATTTTTCTTGTGGATATATTTACATTGAAACCCTAAGCTCGCAAATTTGAATCAGATAACCATACCAGGAGGAGAAAATGTAGAGAAACTGCGGTGAGATCCAAGCCTCAGAGTTTTTAAGGCTCAAAAACTTTATCCGGTTCAAATTCCCAAATGATAAGAATATAACAAATTCGGCACCTTGGATTCATTATAAATCTATTTAAAAGTTAACCAATACGATTCACCTATTTGTTTATTTTATCAAATTCACCTAAATACGATTCTGAAAATTTGTCAGATCAACAGCAAGAACAATAGTAAATTAAAGAAAACAATAATAAATTAAGGAAACCCACAAAACTATATAAAACAATTTACAAGTGGGGAAAACAAATTAGCTACAATTCTTTAGCGAGATCAACCTTCCTATGCCTTCCCATTCAAATGGACCTAAAATGTCCTTTTTACCCTCGAGAACCCATAGGAAATAACCTCTATTTTTTCTTCTAACCACTACACAGACAAGTTTACAAGTGAGAAAAAGAAACTTTCAAAAAAATAAATAATCAAATCCTGCGGAGGTGCTGCTAACACGACGGAGGCTGAAGCTGCTTCAACCGTCTTACAACTTGCTTCATCGTTGGCCTCGTCGATAAAGAATCCACCGTACAAACAACCGCTAAATGCAGAACCTCCACAAGATCATCATGCGGACCGCTGTCCCATAAACCCGCCGTGAAAAACTCCTTAGCCCGTCCTTGTCTCAACAGCATACAAGCCCATTGCACAATGTTGAAACCGTTACCGTACGACACAAACGACGGATCGAGCGCTTTCTTGTCCGAAAGCAGCTCCAGAAGCACCACTCCGTAGCTGTAAACATCTGCTTTATCCGAAACCCGGCAAGTCATCGCATACTCAGGCGCTACATACCCGAATGTACCCGCCACACCTGTTGTCGCGTGCGTTTCCGATGTCCCGAGCAATCTCGCTAACCCGAAATCTGATAAATAAGCGTTGCAATCATCATCTAGGAGGATGTTACTCGGTTTAACATCACGGTGAAGCACCCGTGGGACGCATTGGTCGTGCAGGTAAGCAAGTGCTCGAGCTATGTCAAGAGCAATCTTGTGAAGAACTCTCCAATCTCTTGTAGATCTTTCTTGGATAAATTTCTCGAGGTTGCCTCCTGGGAGGTAGTTGTAAACCAAGAACATCTCAGTTTCGCTTGCGTGGTAACCGATGAGAGTCACGAGGTTCGGGTGACGAAGTCTACCGAGAGTTTTGATCTCTGCGTGGAACTGCTGGACGCCCTGAAACCGTCCAATCGAGAGGCGTTTGATTGCGACAACTACATCTTGAGAGATTTCCGCTTTGTAGGTCGCTCCAAATCCACCGTTTCCAATCAGATTGCTTGCGTTAAAGTTTCCTGTAGCTCTAACGACGTTGTCAAAGGTTATTGGAACTCCGATGTCCATGAACATCGTGACTTCTCGTTTCGTAGTGGCCATGATCTTCGATTTCGGATGCCATTTCCTCGTGTAGAAGAATAGAATCACAAGAGTAATCAGAACTGAGACAATCGCTGAAGCGGATGCTATTGAGGCGATCTCTAGCGAGTTGAATCCACCCTTTCCAGGCGACTGAGATGGAGCATTTTCGACAGGCGAAGATGCGTAATCCGGCGTGATAGAATCTCCCGTGGAGTCTCGGGAATCCGCAGATGGTGTTGTCAGAGAAAACACATGGCAAGGTCGAAGATACGGGTTTCCGAGAACAGATCTGCATTTCGTCAATCCGTTGGTTGAAGGAACTGGACCTGACAAATTGTTGAAGGAGACATTGAAAACAGCAAAAGTCGCGAATCCCGACGGGATTGGGCCAGAGAGGTTGTTATTGTTGAGAAGCAGCACAGTGAGATTCTTCAAGTTGATGAAATCATGAGGAATGCCGCCAGTTAGATAATTTGAAGAGAGATCAAGAACTTCCAAAGAATGTAACTGACCAAAACTCTGAGGGATTGGCCCCGTGAGGTTATTATTAGCAATGGAAAGATACGTCAAAGCCTTCATCTTCTTCCCAAGGCTTCCCGGTATCTGACCTTGCAACTGATTCCAGCTAAGATTAAGAGCAACAAGTGAAGCTAGATCCCCGAGACTCGATGGGATTGGCCCGAAGATCTGATTCAACGAAGCATCAAGAATCTTAAGAGAAGTGCACATGTTGTTGAGTCCTTCAGGAATCCGACCCGAGAGCTTGTTGAAGCTTACGTTGACATAAACAGCTTTGAGTTCATTGCAGTTATCAAACAGATTACCCGGGAATTGCCCGTACAACCGATTCCCTCCAGCAGAAAATATGTAAGAGACTCGTTTTCCCAACCGCTCCTTTGCAAGTGGTACAGACTTGAGAGTACCAGTGAAGTTGTTGTCTGCGAAGTTATGAAACACGGCCAGACCTCCATCACCTCCAAGATCCATCAGGGAAGTACCAACTTGAGCCTTCTTGGTGAAGAAGGAGAGATAAACCGAGGACGGGTCATTGTAAGATTCAATAGATAACCCGTCAAAGTAAACAACCGGAGGACAAAGGGTTGTGGTATTGTTGAGAAACTCAGGAATTAAACCGGATAAGCTGTTTCCGCCAACATCAAAGACACTCATGCAGGGGACCGAAATCTCTTTGAGCAGCTCTCCCGTAAGCATATTAAAGCTCAAATCAAGAAGACGAAGGTTCTTGCATTTACTAAGACCGACAGGAATTTCGCCTTTAAAGAAGTTCTGACCCAAGTTAACCATCTGCAAGTTTTGACATGAACCCCAATCTCCTGGAAATCTCCCTTCTAACGTAGCTCTCGGCACCCAAAGTATCTTTAGTTTTGGAAGTCTAGTGATCTCCTCCGGAATTCCTCCTTGATAGAAATTGAAATCCTCGGTCATCGAGGTTAAATCAGCGCCTGGAGGTAGATCTGATTCCCCTCTAATGCTATCAATGTCTTCATACACATTGTAAAGATTCGATAAAACGAGAACAGACAACGAAGAGCAATTCCCGAGTTCAACAGGTAATGGACCACTAAGAGTGTTTCTAGAAACATCCAAAACCTCGAGCTTCTGAAGATTCCCAAATTCTAAAGGTATAGTCTCCTCCAACGTATTTATAAACAACAACAACGACCTTAAACCGCGACAATTCCCCAAACTCTCTGGAATCCTCCCAGTCAAGAAATTACCAGACAGATCTAAATGCTCAAGCTTTCCACAGTTAACCCCAATATCTTTAGGCAAAGAGCCTTGAAGCCAGTTTAATGGCAAATGCACCACTCTGAAACTCCCAACAAAACTAGGAACACTTCCATTCAACTTATTACCACCTAAGCTCAAAATCTCCAACTTTGACAGATTCTGCAGCGAATTAGAGATTTCACCTGAAATTCTGTTAAAACCTAAATTCATGACCCGCAAATTCCGTAACCCAGTAAACTGAACAGGCATTGACCCCGTCATCAAATTCCCTTCCAGATCAACAACTTCAAGCTTCTCCATTCCCCAGATTCCTATTGGAATCTCTCCGCTAAACGAATTGAAGGGCAGAGACAAAACCCTAAGTTCTGTGAGACCCACGATTACAGAAGGCAAATTCCCCGCCAAAGCTCCATGATTTCCGGCGCAATCCCTCCGAATACCAAACCCATACAGCGGGAACTTACCAATATCACCGCAACTGAAACGATTTCGACTAATTTTGGAGCTTCCTTTATCGCTACCAGAGCCGCTAATGTTAAGAGCCATGACTCGAGAGGTCGAATCGCAGGATACACCAAACCACGAGCAGTAGTCTTCACTCTCCGCAACCCAGCTACTGAGAATCGAACCAGGGTCCGATACCGTTTTCTTAAACCGAAGCAACACCGATTTGTCCGAATCAGCTAAAACGGTGATTTTTCCGGCGAGAGAGGTAGCGATAAAGAGTAACCAGAGGGAGAATACAACGTTTGAAGACATCTGTCTGCGGAAAAAACGCCATTTGATCACTGAAGAAGGCAAAGAAGTCATCTTCGTAACTTATCCCCAAAATGTTTTACACAAAACCCTAAACCCACCTCGCAAGGTCTGCTAATTTTGCAATTGACGAGCAAATGATCCTTCCTTTTGCCGTGCGAAACAATCCCAGGACCGAGCTCTTAACCCTAATTTAGAGGGATGATGAGAAGCTTTTTAGTGAGAGAAACAGATGAAGCAGAGAGAAAGAGAGGTAACCCAAAAAAGAGGAGAGAGAAATGAGAAATCAACACTGCCACTGAAGAAGACGCGTTTTTTTCTTCTCTCTTTTGTAAAAAATCTTAAAAGGTTTTTGTTTTAATTTATGAAGAAAATACAAATCTTTCTGTGAATGAAATATGGGCCCACTTTCCTTATTTCCTATTGGCTGAAAAAACCTTTTTGTAATTTTAGTTACCTTCGAAGAAGCATTTTTTTATTAGAGTTTTAAAATTACAAAATAAATCATGTTGTAAAGTTCTAACATTGTAGTCTCACCTTCACCGCATCAAATCGCAATAGGTACATGATTGATAACAGTAGGTAGATGCGAGATTATCATATCACTAAATTTGAGGATATACGTTATTATTATTATTTTTTCTATTCGAAGTAAATAAACTAAAATATGTCGAGTCCCTCATATTAAATGTAACGATATTTCAACTCTCCTAGTGTATCTCCGAGACGAATCAATCTCTCATCGGCCAATGTTAGGCTAAGATCTTGAAGCTAACATTTATTACAGATAGATATATGTATATGGACATACATATATATTCACACTTACATGTAAGAAAACTTCGTAATCTAACACTATCTTATTCTTGCCAATGAATAATTTAAAATACATAAATACATGTGACAAAGATGTGTTTCTTTATAACAAAAATAATGAGAAATTGTAAAGTGAAAAAGGGACAGAATCGCCCCTTTTCAAGGATATAACTAAAGGAAGCTTCAAGATAAAGCAAAAGAAAATGTTTTGTCATGTACCCAACACATTAGCCACATTTATGGAGATAAAAAAAAAGAGAGAGTTATAACCTTTAAATGAATAATTAGAAAAAAAAGAAGTTTTGTTTCCTTATTGAATTATATCTGTCTTTTAGCTTCTACAATATAAATACGTACATATAGAAATAAAGTAATAGTGAAATGTGGTGTCTTAATGCATCATCATGACATAAGAGTTATATCATCCATCAACCGGTTTACAAAATTCTGTAACCGAACTTAATCAAACCAAAATGTGGTGTCAATCCTAAAAACAGGAACTCGGTTTGGATCATCACTCTTGGTTAACAGATTTACAACTACTTTACTCCGCATAATCCACACACATACGAAGAAGAATATTTCAAACGCAAACGCAAACGCCAAAATCACCTTTCACTTGAATAAACTGCATTTTGAAGGACACTTGAAGCAAGAGAACCAACCGCTTTTCGAAGCTTTTGGTGATTGCGTTTGAGACTCGGATTTTTCCGATTCCTTCCGTGATTTCGATTGCAACTCAGTTACCATACTAGATTCTGAATAAGGTTGCGGTTGCGATTGAGGTGGTCGCATCGGCGATTGAGGAAGCTGATACTTAGGTGTTCGCTTAAGAGAAATGTTCCCTTTGATTTCCATAGACGGCGTTTTGGTAACTTCATCTTCTTTCTGCAATCTGTTACATGAAAATTCCAAAAGAAAGTAAATTAAGATTTTTATTTATAAGTTTGTGCATGCGCATCAAGTATATGATGATAAATCGAGATTTCACAGAGAACGACTTACAGTGGGAACGCGAAAGAGCCAGTGCTGTTAGTGCTGGTGTCTGAACGACAAGAAATGCTCGGGGAATGTGAAACAACACTGCTCGAATCTTCTGGTTTACTCTCTTTCACAACTTCAGTTTTCTCTTTTGTATTTTCAGTTTCAATTTCTACTAAAACCTCTTCTTCAATCATATCTTCAACTTCTTCTTCACGTTCGGCGTCGCTCTCGAGTTCAATCATCTCTCTTTCTTCTTCATTATCATCAAGCTCCGAGTCTGATATCTCTGTAATCGTCTCTTTCTCAGATTCTTTTGGTTTTTTAACCGGGGGAAGAGGGGGAGGAAGATGAGCCGGGTTGATTTCGGTTATCTCGTGAACTGTTTCTTCAAATCTCGGTATTTCGCTCAATCTAGCAAATCCATGATCTTCCCTTGTTGAAATGCAAAAATTTCCATCGTGGATACTAAACAACGATTCATTAGAAGCGATACTCCAGTCCGTCGTATTAGCCGGTTTGCTAGAGAAAACCGAAGATGGAATTCGGTTTGGATCGTAACCGGATGAATCAACAAGGTGGGACCAAGATGAACCGGTGTAAGAACTCACCGAGGAATTATAAATCTGATGTGAATCTCTCTGTTTCTGTGCCTCAGAAGCAGACAATGATGGCTTCGGAAGAGGAAAGTGTCGGATATCAAAGTGTCCATCTGAGGAATCAGATGTTATTGATGAAGACCGTGAAGATGAAGCTGAGGAAATTGATTTTGTCCATTGTTGTTCTTTGATTTCCGTTTCGGTTTCCATTGCTTGATAGAAAGAAAAAAAGAAAAAAAAAAAGAAACAGAGCGCTCTGTTTTTGTATGATCGTAGAAAACAGAGTAATCGAAATGAACACGAAGCGATTAAAGAATCTGAGACGAAAATTTGATTGAGAATCTGAAAAGTTGAATCACACATGGAATTAAGATGAAGATTTTGGCAGAGACATATGTGGATTTATACCATGTAACCAAAAAAAAAAGAGTAACAAGAATGTCTCAATGAAGTTTTTTTTTGGTTTTGTTCGTTTTTCAGTTAGCTGATATTGTTAGTTATCTAAGCGCCAGCGGGAACGGTTAAAAGCACTAAACTAAGGGATTATTTAATTCTAATGAAATATGTTGTTCGAGATAAGTAGACGTATGACAAAGTTTATTCTGTTCATTCTCCACTCTATTTTTAGCCAGACAAATACAGTAATAAAAAATAATTTCAGCTCACTACAGTTTTCAAATAATCTGCAAGTTAATTGATTATTTTGGGAAGAAAATCAAAATTACCTGTCGGCTTTTAATCAAAGGTTCAATCTTAACAAAACAGAAAAAACAAGATTTTTCTTTTTTTGAAAATTTCTTTTATTATACGCGAGAAATACATTAACCCCGACGTTCGAGAAGATAAAATAAAGAAATACATTAGCCAAGAATACATGTAAAAAAATTATTTGGTTTCAAGCCACAACAAAGTCATAACGTTTTCACTTTTCAGCAACTAGCAGATGATAAACCAAACTCCGATTTGCGTAGTTCTTGAATCTGAAACGATTAATTCAATAGCCAGCGTTAATAAATTCCTAAACCAAAGATGAATATGATAAAAACCGGTTATCGAGTTGGTACAGTGAAATTGACCTTGGTTAGGTTAAAGCTGGGTGGAATAAGAGAACCGGAAGCTTTTCTGGTCCTTGCAAGAAGATCTTTAGTGACTGGAGACATGATTGCATCAGTTGGGCTTCTGTACCTGAGATTAAAAAATCATTTTTATGTACCAATCGATCTGGTTCAATTTTCAAAGCGGTTATTTCACCAAACCGAATTACCTCTCTGGGTGCTTGAATGCTATAGGGACTCTTAGACGATCGGGAGTTACAATTTTCTTCATTGGCTCGTTGGTGGTGGACCGAGGAGGAGAATCATGATTCCGACAGGTTTCTGGGAGTGGCCGAGACGGGGATTCAGAGTTTAAAGCCGTGGTTTCGAGTTTTGGTTGTTGCGACTCCATTAGAGAGAGATTGGCTGTGATGCAGAGCTTGTGGTATAATTTTGATTTATTTATATGAACGGCTGAGTATATTACCGTTAGTGGAAATTGGTGTTGCAACGGTCGGAATTTAGCATTATCTTATATCTCTGTGTACAGTTGTTTACTAGTGATTAGTGACCGTTTGAATTTTTAATGTATAAATGAATTTCTAGTAAAAAGGTTCATTTTAAAACTTTGTATCTCGGCTTACTTTTTAGTAAAACAGATACCATAAAAATGATTGCTTAAATTGGGCCAGGCCCAATAGAGATGTCGAGCAATTTTGCGGCCGAGAAGATGACACTGAGCCAGTGAGTAGTAAGTGGTTGAAGGAACAGCGACGTATGGATTGGACGGTGACATAAGCGACTGTAAACGGCACGTGAGGGGAGCAGAGATTCACCGCTTCGTGTCCTTAAAAAACGTCACAGAAAGAGAAATGGAAGAAGGAAGAAGACTGACACAACTCTGGATCAGTTGGACAAAATATGCGTAAGCAAGTTTCTTGATATGACCTTAACACTATTCGACCTCACTCCTTACTCTCTTCTTTTATCATTTCGTATTTTTAAAAAGAACATAAAAACACACAATCATTTATATATATATATATATATATATTTAAAATATAAATATGAAAAGAGTCATTATTATGTAACTTTAATATCTATATCTCATTTGCCAACTCCTACTCCTGTGCTTCTTTAAATACCATAAATTACTTTAACCAATTTAAAAAATATATATTTTACAACGTTGGGGTGCTTTTAAAAGAATCTGAAAGTAAGAAAATTTTGCTAAGCACGGAAATAGAATCTTCTAAAGCAATTGTCAGAATTTTCCCAGAAAGGGATTTACTTAATACACACAACCACTAACGGAAAATAAGCAAGAAATCTTTTTATGATATCATTTATAATTTATTTGATTGAACCACGAAATTTTTCTCTAATAATAAGAAAAAAACACAGAAGTGATCTGAGCTGTTGTACTCATATTTATATAGCTTTTATTGAATATTCAATATTCATATTATTCATTCAGAAAAACTGTATAAATCCAAAAGAGCATATCATGACTATTGATACGAGTCGAAGCAGTGAATATGGTGACGCATTAATTGGCTTCTTCTCCAGTAACTTCGCGTGTACGTAAAAGATATTTACATTTATCTATCGCATTCATAAATTACATTAATGGTTATGTAGTCGTCAATAAAGGCACATACTTTAAAGTTTTAAATGTGTTTGTTTGATTTAAAGAAGTTGTGTCTAAATTATCAAATCGTCACCAAATCTCATGCACTTTCTCTTTACCAATTAAAAACGTCATATGCTGGACAAAATGCTTATGTTATAGCCTTATAAATTATAATTAATCATATTGGTCGACGACTCGAGGTCGAAAGCTATATAACGTGAAATATACTGCATTCACCACACATACTGTACTATTTTCGTTGTTAAAAGAACAGAAAGAGATTGAGTGTATTATATAAATTACGGAAAGAAAAAATGACTTTTTACAAACAACAAAAAATTCAAGAAAAAACATATGGCAAATTATAATACAAAAGGGGAATTTATTATATTGGCCTATGAAAAGATAGTCAAAGTGTATATTATCTGTCAGTAGAAAAAAAAAGAATACTCTTTCCTATAATGTTAATTTTCAGAATTCAAGTCGTGTCGAGAACATTGGCTGATAGGGATAGTCAAATTCCTCTTTCCCGGTTCAATGGAAAACCTATAAAATAAATAAAATTCTTAATATGACCTTTATAAAAATATCATTTAATATTTTCTATCACATCGTTTTCTATCACATCGTTTTAAGAGAACATTGGCTGATAGGAGTATTTGTTGAAGAGCAACAGCAGTAATCAACATTAAATTTAACAAATCACATATGTATGCATGTGATGTAAATATATACGGACACACACGATTGATTTAATGCTCTGTCATATCAAATAACGTATTTACTATTACGAGATGGTGGTGTCATTGAAGTCATCATTGTATCTTCTTCCAAATTCATAAAGTTACTGTCACTGATACTATTGGCGGACCCTTTTCTTACCATCACCCATTTTCTCGCGATTATTTATCCTTTTCTCGAACAAAAAAACTAGATATTGGTTTTTAAGTAAGTCTAGCGTTGGAGTGAAAACAACTACAGAAGCAGTGTATTGGAGATATGCTTTTACTTAAATGTTTTTTTTTTTTTAAATAACCAATAAAAATGCGTGAAAACTAGATATGCTATTACTTAAATGTTAGTAATGTGATCATTATTATGCGTGATACTAATTTTTACGGTAAAATTTAGTGTTAGACACATAAAAAAGGAAAAAACTGCGAGTGTCCGTTTCATGGTTTAACACCGTTTAAAAAAAAAAAAATCTCAAACTGTCTTTAATATATTTAAAATGGTATCATATGATTATTACAGATTCAAATTTGTAGTCAATTGTACTAATCAAACTGCTAAACACAATTATTTTCCCGGCATTAAATTTTTTGCTATCATTATTTTATTTTCGGTAAGTTTTTTTTGAAAATATTAAATAACTTAAATTCGTCCACAACAACCTTTTAAGATATGAAATAACTTAATTCATCTATATTTTTATTATCAAATATTATCCTCAGTTCATCCATCTCTCTCTCTCCCTCTCTATTTAATACAAGCTAAAGGTAGAACTGTAGAAGCCAATCTCAAAAGTCTCCGACACACTCTAGATTTCGTTTTTCTCCTTCCTCTGGCGATGGCGATGGCAAAATGCGTAATTTTCAACACTCTCATGGCCATTCTTGTAATTACATCTCAAGGAAGAAGTCAAATAGGAGGAGGAGAAGAAAAAGAAGCAGAGGCAGACCGTATTACGTCACTTCCCGGTCAGCCTAACGTCACGTTCGAGCAGTTTTCCGGCTATGTAACCGTCGATAAGCTCGCCGGAAGATCACTCTTTTATTGGCTCACCGAAGCTTCTCACCTCCCTCTCTCCAAACCTCTCGTTGTCTGGCTCAACGGAGGTAATTAATTAATTACCAACCGTTATTTTGTTCCATTCTTTTTGGGATGATTATATTTTATGAAACTAGTTTATTTACTCAATAACGTTATAATTTTCGCTAGATCTATTTTAGCAGACCAACTAATCTCTGATACACTTCTTGAATGAATTTTCAATAAACTCGCTTGTAAGTGTTTTTATTTAATTGAAAGCCCTTTATCAAAAGAAAATGTTTTTACCTAGCAGTAATAGTTATTTATTTGTAAACCATTCTATCCATGAAACTTGGCTTATTTATATATTTTACATTATATAATTTTTAATTTTCTATTTTTGGGTTTGTCCTAATTAGGCGTGGGAATAATGCCCTACCTACCAGTGGAGACTCACCATTTATCCGAGCCGCATATCTCCCAAATAATATCGAGTTCAAATAATTATGTTTTTGTAATGTATATATATTGTTTTATATATATGTTGATTGTGTATTTTTTTTGTTAAAATTGATTTGTGTATATTATACAACCTGCTTGTTACAAATATGCTACATCATATATCACATATATATATATCATACGAAATATGATAGATCGTAATGCTTGGTTTATTATTCATGTATTCAGTAAATCATTGTGTTTTCTTGATATTGTATACGTATACATAGACAAAATAATAGATTTACAATTGCTGAAAAAGTTACTCCGTATATCGTTAAATGCAAATTTCAAACTAAATTTAAGACGCTATTAACTACACAACTAACTTTTGGTCTCTTTTGTTCCCTTAAATTCAACCTCTATCAAACTCTATCTCAATTCTCCTTTTGATCTCTCTCTCTAATCTCCTCGCTTTATGATAATTGTTGGCTCTTAAAGTATAGTTGACCAGAAAAAAACTACTCCCTCTGTTTCATTTTATTTGTTGTTTTAGGGTTTTGCACACTATTTAAGAAAACAATAAAATTTTCTATTTTATCCCTCATTAATACACCAAACAAATTTTTTCATTGGTTATTACATTAAAAACTAAGGGTAAAAATATAAATTTTTATCAAAAAATTACATTGGAAATCCAAAACAACACTTATTTTGTAACAAAAAAAAAATCCTAAAACTACAAATAAAATGAAACAAAGGGAGTAGTTTATATTTCATGATTTGTTGTCACTAAGGGATATGAATTTTGTATTTTTATTTGAAATCAGTTTCTGATATTTGTCTATAACTCTAATTAAAATTTTATTATTAATATCATATTTTACTAGGACCGGGATGTTCTTCGGTAGCGTACGGTGCGTCGGAGGAGATTGGACCATTCAGGATAAGCAAAGGTGGGTCTGGTTTGTATCTGAACAAATTCGCGTGGAACTCACTCGCCAATCTCTTGTTCCTCGAAGCTCCCGCCGGCGTCGGCTTCTCTTACACTAACCGCTCCTCCGATCTCTTCAACACCGGCGATATACGTACCGGTAAATTAAATCGAACAAATTCCCTCTTACGGTTTAGCTTAACCGGTTACCGGTTATCGATATTATTTTTTACTCTGTAATGCAGCCAAGGATTCACTTCAGTTTCTTATTCATTGGCTTCACCGATTTCCGAGATACAACGGCCGTGAGATCTACATCACCGGCGAGAGTTACGCCGGACATTACGTGCCTCAGCTTGCCCTAGAAATCATGAATTACAACAAACGATCTAAGAATCAGATCAATCTCAAAGGGATCATGGTAACTAAAAAAACCAAAACCAAATCCTCTGTTTCTATTACCAGAAATTGAAATTTGGCGCGTTTTTAGGTTGGAAACGCGGTAACGGACAATCACTATGATAACCTGGGAACGGTGTCGTATTGGTGGAGCCACGCGATGATCTCTGATCGGACGTATCATCAGTTGGTAAACACTTGCGATTTTAGTCGCCAAAAGGAATCTGGCGAATGCGAAACGCTTTATTCTTATGCCATGGAGCAGGAGTTTGGTAATATCGATCAGTACAACATTTATTCGCCGCCGTGTAACAAGTCAAGTGACGGTGGTGGTGGCTACAGTGGTTCTTCTGGTCGCCGGAGTATGCGGCTCCCGCACCTTCCCCACTCCGTAAGAATCTTTCTCCTCTGTTTTTCTCTTTTGTTCTTCTGATTTAAATTGTACTTAGGTTTCTGATTTGAATAATTTTCCTTTCCCGGTTATTGGGAATAGGTATTGAGGAAAATTTCGGGGTATGATCCATGTACCGAGAGATATGCAGAGATCTATTATAACCGGCCTGATGTTCAGAAAGCTCTTCATGCAAATACCACCAAGATTCCGTACAAATGGACAGCTTGCAGGTTCACACCAAAACTGAGATCATGTTAAATAATTTTGTTGAATAACTCTATTTGAATTAGAATTGGTTTTTGTGGCAGTGAGGTGCTAAACCGAAATTGGAACGATACAGATTCATCGGTTCTCCCTATATACCAGAAAATGATTGCTGGCGGGATTAGGGTTTGGGTTTTCAGGTATGATTGTTTTGCAGAAATACTGTTGTAAAATTATGCGTCTGACTGTTAACCACTGATGGTTTTTTGTTGGTTCCGGTTTAGTGGTGATGTCGATTCAGTAGTACCAGTGACGGCTACTAGGTACTCACTAGCAAGACTTAGTTTGAATACCAAAGTTCCTTGGTATCCTTGGTATGTCAAGAAACAGGTATGTATAACTAAAATCCGGTTCTTGTTTGGTTATAGTCGGTTATTAAAGAAAAATGATTTAAACCGAAATTGGGGATTAAGGTCGGGGGATGGACGGAAGTGTACGAAGGACTAACGTTCGCGACGGTGAGGGGAGCAGGTCACGAGGTGCCGTTGTTCAAGCCACGTGTAGCTTTTGAGCTTTTTAAGTATTTCTTGAGAGGCAAGCCACTTCCAAAGGCTTAAAAAAAATTCAAGTCCAGAGAGATTGTAACATTTGAAATCATGCCCGAGAACAAAGAAAATGTAAAGTTTGGGTTATGAGATGGGATTAAATTAAATATAGTCTATTTATTAATGACAATAAGTAATTAATTATTTTCAATGATTTTTTTTCGTTTAATTTCTGTATAAGCGTTAAGCTTGAAAAACTATAACATTAACCGATAAATCAGGTAAGTCATAATGATAAACAGAAATCCCGTTGCGCAGATCATATGATTCTGAAAGTTAGGAACGCTAATAATATTGAAATTAGAAAATCAGTGTTAATAAAAATAATAATCCATGATAGTTATTAATAAGAAGAGAGAATCCACAAAAATACTGTATTTGATAAGAATTTTGACAAACTTTTTAATTACTTTAAAATCTCCCAACATTAATTAAGTAACAATAAAAAATTCATAACATTAAAGACTTTTAAACTCTATCTAAATACACAAACCAATAACACCCCTTAATTTTCAGAAATAGTTAATTATGAAAAAAATCATAATGATTTGTATATTATTTAATAAAAATATTTTTATTGGTTAAAGAAAAAAAGAAAAAAAAGCGACTTTTTGTTGTAATCCAAAAAGAAAAGAAAAGAAAAAAGAGAGGCTAAAATAAGTCATGGTTTCTCCTGCTTTTGGCTCTCTATAAATAAGAGAATTCCGGTGATTTGATCAAAATTGTACTTTAAATTTAATGGGTAAAAGCTGCAAGGAGAAACGTAACCGCACATTCAAGTGGTCAGAACTTTGTCCGGACTTGCTGCGATGTGTCTTCGAACGTCTGAGTTTCACAGATCTTAATCGAGCTAAATCTGTTTGTTCTTCGTGGCACTCTGCTTCAATAAACTGCGTCCCTAACCGAAATCAGATTCCATGGCTGATTCTCTTTCCCTCGAAGCTACATCAAGAAGAAGAAGATTAGTTGCGTGTTGTTCATTCCAGACGATAGAGAGAAAGTTTACAAAACGAGACATCTTGGAGTTGACGTTGTGTGGAATCGTTGTCTGGCTACTTACGGTAGCTGGCTCCTGATGATGGACCGTTGTTGCAATCTCAACATTCTGAATCCTTTAACCGGTGGGAAGATTGATTTACCACTTACTAGCGAGTTTGTCCAATCTCCACCTAAATATATGATGCCAAGCCTAGCTTGTCTCTGGATAGACGATAGAAGCAAAGATTACGTAGTTGTGTGGAACATACTTGATCAACTGGTCTTTACCAAGAAAGGTAATAATAACACGTGGCGACGGATTGCCTATACTTACTACAGGGGAGAACAACTTATCTACGAACACAAGGCTCAGAAACTCTACTTCCATCGTAACGGTCATGGTCTCAAGATCTGGTGTTTATCTGGAGATGATATACAACAAGTTTCTGAAGATTATGCGCCAATTAAGTTTACCTTTTGGGATTTCCTCACTCATATCAAAGACGAAGAGTTGTATTTGAAAGAAGAAAAGTTATATGCGAGAGAGTATGTCGACCACAGGCTAAACATCGCACTTACAGTATCTGGAGAAGTTTTGAAGGTAGCTAATGCAGTGCTAAAGTCCAAAAGATGGTTCTTTTGCATCTCCAAGATGAACCCTATAATCCTTTGTTGGGAAGTAATCGATTCTTTGGGCGATGAGGCATTGATCTTAGACATGGGTATCACTGTTGTTGCCAAAGACATCCCAGGGATCAAGAGAAACTCAATCTACTTCAGTGGGCTCGATCATAACAGAAATAATCCAGACCATATCTTTGTCTTTGATCTCACCACCCACAAGATTGAACCTTTGCCACCATGTGTTTTCTCCTCCATTCTCTTCTATGATGCTCGATGGTTCTTCCCTGGTTTAAGTGGTTATTAGTCTTACAGTTATTTGCTTCGTTTGTTTTTGCAAGTGTACCGTTATTGTAGATTGCTCATGAAGAAGAAGATATGTTTTTTTTTGGTCAAAGAAGAAGAAGAAATAGAAGATATGTATGCTATTCAAAAAACCAGAGATTCAACTCTCTTTTTCAGTTCTGTATCTATATCTGTATATATAAGTGAACAATCTATGCTATCTAGAGGCTGTGGTCTATTTGAAAGTTAAGGAGCTTGTAAAAGGGTTTGGATTTAGAAGAATGTTACACCTTTCTTAGTAACCGTAGGTTGGATAATAACGTGCATTTGTGGTGACGGTGCCTACAAGATTAGAGACAGAGAGATGTTTAATGATAGGGTCTTGTGAATGTCTACAGAAGCCAAATCAGGTCAGGTCTGGTTTCTCTCAAACTTGATCCTCTGTTTCTAATGATAGGCGAGCTATGAAGGTTAAAGATATAGTGATGAAAAGTGTCGCAAAATATGGCATTTTTTATGAGAATCTTAATAAACTTGTCAACTGGATCAAATCACAAATGCTTTATCTTGTTTACAATAATCTAAGTCATATGTTCTCTTATAATACATTAATACAAGTCAAACTTGGGTATCAAATTAGGCTTGATTCCGAAAGATAAACGACAAAAATCTATTAGTATTTAGTTTAACAAGATTCGTTGTCGCTCCATTATGTCTTCATCTTCAAAAAAATTTCTTTTAAATGAATAAACTTTTCTTTGCATAATTATAAATAAAATACATAAAAATAAAAAAATGGGAAGGCCACATGTTTTGGTACCTTACCCAGCACAAGGCCATGTTCTTCCTCTAATGAGCTTTTCACATTACCTTGCGAAACAAGGAATCCAAATTACATTCATAAACACCGAGTTTAACCATAACCGCATCATCAATTCCTTAATCAAATCATCCCATGAAGATTATGTTGGGGATGGGATCAATCTTGTTTCAATCCCCGACGGTTTAGAAGATTCACCAGAAGAGAGGAATATTCCAGGGAAGTTGTCGGAATCGGTTTTGGGTTTTATGCCTAACAAAGTAGAAGAATTGATCGAGAGGATGGTCGCGGAAAGTAGCGGTACGATCATTAGCTGCGTTGTAGCGGATCAGAGCTTGGGATGGGCAATCGAAGTTGCGGCTAAGTTTGGGATCAGACGCGCCGCGTTTTGTCCCGCCGCGGCTGCATCTATGGTTCTTGGATTTAGTATTCAGAAACTAATCGATGATGGTCTCATAGATTCTGAGGGTAATTAAGAACAACCTTTTCTATCCAGTTTAGGTTTACCTTGATTTTAGTTTTACTTTTGCCTGTTTTTGTTAAAACGATTATATGGATTGTTTCTTTTTGTAGGGACTCCGAGGGTAAATAAGACAATTCAACTATCTCCCGGGATGCCAAAGATGGAGACAGAGAAGTTTGTGTGGGTTTCTCTGAAGAACAAAGAATCTCAGAAAAACATATTCCAACTTATGCTTCAAAACAATAAGTCAATCGAGTCAATGGATTGGTTGTTGTGTAACTCTGTGTATGAACTCGAAACGGCAGCATTTGGATTAGGCCCACAAATATTACCAATTGGGCCTATTGATTGGGCTCATAATCTGGAGGAGGAATCCACGTCACTAGGAAGCTTTTTACCTCAGGACCGGGATTGTCTAGATTGGTTGGACCGGCAGATTCCCGGTTCGGTGATATATGTTGCCTTTGGGAGTTGTGGGGTTCTGGGCAACGCTCAGTTAGAAGAGCTAGCAATTGATCTAGAGCTTACAAAAAGGTACGGATTTGGACAGAACCAGCTTTGTGGTTCCGGTTTATCCTATTAACTCCATCTGTGTATATTATCTAATAAGTTATGTTGATTCAATAGGCCAGTTTTGTGGGTCACCGGTTCCGGTGATCAACCACCAATCAAACTCGGGTCGGATCGGTTGAAAGTGGTGAGATGGGCTCCACAGCGGGAGGTCCTCTCGTATGGAGCCATAGGATGTTTCGTGAGCCATTGTGGATGGAATTCAACTTTGGAAGGAGCCCAAAATGGCATACCATTTTTATGCATGCCTTGTTTTGCAGACCAATTTATCAACAAAGCATATATATGCCATGTGTGGAAAATTGGATTAGTGTTGGAACAAGATGAACGAGGAGTCATCTCGAGATTCGAGGTGAAGAAGATCGATGAGATCATGAGAGACGATGGAGATTATAAAAGGCGAGCTATGAAGGTTAAAGATATTGTGATGAAAAGTGTTGCCAAAGATGGCATTTCTTATGAGAATCTAATTACATTTGTCGACTGGATCAAGTCACAAGTCAATCGATAAAGTTATCTAATTAGAACATCTATGATTTGCAAACGGAATAAATGCAGAAAAAATGAAATTGTTTCCAATTCAAGATTTAAACCAAACATTTCAACAACTGATTAGTGTGTATGGGAAAATTATGAAGAGAACAAAATAAATAAAACAGAGGATCTCTAACATTTTCCTGTAGAGGATGAAGAGTAAATGGTACACTTATTATACCAGCGATGATGGGAATTTATGAAGAATACAATAAGACAAAACCCAAAAATATAATGAATCCATCATCACCATCTTCTGCTCTCTCCGCCTACGGAATCTCCCCGTGGGCGAACCTTGCGCTTCTGTGACCGTTATATCAGAGCCTTAGTAACGGTTCCAGTAGGTTCTGCGTCTGAACTTGTTGTAGTCTGGCAAATCTTGGATTGGACCCATGGCTGCAATTGCAATGTCCTGCACATGATCCAAAAGGCACCCCCTTAATAACTCTTGAGTTTTCTACTCTTGTTTAGCAGTCTAAACCCTGGAGAATAGAAAGAGGGAGAGAGAGAGAGAGAGAACTTACCTTGTCATAGATATATTTGTTGGCAACACGTTTAACCGTGCTGGCATCAACAGCATCGATCCTAGCAAAGAGTTCAGCGATTGGGATTCTACGCCCATAGGTCAGAAGCTGCATATAGCACAAGAATCAAGGCTTTTATAAGACTGATTTTGCTACTTCTCTTCAAATAGGAAAGACAAGTAAGCACCGACTATAAGGAAAGCTAAGGTTTGCTATTTATAACCAATGCACTTATAAACTATAACTTCTTATCAAGATGCTTAGATGATTCATTGCATACCTGACGACCGATATCTTCAGCAATTGGACTAGTTCCATCCATGTGAAGTAACAACGATGATTTCAGCTGTAGAGAAACATAAAATCAGTTGGCATTTAAATTATTCTTCAAATCCGTAAGGAATTAGAAAAGAACAGTGAGGATAATAAAAGCTTTAAACAAATCACATATGTAACTAGCTAAAGCTGAAATTGGGAAAGAATATTAACCTGATTCCGTGCACGTGTCACATCAGCGTCTGAAACTCGGTAGGCCAGCTTGGTTACCTCATACATAATGGCATATGATAAATCATCCAAGCAATCGGCCTGAAAAAAGTAGCTTACAATATGTTAAACGAGAGATAATAATAGGAGCCATTCGTGAGATCGAACTGCTTATATCAAGAAATTCAACAGATAACAACTAAGCTAGCTATGGAGTTCTGGCTTGACCTTGGCAACTGCATAAACGCCAAACAGTCCAGTATCCTTGTAGTTGGTGTTGAATGCCATTATGCTTTCTGCTATTTCATTAATGGCAACCCTCTGCGTCAGGTCAGAACTGCACATAGAAATATAATGTTTATCAGCATATTGCAAAACGGCTTTTCCTTGAATCCATGGGTAGAAATCTTAGCCATAGAGTAAACTCACCCCATGTGTTTTCCCCCACCAACATTTTTGTTCCAAGAACCCAACATAGTTTGCATAATCATAAGAGCAACGGAATCTGGATCTGTCCAAGATGCTCCCTCAAAGGCAACAGCAAATTGTGCAAGGGGTAGGTCGTCATCAATCATTCGGACCTGAGAAGAATTTCAAGGACTGGAGCATTTAGAAAGAAGGAATACTGCATAAAAAAACAAATCAATCATACAGGCTGTGTCTTTACCTCAGAACCTGTAAAGCTAGCAGGTTCTCTGGCAACAAGTTGAGAAGTAGATGTTGGATCAGATGACAACTTGGTAAATAACTTCTTCACTTGCTCAACAACCTCCTCATGCTTAACAGCTCCTGCAGCAGCAATCACCTGAAAATGTGGTTTGGATGAACTAACATAAGAATTCAAACAAATTCAATTGATTGATCGCAGAAAATGACAAGTATAGAAAAGTTATACCATCCTTGAAGCTGTGTAATGAGTCTTAATGTAATTCTGTAGATCCTCTCTGGTGATCGACCTGACATTCTGCTCAGGTCCCAGAATAGTTCTTCCAAGGGGTGTGTGCTGGAATGCAGTGGCATGTAAATGGTCAAGAACTACTTCATCGGTTTGTCCTTGCACCTAGTGAAAAACCATTTACACTGAGATATAGCTTAGTGTGTTCTCTATAACCGATAAATCTAAGAAACACATAAACAATAGCACCCACACGCTCTAATATCTCCCTTAATGCAAAATGCCCAACAACAATCCGACCAACAAATGACTAACCCAATAAAACCTCAAAAATGCAACAGATATATAAAGAACAGAACAAAGTTTTCATTTTTAGGCACACGGGAAACTGAAACTTAGGATATACATACCACATAAACAAATGACACTATAACATCTCTATACAACATGAGATTACAAATGGCGAACAGAGCAAAAAGTTTGAAGTTTTAAGCACACCGACAATACATACCTCCTGCATTTCCCTGAGGATCACCTCTCGTTCCCGGTCAATTCTGGGCTGCTCGAACTTGGAATTCTGTAAGATATCAGCCAACACATCCAAAGCCTGGTTCACATTCGAATCCATAACCTTTGCATAGTATGTGGTCTGTTCCCTCGATGTATACGCATTGAGATGACCACCAATATCTTCAATCTCTTCCTCAAACGCTCTCACTGGGCGCCTCTCTGTGCCTTTGAATATCATATGCTCCAGAAAATGAGCAGTACCATTCGTCTCTTCTGACTCGAACCGTGATCCAGCGTCGATCCAGACTCCAACGGTGGCGGTCTTGGCCGAGAGATTAGACTCAGTGGCGACTCGTAGACCATTGGGTAAGGTAGTGACACGTGTCTCCGGAGCTGATAAGATGTGATTGTGGGAGGCAAGGATCGGATGTGGCGATGCGTATTTGAGGAACCTCGGATCCGGATTCTCGAGCTTCTTTAGCTTACTTTTCACAATCTCAGCCGCCTGATCGTAGGGCATAAGATGCGGCGGAGGAGGAGATGGAGTCGCCGGAGCTGTAGAAGGCGCCACCGAATCGATAGCCGAAAACGAAGAGGAACATCGTGTCAATTGATTTAGAGACAAACGCCTCTGAGATCGGCGAGCTAGGGACAGCAGATTCTTCATCGCCATTGCTGATGATGACTTCTCTTCGCTCTCTCTCTAGGGTTTGATTAAAAAGGAAGCCAAAAATGGCAGAGACGACTCGAGATGCGAACTAATAGGCAGTGGTTAAGCGATGATAAAACGACGACATTTTGTGACACAACAAAGACGGTGTCGTTTTAGCACATAATACTAGTCAACAGAGATAATAAGGCTGTATTAGGCCCATTTTTGATTGAGGTAATAAGCCCGTATGAAGAATTGTGACCCATTAGTGTACGGGTCGGGTTTTAGCCCTGGATTCGGGGAAAACCCTAATTGAAATATAGTGACCATATATATACACTTTGTTATTGTGGATTGAAAACCCTAGTCTTAGCGGAGAGACAGAGAGAGAGATTCAGCTGCGTTCATACGAACATCAGTGCTTTCTTAATCTCTCGTCCTTATTCAGTTTGAGCTATGGCGACTGGTAAAACTGTGAAAGACGTCTCGCCTCATGACTTCGTCAAGGCCTACGCTTCTCATCTCAAGCGATCTGGAAAGGTTTGTGGCTTCAGTACTCTTCTTTTATGTTTGAGTAGTAAAGTTATAAGTTTTAAATGCGGAAATCAATATCATTTTCTGGAACTAAATCGACCCAAATCTTCTCATTTCTGTTATCTGTTTGTTCATGATTAGTTCTGATCGTTTGTGTGATTTTGTAATAATTACTAAAGTTAATGTAGAACGAATTAGAGATTGTTATGTCTGTTAAAATGACTGTAAATTGGTTAATTAAGCTCAAATTCCAATGTTTGTTGTAGTTCATAGACTGTTGTATTGATTTGCTACCTGTTGGTATTTCTCTTGAGACCCCAATACTCTGTGTAGCTAATAATTGAAGCTCAAGCTTCTCTTTTGACCATTGTTAATAGACATCTCTAGTGGTTTGTGTCTTGTTTGTGTGTTTCTCGAGACCATAACTTAATGTTTATTGTTTTTTATTTAGATCGAGCTTCCTACATGGACAGACATTGTGAAGACCGGTAAGTTGAAGGAGCTAGCCCCATATGATCCAGACTGGTACTACATCAGAGCTGGTAAGCTTCCTTTACCTCTTTGTCTCTCTGTTTCTCAATTTATATAAAGTTTGTTTTTGACAAATTCTCTTGTTATGCAGCATCTATGGCAAGGAAGGTTTACTTAAGGGGAGGTCTTGGTGTTGGAGCCTTCCGTAGAATCTATGGTGGCAGCAAGAGAAACGGTAGTCGCCCACCACACTTCTGCAAAAGCAGCGGTGGCATTGCCCGTCACATCCTCCAGCAGTTGGAGACAATGAACATTGTTGAGATCGACACCAAAGGGTAACATAACTACTACTAATTGAAAGCATCCTCTTTAGTGAAATTTTTCCCTTAAAAACATTCTTTTGAATAATGCTAATAGTGAAACACTCTTGTTTTGCTTTCAGAGGAAGAAAAATCACTTCCAGTGGCCAACGGGATTTGGACCAGGTCGCAGGCCGTATTGCAGTTGAACCTTGAAGATCTGAGTGTTTCGTTGTTTTTGTTCTGCTACTACTTTTGAGGCTGTTGTGCTTTTAGTGTTTATGTTTAATTTGAACAACTGTTATCCTCTCTTGCTGAAGACTGTTCTTATAATGTTCAGAAATTTTTATTGTTTTTTGTCTTTGAACATTTAAAATCTATCAGTCTTCTTCCGATTTCTGTGTTTCTTGCCCGTATTTTGTTTTTGGCCAACAAACTAACGTAACGGAAGGACGTATTAAAAGAGACCAACCAAAATGAATAATATATTAAAACACCAGATTCAGGCTCAGTACAATATACTGAAGTTTCACCTAACCCAACCCGTAAAAAAAATCTAAGAACATTGTATAAAGTTTACATAAACCAAAATCATAATGTATAATGAAAAACTTTAGTTAAATCAAAACAGTTTACTTAACTATTATTTCAAAATAACCTTAAAAATTAGTTAAAAATCAAAAGTTTAAAATGTTTTTAAAGTTAGAAAATTAAGTGTTAAATTTACAATACGTGTAAACCGATTGAACTTACAACACCTCTAATGGACAAAAAAAAAATCCAAGGACGGGATGTTAAGTTCGGTTAGTTTTTACTATTTTGAAAGTTAACACTTGCATTTATTTGAAATAAAAATATTTATATAATTAAAACCTTTTAGGTAAATCAAAATGGTTTATTTAATTTTTTTTTTGCAAAAGCCTTAAAAGATTAGTTTTAAAAATCCGAAAATCAAAAGTCATGAGCTTTGGAGGAAACTTGCGAAGATTATCTTTCTCCTCCAAGCACGAAAAGACAAGGCAGCATCCTTATCTGAGAAAAGAAGCATAAAAACAGAGTAGATAAAAACAGAGTAGATATATATACAGCATGAAAAGAGAATATGGGCTTGATGAGTACTACGTACCTCTCAACTCTGAACCCCTTTGGGAATTGTTCTTTTACATGCCATTATGTGACAACTTCATCACGGTTAAGCATCAAGACGTTTGAAGCTTCTTTCTCCAGAATCACTTGCAGCACCTAAGCAAAAGAAATAAAATCATTAAAGCAAGACTCATCCGATGAGAGATATGATTGTATCGAGAAGAAGAAGAAAAATATTAATTTGATCCAATCGAATCTAAGAATTCCGGAATCATACTTTTGCTATACACAAAGACGACGACGACGACAACTGTAAGGATCGCCCACACTGTGTATTTGCTAGTGTCTTGACGGAGAAGTAAACTTTCCGACCATCGTAAAGTCCAATCTCGTACAATTTGGCGGCGATATCGTATTGAGCTTTCTTGATTCCGTCGGAGCATAAGTAGAACACCTGAATTTTAGGCCAAACAGAAGAATCTGAGGCGATGGAATAACAGAGGAAGAGATTAAGACTTAAGAGTGAGAACAGAGGAACAGAGGATGAAGAATGAGAATTATGATCTCTACGTAGGAAGAGATGAATAATATATATATGTAGTAGGAAAAGTTAAGTTGTTAAAGAAAAAAGGAAATTCAAGTTTTTGATTTTAAAAAAGGAAATCACAAAGGTTAGATTTTCCTTTTTATATATCTGGGGTGAAAAAATGGAAAGTTACTTTTACACAACAAACAACGGTAATAAAATGTTACCGTTACAAAACGATCTAATGCATTCTCACAGCGATTACTCTCTTCTCGGATCAAGTCATAGATTGCTTCACATAACGTTCTTTTTTTTTTGAAATTAATACAAGAAACTCCACATAACGTTCTTGATCAGTAAAAAGATCATTCATTTGATTGTGACTTTGTGACACATGGTTCTTTTGCTTGGATCAGTAAAAGTAAAATTTAATATGAAACTTTGAGTCTTTAAATAGTTTCAACAGTATGTCAAGTTTCAATCATCCTAATATCTTTACCAACTTAAACCAAATTACAACAGAGGAAACCTTAATTAAAAAAAAAAAAAAAAAGACACAACAGAGGAAATGTGGTATTCTTTTTCAAATCATCATCTGAGAAAATCTTGCTCATTTTTTTTTCCTTTTTTCTACAAAAGATGGAACAAAGTACGAGGAAACCAAATCTTTCAAGTTGCAACTGATTGGTTGCTTCAAGGAAAAAGTAAGATTCTGTTTGAAAGAGATGATAATATGGACAAGGAACTAGATTATTCAAGAAATGTGCAAATTGAATGAGTGCGAAGCTTTTTTGTTTTAGAGGTCTTGCTGGTACAAGAGATCGCTCATGTAAGATCCAGTTTCACTCCAAGACGATGTACTGCAGTATCTTATCTTCTTGTGTTGCAGTATATTAAACTTGGGATCTCGTGGTATCGTCGGGTGCTTGTTCGACCTTTAAACCAAAAATGAAGACACAACAACAGTTGATCTGTCCGATAATCGTGAAATGTTTCATCAATCTATAAACGAGAAACCAGAATTCACGAGTTTTTATTTACCTTTTGGGAATGAATGGTCGATCAAAGTATGGCATTGGTTGTGCCTTATGAATCAATTCTTTCCTCAGCCTTCGAATCTCTTCTTCTTCTGCTAGCTGAATAATCCATAAGAGTCTATCATTGTTTCATAATTGGTTACATAAGAAGCAAAGAGAGTTTCTTCTCATGTGCTTACCTTTTGTTGCCGTTCTCTTTCCGCTTTGTATTGCTCTATTAGGTTTATCTTCTCAGCAACCTGATACAATGAAACAATGTTTGATTTTAGAAAGATTCACGAAAAAAGACAAAGGCGAATAGCTGAGGATTCATGAAAATTAAGACTCTGCCTTGTGTAGATTCAAGTTCAGGTTCTGAAACATGCTTAACTCTCAACTATAGACAAGATTTGTCTCAAATCCTAACAGGATGGAAGTAACCATAGCAAGATTTTTTACCTGGTAATCGAATTCTGCACGTTCTACTGCTCGAATGTCTGAATGGAGCTTCAAGTCTACTGGTATTGTGATATCTTTCACATGAGGCCTAACCAAATTCTGAAAACAGATAGAAACGTCAGAGAATTTAACTAACCTTTTGCATACTTGCTTATGTTTCTTTCCTCTAAAATTTTGACCAAGAAATATCAGGATACATACAAGTTTACTATATTCTGGAAGTGAGTTTCCCCCAAGAACACATCAATATCTAACATATTCTATAAATGACCAGGTATTATAGAATATTAATGAAGAGCAAAGGGTTCTGCTCACCTCAGGTTCATCAGTTGTCCAGGGAAGACCTTGAGCTATGGGGATTCTCATTTTTTCTTCCTCCAACGTCATCTGTTGTAGCTTCTTTGCAAACTCTTCTTCTTTCATTCGTCCCCGTTCCTGATGACACATAGACGGACGATCACGAATCAGATCATCCGTAAAAACTTTTCGGAATTTGTTCTGCAAAGTTTATACCTTAGTTCTAAGTTTGAATGGCTTCAGAGAAGTGACTTTGATCTGCTTCTTCTTCGATCTTCTACTTCCCATTGAAACAGAGGAATCCAAGCTCTGTCATTAAGAGAACGTCAAACTATCACTACGTCAACCATTATGTGATGAAAACAAAAACAAAAACGTTATGCATCCAATACACATACAGTTCTCCTGCTCCTGCGGCCACCATTTGAGTTCAGACTTGAAACACTGTAGATAAATTAGAAGTGAGTATGCATAAGATCAACGAGTAATAATTAAATGAAATCTCTTTTTGGCTACCTATTGTCCCATGATGAAGAAACAGAGGCATGAGGTTGTTCTAGTCCTAGATTTGTAGCTGTTAAAACCAAATCAGATGGAGAGAATGAAGAACTCCATGTGACCTGATCAGTCTCATCTTCTGGACACTTAGGCTGACTCATTCCAGGCAATTCCCATTTCAAAGGTTTCTTAATCTTATCATCCGTTTGGTTTCCTTCTTCCTTATATGCTGCCTTTGAAAATGGGAAGCAAGTAAGCTTCTCAAATGCTTTAACGAGATGCATCACTTTACCATATTCAGGGAGACTCATTCTCGCTTCTTCCAATACCTTTTCTCTTCTCCTCTTCAACGAAGAAACCCCAATATCATCAGATTCTCCAACTTCGACTTCATCTCCTTCCTCCACATTCTGGCTGGATTCTCCAATTTCTGATTCCGATTCTCTTCGATTTCTGAAGAACTCTTCCTGTGAAGCCCGTAGAGTTTCATACGCAATACAGACACATTTCTTCATGTTCGCATTGACCTTAGCTCCACACTGACAGTCCACTGACGCTGAATCATTCTTCTCCTTCCTAGAGTTCTTTTTCACCACTACAAATCTCCTCTCTCTGATCCGATTCCGTGGTGAGAAAACCGCCAGACTTGGATTAGGCTTCGATTTCGAATTCTTCTGCGCAGATTCACTCGATTTCGCGAGCGGAGAACCGGAGATTCTCGCCGGAGTCACATGTGGGACGTTGGGGTTCGAGTTCTCCGTTCCCAGAGTCTTCGATTGAAACCTGATCGTATCGATCACCAGAGTCTCGAGTTTAGCGTTCTTCAAATTCGTTGACTCCATCGAAGATGAGAACAGAGGAAACCAATCGCTCTTGAATTTGGGAAGAAATCTACAGAAATGTGAGAAATTAGGGTTTTGGTTTGGAGTGAGACTACGGAAGAAGAGAGGGAGAAGAGGAGGGAATCGAACCGTTGCGACTTCTTAGGAAGCTCTGAACGAGTAACGGCTAGTCATTTACACTGGATTTTCGTAATTACTACGGATTAATTGTTTCATTTCAAAATTTTTGGTTTAACGCTAAGAATCTATTAATGCCAATAGAGTTGGCCCAAGCCCAATCCAAACTGATAATAGAATGAGTATCGAAACGACGTCGCTTATGAATTTCATTTTATTTTTGTTTTACTTTTCAACCAAACATGGTTTATATTCAATATAACTTTATTGTCTAAGAGTCGTGTTTTAGAAAAGGTTTTACTTTATATAAATTTATTTTTGGTAAATAACTCATCCAAGAAAAAAAAACAGAGTAAATAAATCAAATATAAATTCTAAGACATAATTTTTATTCCTTTTTTTTCCGACAAAACTATTAACCAAACTTTTGAAGTCAACACTTTAACAAATTTCTTTTTGATAAAAAACATAATATAATCATTCTATCTTTCTTGTGACATACTCGTACAAATATAAATATAATATTTTAGCAACTTCAACTGAATTTGTTTTTAAGAAGATGCAATTAAAACTGAAATCGTAAAAAATATTCGATAAACGATTCATGCATTAGGATAACAATTTTCGACTTTTTCAAAAAATCTTAACATTTCAATATGCCTCTTAGTTTTTATTTGTAAAACTTATATTAGAATTTTAGTTGAATGATAGTATAACTAATACTAATATCATTCATGTTATGTTTCAATTGTATAAAATTTCATGCATAAAACATTATAGATATTGTATCTATATATAAAAAAATCAATCACCGTAAATCTCAATTTTCAATATTAGACTTTGAAGTTTTAATTTAATTCATAATTCAAACCAAAAATCAAATCAATAATCACAAGTAAATTTTGTTCATATTATAATTTAGAGATAATTGAACATACAACTGTGGAAACAACATGGGGATCCACTGCATGCCAAGAAAACAGACAATAAATTTTAAAAGCGCGAGAAACTTGAAATTGTTCATTTTTTTTGTCTTCTGAATCTAGGAATTAAAATGGAATCTAGGAATGTCCTTTAAACCAAATCTTTATAATTAAATAATACCTTTTTATTTTTAAAGACCAGCATACAATCCGATTTTAATTGCCAAACTTGGTTTATCAAACCAGATTTAACCAGTCCAATAGAATCCCAAAATATTTTTATTTTGTTTCTTGTGAATTTTTTTTTCTGAATATGATTTGATATATATTTGTTCATGAGTTTTAACTTTGGATTGTATACAGCACAATCTTAAACTGTTTCAAATAAAACTCATAAATCTATTCGACATTTAATCCGGTTTGATACCGGTTAAATTCAACTATACGATAAATTGGTATGATATTGTAACTTTGAGTTGAAAAAAAATCTTAGTGGGAAAAGTACTATTTCTTTTAATTTTAATTATTTCTTGACCGTATGACATCGTGTCGGTTGGTTTTCACATTAATTCAAGTAAAAACTTTTCAAATGGTTTGGCGAATGAAATAAACAAAAAATCTTTTTTTTTTTTTTTGTAAAAAGAGTTAATATAAAAATTCTTTTCTTGGAATGACTACGACAAAAAGATAATCGTACAGAAAATTCATATTATTTTCAGAAATATTTTTGACGTAGAGAAATAAAATTAGACTTTCCTAATCGTATACTTCTCTTCTTCTTTAGAGTCCACTTATTTCCATTTATTTATACAACAGCTGTTAAGAACAATATATTTGGTTATACATACCAGGCCTGCATATAACACAGCTGTTAAGAAACTATATAAAAAATATTTCTTTCCATTTCTCAGTTTAAATCAAATCAGATCAATTAGAATTCCGAAAATTCTTACGTGATTAATTCATATCAATTTCACTTTCATGTAAATCATACTCAAATTAATTTATACACGATTTCTTATTTATATATCTAGATGGAGAAACAAGACACTAAGGAGTAAGGACTAAGAGCATCATTATTGCAAGAACCCCATATGGGATTCTTAGCAATTTGTTTATTATTATTTTGTTTTGATCGAGTAAAAGGAGTTCTTAAAATTAAGAAACTGTATCTAAAAACTCTTAAATAAGAACCGGTTCTTAACAAGAGTTTCTTAACGCACAATTACCAATGCAGTTTATAATATTTTAATGCTAAGAACTCCTCTTTTCTTGCAATAATGATGCTCTAAGGTTTTGTTATTTTCTTTGGATATCAGGAGTTGTTGTCTTGAATTGGGAAAAACTTTTATTTTTATACGTTTTTTATTATTATTATTTATTTCTTAGAATTTCAATCAAAATTAGATGAATAACCCAATAATAATCAAGAGGAATAAAAAAAAATATATGCAAAATTATTGTTTGGGGCATGAAAGTCGGAAGAAACCTATAATTAGGAATTAGCTTTTATACAGAAACCCTAAACTCAAGGTCAAGACACCAATCCCCTATACGGTTTGATCATAGAAAAATCCAATTAATTTTTGATTCATTTATAATTGAGATCTTATATTAATTACGATTCTTTTTTTTTTCCGGGCTGTGGTGTATTAGTTTTATAGATCCACCGGCTAAATCACTTGAAAAAAGGCTTGATTTTTCTTCTTCTCTCATTTTTTGTCTTCTTCTTTGCAAGCTCATTGATTTGTCTCTGATCTGTGAGAATCAAACTCTGTTATATCTATTTGCTTGAAACACGAATTCGACGAAAAAAACCATTTGGATTCTCAAATTCAATCTACAAAGAGACGGCGGGAATCTCAAATTCGGATAATTTCTGGTTGTCGTAAATCCAAATGCGGGTTGCGAGAAGACAACAAGGAATAAGAAAAGCGAATAGGAATCGAACATCATCGGATTTAAGAGTTACCCAAAAGGCTAGATCGAGAATCGAGAAGCAATCGAGATCGGAGAAGAGGAATCGCGTGGGGAGGTGATGTTGTTTGGTTGGGGATTGGGTGGAATTAGGGTTTTATTGGATTCGATTGATCTGAATACATTAGTGGGGCTGCACGATCAAGGATGCAGCTTCACATATCGCCTAGCATGAGAAGCATCACGATTTCGAGCAGCAATGAGTTTATTGATTTGATGAAGATCAAAGTCGCAGCTCGTCACATCTCTTACCGAACTCTCTTCCATACAATCTTAATCCTCGCTTTCTTGTTGCCTTTTGTTTTCATCCTAACCGCTGTTGTTACCCTTGAAGGTGTCAACAAGTGCTCCTCCATTGGTAAAGTCTCTGTTTTTCTCCTTCAATCATTGTAGTTTCTCTCTGTATATACCTAATTGGTTTTGTTGATGTGGGCTTGTTTGGTTCGGATCTCGTCATATTGTCTAGGATCTACCACCTGAATGTTGTTAGATAAGCTAGTTAGTTTGGTTAATCTAAGCATCTTGCTAAGTTGTTTGGATCCAATGGTTAGGTTAACAAAGTTTCGTCAGTTATGAACATTTCTTGTTTGTTACCTACAAATGAATCACTTAGCGTGCCAATTGAGCTCAAATTATTAGTATTCGACTATGAAGTTTAATTACAGTTTTGGGGAATTCCCTTGTTGTGAATGTGTGAACCAAAGGCTTAAAAAGAGAATCATAAAGTTGTTATTTTTTCGCTTATCGTTCATATGTTTTAGACTCGCAACTCAGAATTCCTTCTTGTGTATCTTTCTAATTATGCTTATGTATGAGCTCATGAAAGTTTTTTTTTTTTGCTTCAGATTGTTTTGGGAGGCGGTTAGGACCACGTCTTCTTGGTAGGATAGATGATTCAGAGGTGAGTGATTGCTTCATTCCAGATTATTAAAAGTTACGAGATGGATTTCTCAATATCATTTACGTTAGTTCAGAACTTTTTTTTTGTTTTTCGTCATGTTTCTGTTGTAGCAGAGACTAGTTAGAGACTTTTACAAAATTCTAAATGAAGTAAGCACTCAAGAAATTCCAGATGGTTTAAAGCTTCCAGATTCTTTTAGTCAACTTGTTTCGGATATGAAGAACAACCACTACGATGCAAGAACTTTTTCCCTCGTACTTCGAGCTATGGTACATTCTCTAATCTGAATTAATTGTTGAATTGTAGATGTCTGATCTAAAATGTTAATGTGATTTGAGTATTCTTTTTGAACAGATAGAGAAGTTTGAAAGGGATATAAGGGAAACTAAATTTGCAGAACTTATGAACAAACACTTTGCAGCAAGTTCAATTCCGAAAGGAATTCACTGTCTCTCGTTACGACTAACCGATGAATATTCCTCCAATGCTCATGCTCGGAGACAGCTTCCTTCCCCTGAATTTCTTCCTGTTCTTTCAGACAACGCTTACCACCATTTTGTTCTAGCTACAGACAATATCTTGGCTGCATCAGTTGTGGTATCATCCGCTGTTCAATCATCTTCCAAGCCCGAGAAAATTGTCTTCCATGTTATCACAGACAAGAAAACCTATGCGGGTATGCATTCTTGGTTTGCACTTAATTCCGTTGCGCCTGCGATCGTTGAAGTCAAAAGTGTTCATCAGTTCGACTGGTTAACAAGAGAGAATGTTCCGGTTCTTGAAGCTGTGGAAAACCACAACAGTATCAGAAATTATTACCATGGGAATCATATCGCTGGTGCCAACCTGAGCGAAACAACTCCTAGAACATTCGCTTCGAAATTGCAATCAAGAAGTCCCAAATACATATCTTTACTCAACCATCTTAGAATATATCTACCAGAGGTAAACAATTCTGTCCATTTAATTTCAAATTATCCCTTTTTCGTATAAATGTAATGTTTACTGTCTAGGATCAATATTTCTGTCCTTTTGAATAAAAAAATTTGGATTTGAGAATATGAATGTAATGGTTGTTTGTTTTGCCTTTATGAACAGCTTTTTCCGAACTTAGACAAGGTAGTGTTCTTAGATGATGATATAGTGATTCAGCGAGATTTATCTCCGCTTTGGGATATTGACCTTAACGGAAAGGTTAATGGAGCTGTGGAGACTTGTCGAGGAGAAGATGAATGGGTAATGTCAAAGCGTCTTAGGAACTACTTCAATTTCTCTCACCCGCTGATCGCAAAGCATTTGGATCCCAAAGAATGTGCTTGGGCTTATGGAATGAATATCTTCGATCTACGGACATGGAGGAAGACAAATATCAGAGAAACTTATCATTCTTGGCTTAGAGAGGTAAAATATCTGAGAAGCCTGCTATGTCTTTGAGTTTTATGTTTCTAAAGTTGGCAAATCCTAAATTTTGGTTTCTGGTTGTGCAGAATCTGAAGTCGAATCTAACAATGTGGAAACTAGGGACATTGCCTCCAGCTCTAATTGCATTTAAAGGTCATGTTCAGGCAATAGACTCGACATGGCATATGCTTGGATTAGGTTATCAGAGCAAGACCAACTTAGAAAATGTGAAGAAAGCTGCAGTGATTCACTACAATGGTCAATCAAAGCCATGGCTCGAGATAGGTTTCGAGCATCTCAGACCATTCTGGACAAAATATGTTAACTACTCGAATGATTTCATTAAGAATTGTCATATCTTGGAATAGCAAACAGAAAGTTACCGATAATCTTGAAGAAAACTGGAGATTTCGCGGGTTCTGCAGCTTTACTCGGATTTTAGCTGGACAATGAAACCAGTTGCAGAGCTGCAGGAGATAGAGAAAGAGAGAGAGATAAAGATTCATTCTTGTGTAAAAATAGAAGGTACCCTTTTTGAGATTCCACATTCTTGGATCTGTTATAAGAACAGGATAGGTTTCTGGACAACAGAAATTGGATTTTGGTCATGATCAGGACCAAACCACGGAACGACAGCAACAACACTCTTGCATTTTCTCCACATGTACTTTTTTTTTTTTTTTGGGTTCGTAATTTTTGACAGTTAAGTTCCACATTTTTTAACTATTTGATTTCATTATTTTTTTAGGAATTTTATATGGTCACTATTGCTTTTTTGTTAAGGTTCCTATTTGATGAATCTTGAGACTTTTCTTGATGATGAGGAATTTTTTGTTAGATTCAATTTTGCTTTATCTTCATGTCCTCTTATCTTTCTGCATGATGTTATTGTTGAGATAAGATAACTACTTAATTATGAGTTTATGACATATTCACAAACAAATTCTAAATAAAAAGAATTCATATATGGTTCACTTAAATGCAAATATTAAGATGTTTTAATATATCTAAGTACCATATATTGATATCTTTTTTTTATAATGTATTTTGTAAAAATCTAAAAGGTAGAAAATGGTAATCACGATCAATTGAATGATTATAGGGATAACTTGAAAATTTATTGTTTTGTTCTGACGAAAATGATAGGACCCAAAATGATACGTATAAAAAAGTTGGCATATGTTGTACTTTGGAAATGGTGTCTAAAATTAATAGTTATGATGATTATTTGTAGACTTCATGGATAAACTAAAAATTTATTGTATTCTATTTTAATCCCTGCCTGATGATGAATATAATTTTTAAAAGGTAATCTTGTTGGTTTAATTGTTATGATTTGTCCAAAAGTTTTTTTCACAATAAGTAAAAAAAAAAAGAAGCATTTTTACATGTAAGTAGTAACTAAAAACTATAAAAAGTTGTTGCATCCAATCAAAAGTTGTTGGAAGAAGGAAAAAAAACGAATAAAATTTCTTGGATGAGTAGTTTCTAAGTGATTTCAATAGAAAAAAATTGTAGAATTTACGAACAAAATTAGGATCGACTGGTTTTATTATGCTTTGAGAGAAGAGGAAAGAGAGAGATGAGGCAATTTGAAAGGCGCATAGATGGGAAGAATATCAGAGAAAAATGGAAACTTTGACCGCCATTGATTCTTCTCTTCACTCACGACATCTCTTGATCTCTTCTCTTCCTCTCTCCTCTCCCATGCTTGTTTTTGTTTCATCCGCTCAGATCAGTCACAGAGCCAAGTAAGTTTCACCTAATTAGGGTTTTCAAATCTGGATTTCTTGATTTAAAGTTTTCCCCTTTTTCTGGGATATTTCTTGTTTTCTTCATTTATTAGATCCTCTTTCTTCTTCTTCTTCTTCTTTATTAGGTCCTTGATCTCTAACATTTATTGCTGTTTTGCATGCGATTCATTTATAATCAGATTCTGTGTATCATCGTCTAATCTAAACCCTTTCATCTTCAAGTTTCTTGTTCATCTTCACAATCACACTTATTGAACAAAATATTGTTCCTTTTCGACTTATTGCAGATAGAATAAAGAGCAAAGAAGGGTCCTTTGGAATTTGATACATAGAGAAACTTTGTCAAGTGTGTACTTTTTTCTTAAAAAATTGAGTTTGAGGAAAGTTTTGTGGATAGATGGCAGAAGTCCATAATCAACTAGAGATCAAGTTTCGGTTAACTGACGGTTCTGATATTGGTCCTAAAGCATTCCCTGATGCTACAACTGTTGCGGCATTGAAGGAAACTGTTATTTCTGAATGGCCTAGAGGTCAGTTTTTGTGCTTACTGCTTTCAGATTCTAACATTCTAGGCTCTGGTGTTTTGAGATTGTAAATGGCTTGAATTCAATGTTTCTTGGAATAATGGCTTGGTTGATTACTTATGAGAATCATATGTTCTAATTGAATATCTGATGCAAAGGAAATTTCACAAGATTTTCGGTTACTTGTTCTAGGAATGTTTTTCGCTTGTCTCTCTTGAATTGCTTTAAAAGGGTATCATTGCAAGCTTTGCAAAAGTTTGAGACTTTTTTTATGTTAAAGTTCGGATTAAACGATTAAACTCGCTGACTCTACCAATAGTCTTTCTTTGTCACTGATCATATAAGGTTTTATATATATGTTAGCAGACTTTTGTTCAACTCTTTGTCACTGATCATCCTACTTGTCATTTGTTTTGTTTGCGTTTGATTCTTAGATAAGGAGAATGGACCGAGGACAGTGAAAGAAGTGAAGTTGATAAGTGCAGGGAAAGTATTGGAGAACAACAAGACGGTTAAAGACTATCGAAGCCCTGTCTCTAATCTCGTAGGCGCTGTCACCACAATGCACGTTATCATCCAACCTCCCGTTACTGAAAAAGGTAAAACCTTAACATCTAGATTCTTCTAAAGAACTTTTTTGTAGGCTCCTAAACATTTAAATAGAACATAGCCTTTAACTTAAGCTTCAAAATCTGGCCTTGACTTGACAGAGAGATGTTGTTTGTTTTAACAGAAAAGAAGCCTAAAGGAGATCCGAAGATGAACAAATGCGTCTGTTCAATCATGTAAGAGAGTAGCAATATCTCAGGAGACTGTCAGATTTAAGGTCCTTTAAGTTTGGTCCCTGATGTGGTTGATGGTATAGATTGTTTACTAAATACAGATACAGAATCAAAAGAGTGTTGCACCATTTTTTTTTATTACTATAAATCAAAGCTCTTCTCTAGCTTGTTGCAAAGTTCATTGATGTAGTAATATTTCAGATCCTCGAAGAGACTCTGCTTTAGCTCTGTTTCCCAGTTCCTCTGTTTTTCATCTAAAGAATTATTATTATGTTTATACACACTATCCCAAACATCGCTAGGGATAAGTTACTATAACATTCTCCATTCACACGACTTCATGCTCATGTAATAATATACTTTGTTCTCTGCTTGCATAAGAAATGTTAGACTAAACTCTTAAGGTCAGATGAAGAAAGACGATGAAATGATGATTGATCATCAAGATTTGGAATTGGAAGCAAAAACAAACGAATCTAACAAGTCGAGCTTAAAACATTAAACAGAACAGAAGCTAAATGTCCTAGAGTTGCGTAGCTAGACTAGCATGGGAAGAACCATCGAGTATCCGAAAATCGTACAGAGGAGACGCATTGGGGCAAAGGTTCCATCTTTTGGGTGGTGAGGATCCTTTCTGCAAGATCGAGGCCACTGAAATAGATAGAGTTTCTTTTGATCCCTGGAATACCATTGGCGACAACAGTGTCACCCATGTCATAGATCAATGCTTGGTCGCCCAAAGAATCGAGTTTCACCCACTTGTAATCCACATGGTTTGGTTTGTAGTTGTAGATGCGAAAATGCCATGTTTTGCAGTGTGTTACTATAGATGCTACAATGAAAACATCTCCGGATACTGTGAGTACAATGCGTGTCCTGAAGTCAAGTAACTTGTCCCAATAGAGTTCTTCATCTTCTTCATTAAACCAAGAGGGAAAATCATAATGCCCATCTTTGCGTGGATCATCTCCTGATAAATCCCAAATACTTATATGTCCATAGGTTTCATCGAGGTAGAGCTTTTGATCCTTGTGATTGTAGACAAAATCTTTATACCATCTTAAGAGGGTTGAGTAGTGCCACTTGTTATCTCCTTTCTTGGTAAACACAGACTAAAACTAGGTAATCTTTGGTTTTGCTGTCTATCCAAAAACAAGCTCGGTCGAATTGTCGAAAGTTTTGAGTATCGGGTAGATCAATCCTCTCACCAGTTAAAAGATTGAGAATGTACAGATCCCGAAGACGATTCAACATCAAGAGCCAGCTACCACAAGTCGTCAGGCAATGACTCTGGACAAAGTTAACACCAAGATATCTACTTGTGTAAACTTTGTCTTTATCCTCCGGAACGAACAACACACAACTACTGTTGTTGGATTCTTCCTCGTTGTTAGGCAAGATAATCAGCCATGGAATCTGATTACGGTTAGGGACGCAGTGTCTAGAAGCAGAGTGCCACGAAGAACAAACCGATTTAGCTAGATTAAAATAAAAAAAAACAGTCTACAGTAAAAAATAAAGTTTTAAATGTCACAAAAAATAAAGTAATCCGATTAAATTTTAACCAAGATAAGTTATAAGTGAAACGCTGCGTTTGGTGAACGGGATGTGTATAAAAGAAACGACGCCGTTCACCGTTCACTCTGTTTCTTTTTCCTTGGACTCTACTTAATTTCGTTTTCAACTTGGAGCAAGAAACAAAACCAACGTTCTTGAACATACCTCTAAAATGGCCTCAACATCCACCATACCCAATGAAGAAACGTCGATATTCACCATATCGGAAGAAAATGATATGCTATTTGCAACCTTTCGCTGCTTCTTTGATGTATACACGCCGTTTTTCGCGTGATTGATTGGGACCTCATAAATTACTCAAATTCGGCAATAATGAGGAGAGAGACGTTAAACGACTATTGGAGTATCTTAGAGGGCTACACAAAGATGGTAAAAATTCACTGCAGAGTCACCAAGGACTGCGAAGAATCAAAGATTATGATGTCAATCACGTTCAGGGTTTGCATTTTCGGTTGCTATGTTCAGTCAATCACTCTAACGGAAGCACAATCACTATTTGAATCCTAAAAGGCGTTTCATCAGAGAAAAAAGACTCTGAAGAAACCTTTTGAGTTGACTTACATGCGTTTCAACATTTGTCAGTCTTTATGAAAAACTGGATTTTTGACTTACATGCGTTTCAACATTTGTCAGTCTTTCTGAAAAAACTGGATTGGTTTTCAAGGATCGTCTTAGTGTCATTTGGGTGTACATTGAAAAAGACTCATTTTTTCCAGACTTTCTAGATCTGTAAGGATTCCAGCATAGCCAATCATCCCCATAAACGATACTATGACTGGCAAGTCCATCATAGCCCTCCATATCCAAAGCAACACAGTCCAACCATACTCTTTCAGTTTTCCAGCGAATAAACTAGCCCATGATTCCATACCTGCGACACTAGATATTAGATTCTTAGAAGTCAGATCAACATAGCGCTGTGATGGTAAAAGTTCACAACAGAGTCACCAAGGACTGCGAAGAATCAAAGACTATGATGTCAATCACGTTCAGAGTTTGCACTTTAAATTAGAACAACCAAAAAATCTTATAGTAAAAAACTTTACTATCTCTATACTATTATACAAACAATTCATAATCCTTGAAAACTGCTTTCTCGTCTCCGCAAAAACAATTCACCAACACACTATACGTTATCGAAACTTAGGAAAAATAAAGATGAGACGATGTTCTTTGGAAGCTCCCTTCTACTCTCATATAGTAGATTTTTCAAAAAGAAATCAGAATGGAAACAAAAAGAGTGAACTGCGAAGCACATTCAATTGGTGGTCGTGGACAATGGACGAAGTGACATATCGAGACTTTTGAGCACATTCAATGGACGAAGTGACATATCGAGACTTTTGAGCACATTCAATGGACGAAGTGACAATGAACACAAAGTTTGCTTTAGAAACCTTTACATTTTCATTAATTTATTATCAATAAATTTCAAAAACATATGCGACAAATTATACAACGTTATTTCAGAACTAAAAACATAAGTTTTTCAAAATCAAACGGCGTCGTAAATATGTGAAAATAATAAGGGCAATAAAAATATTTAGTCAGAAATTATTCTATCCAATCTACCATCATTCTTATTAGGGACCAAACTCGGAAATCCCTTAAATTCAAAACGCTTACTTTCTCTTCTTCTAAGTACAATATTAGACTGTATATCTTTCATTGCAAAGTCCCTTTTCTGTTTTTCCATTATCTTCGTTTTCTACCCGAGACAGTCTTTTTCACAGCCCCAACAGAGACTAAGAACTGATCAAGAGAAGAGAGAGTTCTCATATCGTCTGGAGGAAAATAACTCGCAGCTTTTCCCATTAGCAAAGTGAAGAAAAGAGATAGCGAAGGACGAGTTACATATCTTTCCCCTAGAAGATCGTCCAGGAACCCAAACGCAGCTAGAAACTCTGATCTTCCTGCGTTTATTGGAGCTTCGAAATGAGCTGGGATAATCCTCTTGAATCTCCAGTCACGGGCTATCTCATCAATCCAATCCCTCACCTGGATCAGTAGTGATGATCAAATCAAAACAAACCCTTTTGGACCAAAAAGATTGAAACAGAAAATGCAGGAATAAGGAACCTTTTCAGGGACTTTGCTAAACACCAAAGTCTTTACAATGGGAGAAACGATCAGCTTCTGCGACATTTGTGCGAAGCTTGCCTTTGGTTCCAAGAGATTCGAGGGACCAAGAAATAGGATTTGCAGAACCATTCTTTCCCATCCTGCAAGGTTTAGAACAAACAGAGGACACTGAGATATGAGATCTTCTGATTGAAAACAGGGGAATTTGATCAAGAACAGCTAACCTTTTTGGCGGGTGTTCGGGTTATCAACCACAGGGTCATTGGGTACTTCTTTTCCTTTGCTAAGTATCTTCACAGCTAGTCCGTTCTTAGCCGAGGCCAGTAAGGATTCGTTGCTAATACTCGAGGGCGGTTTCCGTGGGACAAAGATCACAGCATCAGTGACTAAAAGGGTTCTTGATCGCTTATGGTAGAACGCTACTTCAACATACGGTCCAATTCCTGAATACCCCATAAGAAAATATGATTTCTGACTCTTTCAACCAAACCAGATTGAGATATTGAAGGAACATACCAACTTCTGGGGAGCTTAGAACTTTCTGCTCGATCTCCTCAGCCCATGGCGTAGATAAGTCCCCGTCTTTAATGATTTTAGCACGAAAGATACCGAAAAACTCAAGTGGTAAATTCAATGGCCAGCTCCATTGTCTTGGTGCCACCCACACTTGAGCCTTGGGAAACTTTCTAGAAAACGGACCAACAAAAATCTTGTGCTCATAAGCAAATGTTGGCAGCACAATGCACTCAACCGGAGCTCCCAACTCCTTAATAAGCTGCCACAAAAAAAAAGCGAAACATTCAATCATCTGCATGCTAGACCAAAAATGCTCTCTTTTTTTATCAAATAATCCAACTTTATCAGACACCTAAGTGTTAAATATCAATGCAAACAAAGTATGATACTTTTTCATCTCAACAAAATCCAATTTGGGTTTTTCTTGGAACCTGAATACACTCTTTGGTGGGAGCAATAGGAGCATGAACCCATAAACCTCCAGATTTTAGTTTGATGACAGTCATTCGTGTATTTGTGGACACACTGCTAAATCCTAAAGCTTGTTCTTGTTCAAACATCCATATGCAATCTTTAACCGCCTGCAAACAAAACCAAGGTTCAAAATTGACAAGGATTTTTGCATAACTGACTTGTGATTCTGAAAACTGGCGATGACTAGTTATGAAATCTTAATGGAGAAAAAGCGAACCTCGGTTCTGATGGTGCGCCGGTTAAGGAAAGGGCCAAGTGGAAAAGGAAACCCAGTGAAGTTTATATAAAAACGTTTGCTTCGATCTCCGTCTACGTCATCTGTAACGACGGTCTTGCTCGTGGAAGAAGCAGAAACCATCACCGAACCGTTAATTTCCCGGTTTAGGGACATGGGTCGACCTAAATTCAATGACCCACCGAGAAAGTTGGGATTTTTCTCCCATGGAAGTATGGATTTCGGAAGAATTGAAAAATGTATCGGGAGATGAACGGCCATGGCCGCTGACGCCATTTTCTTCTTAGCTTCTCAGTGCTATTATGTTGTTCTTTTTTTTATGTAGAATGGAATTAGAAGATGATGTATGGACACGTGGATGGGTTTATTGGATATTTGTTCCTACGTGGACTTAACAACCAACATTGTGTAATTTGTGTGGACATAGTGTTAGTATAAATCATTTTGAAGTCGTCAAAAGAAAACGAAAAAAAAATAAATTAAATCTAAGACATACATATTCTTGGTCAAATTGAAAGGGGGAATTTTTTTGTTCAAAGAAACTGTTGAAGAACATTAGAGAACTTTCTCAATTTCTTTTTTTGTATGCTAATCCATCGGTTTTCTGGCAATGGTTACGACGCGCTACTTGTCATATGTGACGAGGCATTCAAAATGTGAAATTCCCCCAACGGCTACAATAAGATACTAATTGTTTATGTATTAACCACATTACTTTGAAAAGACATTACTACAATAAAGAACTAATATAAGACTCGTATTAGTTAGAACTTTTACTAGTATACAAATTCCGAGTATCAAACAAATACTCCAATTTATAAATGTAAGTAGAAAAATTGTTTTATTAATTGAAATTACAGATATCAGCCAGTTGGATATGTTAATGTTATAGTTTAAATTTCATTTTATTTCAATATGAAATAAGATTCATTGTATTTCAATATGTTCTCGAAGGAAACAAATCCTGGTTCCTTTAAATTAAGGGAAAATTACAACCATTTGTATGACCAAAAAAAGGAAATAAAGTTTCGTCATAAAGGTAAGAAATTATGATAAAATAAATACTACTATAGTCTATATAACACTTGAAAAATAATACTATAGTATTAGCAAATTACAAACTAAACTCCCCTAGTTTAACGCTTATGTTGTACTTTTCGTCAACCTCGAGGTTTATTAAAGTAATAAAATTCGAAGGTTAGTCGAAGAAATTACGGATCTAAAGAGATTTTTTCCCTGAAAAAGAGAAAATTAATGTCAGATTTCAAGATTTTTACTTGGAAAAACCCATTTATACACTCTTCATAATCTCATATTTCTATTTTATAGATACAGAGAAAGAGTCAGAAAGGACTAAGCTTTTCTAGAGTGATCAATGGCGAGAGTTGCGGTGTTGGCTGCGGCGGTGGTGCTAGCTTTTCTGACGGCGGCGCCGGTAACGGAGGTGGCGGCAAAGAAATGGACGGTGGGAGATAACAAGTTCTGGAATCCCAATATAAACTATACCATTTGGGCTCAGGGCAAACACTTTTACCTCGACGATTGGCTCTGTATGATCTTTCTATCTATCTATATTTATACTTATTCATACTAAATGATTTAAGATCTAATGCATATGGGTTTTGCTTATAATCGAAGAAAACGTTCAAAACTGAAACTTTGTCTAGTCCAGATCTTGTCCAACACATATCATAGTCCAGATCTTGTTGACTTATATGGTTTCTGTCTATTTGGTTTCTTGTTTGTGTCTTCAGATTTTGTGTACGAGAGAAACCAATACAACGTTATAGAAGTGAACGAGACCAACTACATAAGCTGCAATTCCAATAACCCGATCGCTAATTGGAGTCGTGGAGCAGGAAGGGACTTAGTTCATCTCAATGAGACCAGACATTACTATCTGATTAGTGGTAATGGTGGTGGATGTTACGGCGGTATGAAGCTAGCTGTTTTAGTTGAGAAACCGCCTCCTCCACCAGCTGCTGCACCTAATAAGAACAGTGCAAGTAGAACATTCACAGTCTCTGGTTTTGCCTATCAGTTTGTTATTCCGGTAGCAGTTTTCGCAGCAATCGGGAAAATGTGGGACACGGTACTGCGGTTGTGGTAACAAGTCTTGATTCCTTTTGCAAAGATCGTTAGTCGTTGTTCTGTGGATGTGTATCAGTGTATGTGTGCGTGTCTTTGGAGATTGCTCATGCTTTTGCTATCGTGGGGAATTAGTTGTTGAAAAAAAAAAAATGTAGTTTGATTTGTTTGAGAAATCTTTTAAAGTTTATTGGGCCTACGTTTTGGGCTTGGATTTTATAAGTTAGAGATCCTTCTTCAATTTGGAACCAACATAAATCATAAATGATAGTTGTCACTAGATATACAACACGTCCATATTTTTTTGTTAAAACAACACGTCCATATCTATTATACTGTATCTATATGATTTGTTTACAATATATCTATATATATTTATTTATTTCAAGAATCAATAAATGCAAATACAGATGAATTTGGCTAATGGTGCCGACAATATATGTATCTGAATCATCTGATGCTGGACTTGGATAAATACAAAATTTATCTGAAAGATGACTTTGAATTTGTTGTGGAAAACAAAAATACCTTACTAATTGCTTGAACCACTCCTTTTTGGTTTGGTTATAGATTTCTATGAAATAAGCGTGTGAAAATGGAATCCTAGAACATTTGACCTTGATTTATCAGTTGCATAAATTCCACGTTCATATAAATACTTGCTTAAACATTTGGCTTGATTTATCAGTTGTTGAGATTCCACGTACATATAAGAATTAATTAGCTTACTTCTACAGAAATTAAACTCATGTTAAAACTCAAAAGAGTTTTAAAGATCGTTTTCGCGAAACCCTAACAGCTAATGCACCTTATTGTAATTTTCTAATTAGTAGAAAATGGTAGTTTTATCAAAGAATGGCATTCACAAAAACTATACATTGGATGAGAAAGTAAGTAACTTAATTCTTCCAATAATTGATGTTTTGTCATGTAGGTCACGTAATAAGTTGCAAGCTGGTCGCATTGTCACATGACATCAAAGACAAGAGGATGTTTGGGAACACGTTTATCCTTTTAGAGCATCATTATCGTTGGTTCTTAACCAGTATTTTAACAAATTAAGTAATGAAAAAAAAATTAATCAAATGAGAAGAGTCGATTCTTATTTAAGAATCGGAAGAACCGTTTCTTATTAACAACGTATCAAGTGGATGTTTTTTCTTTTTTTTTTTTTTATTTCATTTCTTTTTTCTTCTTCTTTGTCTTCTTCTTTCATGAACTTCACAAAAATCAAGCGCACGACTTAAAGCTCTTCTATGAACTCTAGAGATCATCCAATCGTCTCTACATCTGTAATTTTCGGTGCTTTGATTTCAGCTCTAGCATTTTGCTTCTTCTTATCAAACCCTAAAACCCCCAAATCCCGAAGAGTTACTTCGGAAATCACCGCAATTTCCAGAAGATTCTCAAATCTAGATCCTTTCAGTCCTTCCAAGCGAGAAGGGTTTGTCATAATTCCCTTAAATTCTTCAAATTTATTCCCAATTTCGTTGTTCCATAGCTAAATTTTCCAACCTTTCAGAAAATCACAAGTTTATCACGAGCTTCGGAGATTCTATGGAGAAAATACTATAATTTGGTTTGATTATTTTGAAGATACATATCATAGGATGATTATTTCATGGCGATTGCATTCCTATCAGCTGAACGATCAAAGGATCCTAATAAGTTGAATAGTCCTCTCGAAGTTTCTGTAGAGATTCAAGTAGGGTAGTTCGTAGATATGAGTGATTATTAGAAATTATTAGTTAAGTTACAGTCTTAGTGGGAAATCATCATTTAACTAGGCATCTGTAATTTAAGATTTAGAGTTGATGTTGCTAAATAAGGTGGATATATCTTTTGTTAATTTTTTTCTTATTTGTCGTTAGTTGTATTTCATAAGATTGGAGTTATATGAGAGCGCTTACGTTTATGATTTTTGTGAGTGTTGTTTGACTTAAGGTTCGCAAATTCAAAGTTGAATATTCCTATCCACGTTTTCCTGGTCTTTTGGATCACACTGGTCGTTTGATCTCTTTTAAACAATATGAAGTGTGGCTTGTGTATATTGTTTCATGTTCTTACTCAAATTTTTGCTTGTTGTAGGGATTGGCTATAATGGTTTTCCAAGAGGCTTTTCGGATGACAGACTTTCTTGGGCTAAGGTATTACATTCATCTGAAATTCAAGAAAAATAAGCAAGTTGTTTATGCAAATTTATTTAAATTATGTTCAAGGTAGTCAGTGATAGGTTGTTTGTGATAGTTTTAGGTTAGATAAAGAGTTAACTCTGAAATTGATTGCTTATAGAGTAAAGGTGGTTAGTGATAGGTTGTTTATTGCTTTTAATAAATTATTGACTGAGATTGTGATGAAGTTTGACTGCGATTGTTGATAGGTTATTAGGTAAGGAATTAACTGTGTGTGGTTAGTTAGGTAATAATAAGTATATTTCTTTTCTTTCTATATCTTAAAACCGATACAGAAAACCCATTCCTCCTGTCTCTTTCTTCTATTTTTGTCTTTTTTTTGTCTTAAACTTTTGCTTATGGATGCTCCGAGTCCATATAGTCAAACCTCCAACTTTATGGATCTGTTGAATAGTCAAGCTGATGTCCCTCTCTTTAGTACTCAATGTACTGAAGATGGAAGCTTAGGAATCTAGACTGCTACTAAGCGAAGAGAAAGAAGGAAATGGTCCCCGATGGATGATATTGTTCTCATCAGCTCTTGGTTAAACACCAGCAAGGATGCGGTTGTTGGTAATGAGCAAAAATTAGGAACTTTTTGGAAGCGTATTGCTGATTACTATGCCGCATGTCCTCAGGTCACAGGTGGTGAAAAGCGAGAGCCAGATCATTGTAAGCAGAGATGGCAGAAGATTACTGATCTGGTGTGCAAGTTCTGTGGATCCTATGATGCTGCACAAAGAGAGAAAAGTAGTAGCCAGAATGAGAATGATGTTATGAAATTGGTTCACCAAATCTTCTTCAACGATCATAAGAAGAAATTCACACTTGAACACGCATGGAATGAGCTGCGAAATGACCAAAAATGGTGTGAGACTTCAATAGGTAAGACCGATGTAAGCTCTAAAAAAAGAAAGTGTGAGGATAGTGCACAATCTTCAAGCTCTCACACAGTGGATGGTGAAGCTACCAAACGGCCACCTGGTGTTAAGGCAGCAAAAGGTAAAGGTAAAAGGAGTTTTGAAGAAGGAAATGCTCTGTCCGAGTTTCAGACCATGTGGACGATTAAAGAGAAAGATTTGGTTATGAAAGAAAGACTGAACAAGATCAATCTACTAGACACTCTTCTTGCAAAGAAAAAACCACTCTCTGCCATTGAAGAAGCTCTGAAGAACAAGCTGATTACAGACATGTTGTCTAACTAGTGAATGTTTGCTGTTTAATTTCGGTTTTGATGTTCTTTGAAGTTTATGTTTGGTTTTTAATTTCAGTTTAATGAATGTATTCGGATATTAAAGAATTAATGAATGTATTGCAGTTTCAGTTTAATGAATGTATTGCTGTCTCAGTTTCAGTTTAATGAATGAATATATTGCAGTTTCAGTTTAATGAATGTAGAGGGTTAAGGTCGTCGATGGTCGGTGGAGACAAAGGAGAAGTGGATTAACCGCAAAATCGTACACAAAATTTAGAAAAAATCACACTAAACATGAATTAACCTCAATATCTCTCTTTTGGTCATCTGCAATTGGGCTTGATAAACCTCAAGCCTAAGATAATTTTTGTTTCTTATATGATAACGTTTAACTCATAATGATGCTGAAAATATGCAAACGTACAATGATTAATGCCAAACAACACTCACAAGACTCACATGGACAACTTTCTGAAGCAAGTATATTGCCAAATAACACTCACGAGACGTTATTTTCTTTCACAAGATTTTATTTCATTTAGATATTTTTATACCGTGACATATATTGCCAAACATCACACAAACACTAATATTCATGTTCATAATCTATCTTTCTCAAATTTCTTTGCTTCCTCTTTGTTTCTTTGCTTTTTCTTACTTTTTCACACAAATATGTCATCTTCTTCACATAATACATTTGATAAAAATTTTGATCAACATTTTGATCAAATATTCAATCAAACGTTCGAGAATCTGTTCAATGATTATGGTGATAATCAAGAGGCAAGGGAGTCAAGGAAGTCAAGGAAAAAATGAGTTTTTATCGAAAGAAATCGTGAAGAAGGCCACATACGTTTATGGAATGATTATTTCAGTGAAGCTCCAACATACCCTCATAATTTATTCCGACGATGTTTTAGAATGAACAAGCCATTGTTCTTGTATATTGTTGATCGCCTCTCCAATGAAGTTCACTTCTTTCGAGAAAAAGGTGCTATTAGAAGGTCTGGTCTCTCTCCACTTCAAAAGTGCACAGCAGCAATCCGTCTCTTGGCATATGGTGGTGGGGCTGATACGGTTGACTAATACCTCCAGCTCGGTGAAACTACTGCTCGTGCATGTTTGGAAAATTTTGTCTAAGGAATAATATATTTGTTCGGCGATGTGTATCTAAGAAGACCCACACCAGATGATCTTCAACGACTACTTCATATTGGAGACCAACGTGGATTTCCCGGGATGGTTGGAAGCATCGATTGTATGCATTGGAAGTGGAAGAATTGTCTCACCGCTTGGAAAGGGCAATATTCACGTGGTTCTGCAAAACCTACTATCGTTTTAGAGGCGGTAGCTTCATATGATCTCTGGATATGGCACACATTTTTTGGACCTCCAGATACTTTAAACGATATCAATGTTCTTGATCACTCACCCGTTTTTGATGATATAATAAGAGGTCAAGCTCCGCAAGTGAAATTCTCTGTCAACGGAAGAGAGTATCATTTGGCTTATTATCTCACAGATGGTATTTATCCGAAATGGGTAACTTTTATCCAATATATTCCAATTCCACAGGGCCCGAAAGCAGCTTTATTTGCTCAACATCAAGAAGCTACCCGAAAAGATGTCGAGCGTGCTTTTGGAGTCTTGCAAGCTCGATTTGCCATTGTTAAAAACTCAGCTCTTTCTTGAGATAAAGTCAAAATAGGAAAGATTATGAGATCATGTATCATACTCCATAATATGATAGTAGAAGACGAACGAGATGTATACACTCAATTTGATGTTTCAGAATTCCAACAAGGAGAAGAAAACGGAAGTTCACATGTAGATCTCACGTATTCTACAGATATGCCTACAAATCTCGCCAATATGATGAGTGTTCGAACTAAAATTCGTGATAAACAAGCGCATCAACAATTGAAAGCTGATTTGGTTGAGCATATATGACAACAATTTGGACGTCATCAAAATAACAACTGAGCTTTGATTCTTGTTTGAAATGTTTATCGTTTATTATTTCAAAACTTATGTTTAAAATATTTTTATGTTTTTATTTATAACATTTAAAATGTTTTTTTTGTTTAAAATGTTTTTATGTTTAAAATATTTTTATGTTATGTATGTTTAATTAAAAAATAAACTCTATTTACAATACAACAAAAATCTTACAATTATTGTTTTTGATAATAAGAACCCCTAATGGGGTTCTTCCATTGTAAGACACAAAATTAAAATTTCTTAATTAAGTTTTTTAAATTGAATTAATTAATTAAATAATATTTAAATACCCTTAATAGGGTTCTCCCTATAATGATGCTTTTAGTGTCCTCTCAACGACCATCCTTTTCTCCATCTTAAAGTCGTCTTATGCATTCTAGATTATATACTACTCCACTCGTTTTATATTTTCTCTTCCTTATCTATATTTTTTTATTGAGATTGATTTGCATAAAGATGGTCACACTATCCACTATCTCTGCGATCTATTTACACATCGGTTTTAGGTTGTACTGGGTAAAGAAGATCATGAGTTGTGGATAAACCAAAGGACTTTCTATATGGAACACCAAAAACTACTCCTACTTAGTAATTTTAATTTTTTTTTCTTTTCTCGTGTGTGTGTTGAATATTTTCTTTTTCTTTTGTTGACCCAAAAAAAATAAATCTGTTGAATATTTTCGGGTAACAGTTTTGTTGACGATAAGAAATTTTCGTCTATATCAAATACCACTTTTAATAATATTGCGAATTCATGACATAAATCATCATCTTGTTGAAATTATGATTCAAATCTCTCACGTTGGTTTTGAAGAAAATACACTGTATATTCTTTTAATAGTTATATTCATAATTAATTCAATACTTTGTTTCAAACTATTTTTTATAACCAAGAACTTCCGATTTTTGGCCATAATTTCTTTATATCTAGAAAATCTCAGATTTTTAGCCTATAAATAACAAGCCGTTAGTAATATTAGTGACTCCCGGCCACAAGCGTAATACTCTGTTTTAGTACCCAAAACAGTGGACACCATGATTTGTCACCCAAACCTATCAAAACCCTAGATTTGTTTTCCATTATTGTAAAATATCGTCAATAGCCAGAAAAATAATTGAAAAAAAAAACCAGCTAGCGAGACTATTTTAGTTTATTGACCAAAGCTGGCAGTTTAAATTGTATCACTAGTTCATCACATCGAAAATGACGTGATTGTAAACTAATCTGACCACGAGATTTGATCATTTGAAGATGTTTAATTATATAGTTCAAACCCATAAAATAATTCACTTTCAATTTTAAATGATTGTATTTGTTCGTGTGGTTTGGGGATTTTCGACTATGTAAAGGGCTTAAATTCCTAAATTAAATAATAGCTTGACCCTTATCCAAAAGTCAACCACACGTCCCGACAAAACAAACAGCTCTTGAAGCTTTTTTTGGTCATAAGTTTTTTGTTCACCATGTTTCTTTATATACAAGTACTATTTTTATGATATTTTAATTGTCTAACCCAACTTTTAGGATATATTTTAAAATTTTGACTATTTTTTATTGTGAACATAAATTTAATTTATGTAAGTTGTATATTCTAGAATTTCAGTTTGATCAGCTATGTTATGTAAAAGAATAATACATATACAAGTTACTCTTGTTGAATTAGTATTTAAGGTTTCACTACTCCATTTTCTCTTGTACATTTATAATTAATAACACAAAGTGGTACACATTTTTGAACAGAAAAAGTATAAAAATAGCTAAAAAGATAGTGGTCAATAGAAAAATAAACTAATAGTAACATTTTTAATATTATTTTTATGGTTGGTAATTGTTAAAAAGCGGTAAACCCCATATCTTATCGGTACGGAGTTGCAAATCAAAACCCAAGTGTTTTTATACTACTCCTACTATTGATTTTCTTATTAGGAAAATTTTTTAAATCTTTTTGGTCGTTACAATTCTTCTTGACCATTCTCAACTCTAACTAAACGTCTTAGTCATTTGAATACGGTAATACGGTATATATCAAGAAATGTCAAACCTTTGTTAATATTTTTATTTAATTTCAGAAAATTTACAATTTACTTGATTGCTTCCTTTTTGTTGCGTCCATAACTCCGCCTTGAATGACACTAAAATAAAAATTTTGATATCAAATTATAAATTAAATTTCAAATATATCGGAATATGATATATTAAGAAAATGCAACGCAGACACCTGTTATCATTAGGCTGTCGCTTAGGTGTCAAAAACGATTAAAATAATAATACTAATTGCAAAAACAAATGTGAGTTAATTAGTTTATGTTGATTCCTATAATTACTCTTAACACTCTGAAGAACATGCAACGCAGACACTTGTTATGTTCTATTTTAACAAACCCCAAAACATAATTTAATAAACTCAAATCGTTGTACGAATATTCCTAAAATTTCGTTATTATTCATTATGTCATTTAATGTCAAAGAGATTAGATCTGTATAATCACCAATATATATTTTGATTTTCGAGCCTTTTGACAATTTTCAGCTTCAAAATTTCAGTGTGTAATCAGTAGGAAAAATACTTGTGATGTTTCGAGCGGTGTAAAATATAGCAGTAGCAAACCCTTTTATCAAAATAAAATAAAATATAGCAGTATCAATTAGTTGACAAAAGTCGTGGGGCAATATCGAATTTTATACGTTAATAATTATTAGCCAATAATCAAATTGATGATTTCGCAATCAAATGGATCCTTTTTAGATTTTTGGTATCCCATTCAAAACCCCAATCTTAATGGAGATATCTAGTACTCCTGCACAAATCTCACATACAAATCAAGTATATACAAACAAATAATTAACCATAATTTATAATGCAAAGACAATACTCTATTGACAAAGACAATATAACCAACTCAAAGAGTATACGTGTATATATATATATATATACGTTTTAATGTATTAAATTAATATATCAAAATATCTAAAACAAAATGGTTAATTTTTTTTTTCCGGTGAAGGAAATGGCATAGTAGTTTTTGTGTCGGCCATTTTGTTAATCGAAGGTTATGTTCTTCACAAAATAAAGATATAATAACAAGTGCAAGTTGGTCCTCTTGTGTTTGGCTCATCAAGGAATAAGGTGAATGCTTATTGGCTATTCCATATCTCACATTTAATTTCCACCTGTAAAATATTGACCTTTAGTGAACAAAATAAGATCAACTCTCCGTTCGTAACGTTAATATTCATAAATACAACAAACTTTGTTCAAAACAAATAAAAGAAACATCATTTAAATATAAGAATAATTTTATCATTCATAACGAATGAATCTAATTATCTGCGACGTATATATAAAAATATAATGAAGAACCCTAAAAAAAAATTATATCTGTATCACAAACAAATTATTATAGATACTTCTACATGCACTATGCACACAATGAACAAATATTATCCTTATTACATATAGCTACGATGAACGACTTCATTTTATCGCCTTCAAAATCTCCGATTAATTTGTCTCCCGTAAGTCCTTAACCTACGATAGTCCCAATCTAATATATACGGAAACCCACTTGGTCAACCATTGAATCCAAGAACTTAAACTTCCACTACATTCATTTAACCTAAAAAGTGTATTTTGTCGCCATTTGGAGTGATTGCCTTGCAGTGCCGGTCTCGTGAGGCTACCTTTGGAAGACATAAGTTTCAATTTATAATATAATATATACAGTAAATTAGATCCACGTAAGTTATTGATATTCTTGTATCTAGCTAAGTTCAGCTGTAAAAAATAAATCTGAAGAATTTCATTAATCAAGTGAATTATAAGACTCATGACATCAACTCGTTTTTAAAAAGACTAAAGATATCTACCAAGGGAATAATTTTCTGTATTTAATCTTATAATGTAGTGATCATATATATGTTTTACTCAAATAATTAATTCCAACTTTACAACAAGAAAAAGTCTGGTAAACATCCTAATTTTGCTGGCCCACAAAAGTTAACTATGTGTTTATGTATATATTTATGCATAAGTACAAATAGATAGGATATATAAGATCACTTTTACAAGTTAAACACCATAAAATTGGTTAATTCAATCAACCTGTTAAACAAATAATTAAATAAAAGATGCAAGTTGGTTTATTTTTTCATTGGGCTAAAAAAAAGTAAATTCAGAACACTGAGATTGGACCACAATAAATTAGTATTATTAGTATTATTAAAGAAATTCCATCTTTAGCCCGTAGACTTTCGAACACCAATGTCAAGGCTGCACGAAATCGATCTACGAAAATCAGACATTGAAACAGAAGACTCTTGTCTCTTTGTTTCTCTCTGTATATATACATACACACATATACACCTAGTAATATCCATATCTAGGGAGATTTACAGAGATCGAGATTTAATTGTAAATTTATCTTTCAGAAATTAATGGCGGTCGAAGACGATGTATCTTTGATGAGATCAACGACGTTAGTGGCGCCAACAAGACCTACGATTACAGTTCCTCAGAGACCTCCGGCGGTCGAAACGGCGGCATATTTCTTTGGTGGTGGAGATGGGCTTAATCTAAGCCCAGGCCCTCTTTCTTTTGTCTCGTCTTTGTTCGTCGACAGCTTCCCTGATGTCTTGACGCCGGATAATCAACGGACGACGTCGTTTTCTCAGCTTCTTGCCGGCGCTATGTCGGTGTCTCCTGGAGGCAGCGGAGGACGTTCCACGGCGGGGATGTTTGCAGGAGGAGGTCCGATGTTTACAATCCCTTCTGGTTTGAGTCCTTCTAGTCTTCTCACCTCTCCCATGTTCTTTCCTCCTCAGGTAATTAATTCTTTATTATCCTTAACTAATAGTTAATTTATTGATAGTCACAGTCGTTAGAAGTAGAACAACACATAAAAGGGGAAAACAACAAAAAATCCATCAAGTAGAGTTGTATGTGTATATAAAAGTAATTATTTAAACTAATCCAATTACTAAATAAATTCATGGTCCACGTTTAATTAGTTCTTAATGATATATCATGGTTTATTTCAAAACTCATACACTCAATCGTCAGAAGAGTTGAGAAAACGTACAACAATAGCAAATATTATAAACCAATAGACTGCAACCTAGTATTAATGAACATTGTTAGTAGAATCAGATCGACAATTTTCATAAAATTTGCTTTTCATTTTTTTCATATATGTAATTTGGTTTTCTCTCGTAACAGTATCAATTAAATCCATAGTATAATATCTAATGCAGCAGTCATCAGCTCAGACCGGCTTTATCCAGCCGCAGCCGCAACGACCAGACACATTATCTCACCATATGCCACCATCGACATCCACCGCCGTCCATGGCCGTCAATCTTCAGAAGTTTCACAAGCCGATCAAAGAGCTAGAAACCAGTATAATAATCCGGGGAATACCAATAATAACCGGTCGTATAACGTGGTGAACGTTGATAAACCGGCGGATGACGGTTATAATTGGAGGAAGTACGGACAAAAGCCTATCAAAGGATGTGAATATCCGAGGAGTTATTACAAATGCACGCATGCTAATTGTCCGGTTAAGAAGAAAGTTGAACGGTCATCGGATGGACAGATCACTCAGATCATTTACAAAGGTCAACATGATCACGAGAGGCCTCAAAACCGCCGCGGTGGTGGTGGTGGAGGCAAAGATTCCAGCGACGTTGGTGATGTTCATTTCGTTGGTGGTACAGGACAGATGATGGAGTCTAGTGATGATAGTGGTTATGGTAAAGATCATGATGATGATAACAATGACGATGATGAAGAAGATCTTCCGGCTTCAAAGATAAGGTATGGTTAAAATTTTATAAATACTATGATATTCATGACATTGTTTCATTCACAAAACAATATATTTCGATAGTTGAAACTTTTTTATATACATATTGAACTTTACGTAACGTATCAATTATATTAGTCAGAATTTCAATTTATTAAGATAGTGAATATAATATAGCATTATCTAATATTTGGATTGTAGAAAAATCGACGGTGGATCGACGACTCACCGGTCAGTGACCGAGCCAAAGATTATTGTTCAAACAAGAAGTGAAGTTGATCTTCTCGACGACGGCTATAGATGGCGCAAGTATGGACAAAAAGTTGTCAAAGGAAATCCCCATCCGAGGTAATATATATACAACTTTATTTTCATATTTAAGGTTGTGCCTACATTCCTTCCAGAAAACTGAGTCTATATACTTATGATTACTCTATACATTGTTTGACATTCGTTTTAAAAATAAACTCCTTTTATTTTGGTAATATTAGGAGCTATTATAAATGTACAACGGCGAATTGTACGGTGCGTAAACATGTAGAGAGAGCTTCAACGGATGCTAAGGCTGTGATTACGACATACGAAGGTAAACACAACCCCGACGTCCCTGCCGCTAGAAACGGTACTGCCGCAGCAACCGCAGCCGCGGCTGGGACTATGTCGGACCACCATCGTAGATCATTGTCGGGGAACATTATGCAACAACATATGAGTTTCGGTAACAATATTAGTACAGGCCAATCTCCGGTTCTTTGGAGGTTGAAAGAAGAGAAAATCAACACTTGACTTTTATTAAACCGAGGGTTTCGAGGTTGATTTAGGATTGGGTTAGCCGCTCGGTGATTGATTCTGAACCGGGCTACTTATTGACTTGTGACGACATGTGTGATTATGATATGAGTGCATGCTTTTGACTAAAGATACGAAAAAAATATCGAAAACCCCTCTAGGTTTTGTTTGTTTTCTTCTTCTTAAATTGTGACATTTTTTTTGTATTTAATCATTGATTGAGAATATGAATGTAACATATAGATTAATTTTTCATTGCTTTTTTTTCCCTTCAAAATTTAGTAGTAATAATTGTTTCCTTCATTTTTTGGTCAATGTATAAGAGAAAATCTATTTTAAATTACAAAGAAGAAAGATTGAAGATAAAAAGATTTGTTTTTCTTATCTTTTTCTCTTCCAAAGTTTAAGGAGGATTGTCTAATTCTCCGTAATTATCTCTCGCTCGATTCGGTACTATTTTCCTTTAATTTTCGTTTTTTCTCCTTTATTTTCGTTTTTTAATGGTCTAATGCGGGGATTGCCCTCCCTGCGTTGGACCCGTTTACCCGACCCGGGTCGATACTCACGCCTCCCGGAAACTCTCCTCTGACAATTAAATCAATATGGGTTGCTTCCACTCCAAGCATTCTTCTCCGGCGGGTCCTCCACGCCCTATCCGCCGTCGTTCCGACACCACCGTTCACCGCAGTCATCCCCAGAATCATCAAAATCGCCATGTTCTTCCCAATCCGCCATCTCACCGCCGTGTCATCAACTCATCTCCGACAAGACATCGCAACAATGAGGATGATGCTTCAAGATCGAAGACTACAGGTGTTAGCTTGAGATCGGGCTTGTCACACGGCAATGTAGAGGCTGAGCAGGTGGCGGCTGGTTGGCCCTCCTGGCTCAGCTCCGCCGCACCTGAGGCCGTTCATGGGTGGGTCCCCCTACGCGCCGAGGACTTCGAGAAAAGGGAGAAGGTAAAAATAGCCCTAAACCTTGATTATAAGTCAATTATTCAACACATAAATCTTGGAAGACAAGAAACAACCCTAATCGATGATCTCAACATTTTTTTTTGAATCTTAGATCGGGCAAGGGACGTATAGCAACGTGTTCCGGGCTTGTGAGGTATCGACGGGACGAGTTATGGCTTTAAAGAAAATACGAGTCCAAAATTTTGAAACAGAAAACATAAGATTCATAGCGAGAGAAATCATGATTTTGAGAAGATTGGATCATCCCAACATTATGAAACTCGAAGGGATCATCGCGTCAAGGAATTCAAACAGCATGTACTTTGTGTTCGATTATATGGAACACGATCTCGAAGGCTTATGTTCATCTCCCGACATCAAATTCACCGAGGCACAGGCAAGAGAGAGACACGCAAACACAAAAGCCCTAACCTCTCCAGCAAGTAACTCTGCTTTTTTGTTCCCCTTGCTGACACCTGAATTTAATTCGTTTTCAGATTAAATGTTACATGAAGCAACTGCTATGGGGAGTAGAACATTGTCATCTACGAGGGATTATGCACAGAGACATCAAAGCCGCAAACATTCTGGTGAATAACAAAGGAGTTTTAAAGCTAGCTGATTTCGGACTAGCCAACATTGTAACACCAAGAAACAAAAATCAATTGACGAGTCGGGTCGTGACATTATGGTACCGTGCACCGGAACTTCTAATGGGTTCTACTAGTTATAGTGTATCCGTCGATCTTTGGAGCGTTGGATGTGTTTTCGCCGAGATTCTTACCGGAAGACCACTTCTTAAAGGAAGAACAGAGGTGAGAAAGGGACCAAAAACCAATATCGATTATTCATTCCAGAGAGTATATTATTTTTCTGAATGTCTCTTGTTGTGTTAATTCTCTGTAGATTGAACAACTTCACAAGATCTATAAACTCTCCGGATCGCCAGATGAAGAATTCTGGGAAAAGAACAAGCTTCATCCTCAAACTAAGATGTTTAGACCACAACATCAATATGAAGGTTCTCTAAGAGAACGATTTGATGAGTTTCCGAAAACCGCTATTAGTCTGCTGGAGAATCTTTTGTCTATTGATCCTGAGAAACGAGGAACTGCTTCTTCTGCTCTTATGTCAGAGGTGAAGAACTAACGAAATGAAACCCCCAAGCTTGTATTCTAATCAAACAAACTGAAACTTTTTTTTATTTCTTCTCTGTGGTTTCTTGTTCTTCAGTACTTCAACACAAAGCCTTACGCTTGCGATCCATCGACATTACCTAAGTATCCTCCTAACAAAGAAATGGATGCTAAGTACCGCGAAGAACTTCAACGAAGGTATCAAGCAATCGATTTTTCGCGAGCTCTGTATAAATTGGGGAAATCTTGTGTTGAGAGATGGAAACTTTGTTTTGCAGGAGAAGAGTTACTATCAAGAAAAGAGATAACTTGGCATCCAAGAAATTGGGGAAATCTCGTAGAACAGTCAAAGAGCCTACAAATCCTAGCAGATTACCAACCCAACAGGTATTATTGTGTTTTCTTTACACAATTGGAAAATAAACCGATGAGTCTAAATCCCGGTTTAAAATTTGTAATTTTGTTCATTATTTTTGTAGGAAACGAAGAAAGAAACCGAAACACAAATTAATATCCAGACTCCGTCAGAGACATCTCAGGCGACGACACGAAGCGAGTTTCCGTACTCAGCTTTATCTCAAACGACGGCACCAGCGAGTGGGTTCGCGTGGGCAGGGACGAAGAAGAGGAAAGAAAACGACGTAGCTTCAACGCTGACTTATAACCAGCCCGCAGGATCCGCGAGCCACGTGAGTGGTATGAGCATGGCTTTCGCTAAGAACACTTTCGGGTTAACAATAAATGAAGAGAAACCGAGCTTTCTTAGGCCACACGTTTCTCTAGACTCGTCTAATGTGTTGTTGTTCTCTGGCGTACATCACAAGAAAACGGAAGAAGATACGGTAAGTCTCTTGAACCCGGTTACATCTAAACCGGTACTTAAATCTCTGGAATGTTATTACTTATTTGGTGGCTTAATTTCACTAATTGATGAAATCTTTTTCAGGAGTTGACGAATCTTGGGGCGAATCCGAAGATTTTTCAAACTAATGGGATGAATGAAATATTACGGAGGACTGAAAGTGATGTTAGAGTCGGTGTTCGAAGACCACCACGAATAGAGAGAGGTTAAAATTGGGGAATACTACCAGAATTTTCAGCCAAGGATATCTGGATATATATATATTTTAACCAACCATCATCATTCATTCATTTGCAGTCCATAATTGTTTAATTTGTCACCAAAAGAAAAAGTAAAAAAGCACAAATCAGTCTGAAATGGTTAAATTTCAGGTTTTCGAAAAGATGATTTTGTTTATTTTTTTACAAATTCTTTGGTTAAATTCTTTTGTTTGTTTGTGAGAGCTTGTCAATTATCACACTCGTTGGTGTGCTTCTTCTGAGGGAGAAGATAAATGGTAGCTAATTACATCTTGGAAACTTTTGAAATTCTTTTGGGCTCGTTTGTGAATTTGTAGAGTTTTGGATCAAGGGACAAATATGTTCAGAAAACTTTCGTAATGAGAAAAAATAATTTGTTGAAATTATACAAAAACTTTCGTAATGAGCATAAATATTTAATACCCGAATCCGCCTCGTCTAAGAAGCGAACTTTTATTTTAGACCCGCGACCGCCTCGCCAAAACCTCGCGGACTCTGCGGGTAACTCGCATACCAGAAAGTGAGCTGTCTGTAAAAAACCGCAGCCCGCTAACCTGCTAACCCGCAAAAAAACCCGCATTCCATATACACTATACATAACAGAAAATTAAACACATCCAATCAAAGTCCAAATACATAAAATTCTTACATAAACCATCAAATCTTACACAGATACATAATATTCTAGGAAGTCCAAATTCATCAATCACCATTCACCAACAATCAAAAAAATGAAAACTTATAATGTTGATGAATCCACCATGGAATCTATCACACGATCATCAGCTCCTTCAAATTCTGTCTCTAAAGCTAAAAAAGAATCAAAATAAAAAATTAGAAACCAAAAATAAAGAAACTGAAACAGAAATCATAAATCAAAATATGAAAAACTTACCACTGTCATATGATATGAACTTATAATGTTGATGAATCCACCATGAAACCTATCACACAATCATCAGCTCCTTCAAGTTCTGTCTCTAAAACTAAAAAAAGAATAATAAAAAAATAAATTAGAAACCAGAAATAAAGAAACTGAAACAGAAATGAAATCAAAATATGAAGAACTTACCACTGTCATATGATGTGAACCCCCGCAGCCAATTTTGAGTACAAATCAAAGCTTGAACATTTTTTGGAAGCAGACAACTTCTGTATTTGCTTAGAACCCGAGAACCAATACTAAATGAAGACTCAGAAGCTACCGTAGTGATAGGTATACTCAAAAGATCACATGCCATGAGTGATAACTCTCCAAAGCGTAGTACATTGTCCTTCCAATAGTCCAATACATTTAAGCTTTTAAACATTTTCATGTCTATTGCTGGTTCATCCAAGTACATGTCTAAAGCTGATTTTCTACTAGCACACATTTTTTTTCTGGAAATTATGGAAGTCCTACATGATTAAAACTCGCATTAGTCATAAAATAAAACATATAAAAGAGAGATGAAATACAAGAGAGATGTGACTTACATCATAGTTGATGATATTCTTTCCATGTCTACGAACCCCATCCTCTTGATTCTGATCTCCTTGAAATGATGAATTTCTCCCACTAGATGGCTCTATACTGCTCTTATAAGCCTCAAAGAGCTGACTCATTTTAACCCGCATAATTTCTTTTTTTGCTTCACATGTTGCCTCGGATAAATTGGAGAAACAATAATCCAAAAGAGTCATCTTAAATCTCGGATCAAGAATAGCAGCCATAGAAAGAATATCAGAATATTCATGCCAATACTTATCAAATTGCACTTTCATAGCATCTATCGTCTCAACTAGGACAGGGTTTGAACTATTTTCATGCATTTGCAACCAATTCCTAATCTTATAAACTTGCAGAAAATATAAGTTTGATGTAGGATATGTAGAACCCGAGAACAAATTGGTTATCTCATCAAAGGATTGGAGCAATTCAGAAATTTCAATCCCTAGTTCCCATTCTTCATTTGTTGGAAGAAGTGTGTAGTTAGGGTCCATACCTTGGAAAAATCCAAAAGCTTCATGGTAGAGAATGGCTTTATCAAGCATTTTGAAAGTTGAATTTCATCTTGTAGGGACATCCAATGACAGACCAGCTTTGATCTTAAGACCCACAGAGTTGACACAACTACTAAAAAACTTCCTACGCGCTTCAGAAGCTTGAACATACTTGATACTCTCTCTAATTTTATGTAGTGATGTCCCAATTACTTTCAACCCCTTTTGAACAATCAGATTTAGGATGTGGGCAGCACATCTTATATGAAAAAACTCTCCCTTGCACAGCAAATCATCTTCTAGACACAGCTGCCTCCTTAGGATGTTTACCATTGCATCATTGTTGCTAGCATTATCTAGGGTAATAGAGAAGACTTTTTTCATAATTCCCCATTCTTTTCACAGCTCAAGCATATTCATAGCTAAATCCATACCCGTATGACGAGGAATTATAGCACAAAATGAAAGAATTTTATTCTTTAACTTCCAATCTCTACCTATGTAATGTGCTGTCAAGCACATATACCCCTCCACAGTTATGGAAGTCCATAAATCAGAGGTCAAACAAATCCTACCGAGAATTTCAGACAATTCTATCTTCAACCTTTCTTTTTTAATCTCATACAACTTGTAGATATCTGATGCCACTGTTTTTCTACATACATGTTGCACATCATGATTCAAATACTTCAACAACATCCTAATTCTATTGTATTCAACAAAGGAGAATGGTAAATCATGCTCAATTATACACCTTGATAGCATATCACGGAAGACACTCTGATCTATTTTTTTTGTTTGCAGTCTCTCCTCACCACTAACTATCATAGCACCAACATCCCCATTCCTAGGTTTTCTAAGACAAACCAGTGAGTGACGACCATAACTAGTGGTTCCTTGCTTATGTGAATCATATGCATAATCTTTTTTACAATGAATACATTGAGCTCTAAGTTCATGCTTTCCATTACTAACCTTTGTGATGACTGTGAAGTTTTCCCATACCACTGAAGTCTTTCTTTTTTTCCTTTTTCTCTTACCATCTATGTCTAGACTATCACCTTCACAATCACCTTCACAATCCGGTGGTAAGGTGGACCCTTGGGTAGGAGGATTCTGATTGCTGGATTTATTTGCATCTGGCTCCTTTCCTCTGTCGGATTCAACCTCTATTGACTCCATATGCGACATCATTCGTTTTCAAACCACTCAGAATCAAAACAAGAAGATCGAATCTGAAACATCAAATGCATATACAAACATGGAAGAAAGAATTTAGTCCATCTATTCCAGACACTAAAATCAAACGTATAATTCTAAAATAGTAAAATGTATGTCGTCTTGTCTTATGGTAAAAGCAGCCACCCATTCTATCATTGAAACAAAAAAAGAAAAAGAAAAAACATGTTTTACAGCTTGTCGTTTTTACTGAAATAAAAGACATAAGTCCACTTTTAAAAACAGTCTAAGAGTTTTTAAGATGAGATGAATCACAAATCTCTAAGTCATAGATGTTATGTTAGTATATATATTCACGGAGTGGAAAAAAAAATATCTGTGATTCATTAAAATAAAGCTAAATAAGAGAGTGGAAGGGAAAGAGAAGAATAGTCATAGGGAAGCCATGGAAACTATACGCATAATATAATGCTACCGGTAGCAGAGAAGAAAAGTGCGACTCACCAGATTTGGAAGCAAAAATTGAAGAAATTTCACCAGAAATGGAAGAAATTTTTTTCGGATTTGAGAAAGAACTGAGAGTTTGAGAAAGAGGCTGAGAGCGAACAAAGCAAAATAATTAGAGTTTCAATAAACACATCGATGTGTTTCAAATAAATTAAGGCTATGTTTTGAAAAACCCAAGAGAAGAAGTTCAGAGCCTCAGATCCATAAAAATTAGGATTCTTGTAGAATTATTGCGGGTACCCACTAACCCGCGGGGCTCGCCTGCGTAATCCGCAAAAATTATTGCTCCGCCCCGCTAAACCCGCAAATAAGTGGTCTTCTATATGCATACCCGAACCCGACCCGCAGCGGGTAAAAACTCGCGGGGCCCGTGGGTTTGGGTCAGTATTCCCGGCTCTAGTTGCTCCTGTCATTTTTCTTACTCTCGAGTTGCCCGGTCTTACATTTAAGTTAAAAAGAGGTTATTTTAGTAGAGCACAAAAATAGAAAAACGAAAGCAAGCAATAGAAATAAAAAGGTTAACTATTCATTTCTTTATGAATATTTCTTAAGACGAAGAAGAAAAAAAAGGAAGAAGAAGTGGGGATTATTCTTGAAGAGGTCCGGTTTAGTATTCAGAGGACTCGAAGCTGAGCAAGAAAGGCAGCACATAGATCCAAGAACAAGAACTGAGGACCTTGTACCCTCTGCAAATCCAGCAGATACTTGTCGTCCCGAGTTTTATACAACTGTTTCACCATCAACAACAAACATCATCAAACTCAGAGAATCTCAGGAACCATTGATTGATGCTTGAATTCAACAAGATAATATTGCATTCTTTGAACTGAGTTTTGTGTAACATGGGGTTATACTTCATATGAATGTGAGTCATCATGAAGTGGAGGAGGATTTACCTGAATTTCAAACTTAACAACATTAGGCGACTTAACTGCTGCATCATTCTCTATTATGCTGGAATCATCTCCAAAGTAGTTGTTATCGTGCATCAAGTTACTGAGCATTCCATCTGCGCTGTTAGGAACCCATCTGCACTTCATGTTGTAGTGCCCTATCTTCTTCCAACACACATTCAAATCTTGCAGGGCTTTCAGGACTTCTGTCATTATTTCACGGGGATGAGCCCGAGACTGTTGGATCAAGTAGTTACATTATCAATCAAACTAAACAGATAGATATCAAGAGCTTAAATCTTTATAGCATAAATAGAGAAAATATCAAAACCTGAAGTCCAAGAGCCCATTTTCTCTCAACAGGGTATTGAGATCTCAAGCCAACTCCTTGATACTCCATCAGTCCCGGAAGCCGATGGCTAACGGGTGAAGCAACGGTTTCTGCTGGATGCATACGCGGAGTACCTTCCTGATTAAATTAAACATTCAAGCATTACTTCAAAGATGTTTTGCTATAGTCAAAAAGGACAATGAAGACCCACCATGGTTTCTTGAAACTCGGCCCCGAGATAACCACTAGAGACACGGAACCGATTGTCCAGTATCAGATAGTATGTCACAGTGCCCTGGAAGACAGCAGTCAATAACAATTCAATATTTCGGATTTTTAAATGGAAAAGTTACCTTTGAAGTTAAAAAGAAAAAGGCAAATGGACGAGAGGCTGAGAAACACATACATCATTCTGGGTCCGGTTGCGGAGAGATTCAATGAGGAGGTTTCTGTCGAATCCCATATTGATAACTTCTTGGAGAATCTCCTCGTCAATCTACAGATGAAGCCAGCACTTTTACGCCTTAATCGAAAAAGAGGAATAGAGACAATCTCTAATGAAAATATGAGTAGATACGTTAGAGCTACCTTTTTTGCCTGCTGCACTGTATCTGGAGGAGGAACAGCTAAATACCTTGGAAGATGAGCTTGGAACCAAGGGTGTTGCCGGATCTCAGGTATGGTTACTCGTTTCATGGGGTCGACCACAAGCATCCGGGGGATCAAATCTCTAGCACCAGCAGATAAATGGCTAGGTAGAGTATATATCCCTCCCTAAAGGAGGAAAAGAGAAAAAGTTACACTCAAGCGGTGATACGAGAGAAACCAAATTCAAGCATTACTCAAAGATGTTAGACAAAAATATGGATTGAAGTACCTTTATCTTCTTAAAAAGGTTGGGAATGTTTTCATCATCAAACGGAAGAGTCCCACAGAGAAGAGCATAGAGTATCACGCCACAGCTCCAGACATCTACTTCAGGCCCAGCATATAATTTTCCTGAAATTACCTGAAACATTAACCGATCTTGATTATAACAGATCGTTAGAAACAAGCCCTAGTTATAGTGCTCCTCTGGTACCAGAAGATTGAAGCACTTACCTCTGGAGCAGCATAATTTGGGCTTCCACAACTTGTCTTCAAAAAATGACCATCTCGCATTATATTACTCAGGCCAAAATCAGCAATCTTTACATTGCATTTCGAATCCAAAAGTAAGTTTTCAGGCTTAAGGTCTCGATGAACAACCATATTCCGATGGCAATATTCCACTCCCGATATTATCTACATCAAAGCCAAGCCATGGCTAATTTTAAACTCTCATTTATAATGATAAGTACATAGTTGCTTGGAAACTTATATGTTGATAAAAGAAAACATACCTGCTGAAAAAAGTTCCTGGCCTCGTCCTCCTGCAATCTACCTTTCTCTACAATGTAGTCAAATAGCTCACCAGAGTTCACATACTCCATGACAAGATAAATATCTGTTGGAGTCTCTATGACCTCATAGAGACGGATGATGTGAGGATGCATAAACAGTCTCAAGATTTTGATCTCTCTTCTCACTGCATCAAAGAGAAAACAGAAATGAATACCAAATGCGTTCAACTAAAGGAAGATGAAAAAGAAGCTACATTCCACACTCCAGAGCATCGTAAAGTCACAACTAGAAAAAATTCCAATCAAAATAACTAGGTGGATACACAAAATTGTACCTTTCTCCTCCATCTCCATGTTCTTGATTTTGCGACGATTGAGGATCTTGATTGCAACTTTATGTCCTGTCAATGCGTGTTCAGCTATCTTCACCCTACCAAAGGAACCAATACCAAGAGTCCTCCCGAGCTTGTAATTTGGTAGAATCGATTCCACCCCAGTTCTACTGCTTGATCCATCCATTTTCTACACAAAGATGAAACCACACAAGAAAAAAAAGCCAAAGCCCAAAAGAGCTATATATTAGATCTACTACAAAAAACACAAGACAAACTGCTATAAACAGAAGCAAGTAATGTTCACTATTCACAATATGAAAGAGTATTATTGGATCCTAAATTTCACTCTTGTAACATGACACTAATAGCGAAAATAGGAACTTCATTGGGAGTTAATACCAAACTTGAGTAATCGAGTAAACCCTTTTCTATCCAATCCAATTCATCACTCAATTTTGATTCTTGCAATTTTCAGATTTCACCACTCAATTTTGTTCGTTTTTTAATAAAAAGTGTGGGACGAGGAAAAAAAAAGACAAGGAATTTAGAGTAACAAACAAGTGCATAAAGATTAAACCAACACTAACAGAGCTTAAAATAGCAATTTTACCTATCCCCAATTGGGACTAATAACCCTAATCATCCAATCGTTTGATTTCTAGTAATGGATCTCTCGTACCCGATACATAAATGAAGATTTCAATAACTATCATACAACACCCGATTTGCAAGTTAACATCAAAAATTAGAAGATTTCAGATATCAAACTTACCAAAAACAAGAGGCAGAGAATTCAGAACCAAACGAAACAAAATACCAGAAAATTTCTGAGCTAAAAATTACCAAAAGATTAAAATTGGGATTCGAAATTGAAGATCCAGATCAGCTTAAACCCAGAAATTGAGAGAATCTCCTCTCTTTCTTCTCTCCCCTCTCGCTCTCTCGTTGCTTCTGTAGCCTAAGCAAAGCAAATTATTTGATTTTTGTTTCCATAAACGGGTTAATCTTTAACTATATTACCCTCGAAGTTACACTTATTTACAATGGCTACCCCTATGCAGACGTGGCAATGAGTCATCAGCTTTCAACGTTTTGCAAAATATTCTCTGTTTAGCAAAACATATGGGTTGAGTTTTTACTTTTTAGTAGCCCTGGGAAAAATATTCGTTAGCTCCGCTTCGAACCAATATTCGTTTTGATTCGAATTGAAAAATTTGAATATCTGTAAATTTCGGAGTAAAACAAATAGCAAAATACAGTATTCGTAGAAAACGAAACAAATAACAAATATCATTTATGAAAAAACCGAATATCCACTTCAATTCGAATAATTATATATATATATATATATATACGATGGATGATATTTTAGCACTAGAATCTGGTATGTTACCTTCGTTATCTACTTTCAATTAATTATTTCATTTTGTTATATTCTGAATGTAATGTATTCTTTTCTTAATTGTTATAGAGATGGAGTTGGCAAACATAACATCTGTTCCAATAGTCATTAAAGATTGATTCGTCATTTAGGTTTGGTTAATAACTTCTTATGTTTGTAGTTTGTTCTTGTGTTAGTGTTTTATTTTATTTTTATTATGTTTTGTCTACAGGTTTGGGATTGCGAGAGACGAAGACAAAGAAAAGCTATATTGAGTTATTTTGTTGTTGCTTTTCATTTTATGTTAAGATCTTAGTTTGATCATTTTTCATCTCTGATGCTAATGACTGGTGGCATAACAATTAGGTTTAGTTTTTGGAACTTATTTTGAAACATCTCAAAAAGAAACTTTGAATATCTAATCTTATGTTATGTTTCTGTATTGTGTGTTACAAAAAATTTTGAATATTCGAAAATTTTCGAATCAAAAAAGAATAATAATATTAAGTATTCAGTTAGGACGAAGGGAATCACAAATAGTAAAAATTTTCCCAATATTCGCATCGTGCCCATGCCTAGTTTTTAGCATTTTCCAAAAAAAAAAGTGTACCGTCTTAAACCGTTTTAGACAAATAGTGACGAAAGTCTCTTCCTTTTTTTCTTTTACACAACTGTAAACACTATCTATAATACAAACACCCGTTTATTCTCGATTAACACCCAATGTACAAGAAAACCGGTTTAGTATGTTCTTCCATCGCTTAAACCGGGTTACAGTAACACACATAGCTTCAACATGACCAAACTTCAAAAGCTCAAGTAAAACGTTTCTTCTCAGACTTGACGTGAATGAAGAAGCGGATGATCTTCATGTCAGATGTCCCTTGAGTACTGTGATGCGGAAAGTGCAGGATCTCGATAAGCAACGACGAGTTTTGAATAGAATTCAGACATGTTCTGGTCTCTCGTGTCTGCTTTGTCTTTGTTTACCAGACACTGCAACAGGAAAACGTATAAAGGTTATGAGAAGGAACTGCGATGGCAACCACTTGTTCCGGGTTTAATCCTAAGGACTCTATGGTTCATGTTCTGATCATAAACTCTACTGTTTAAGCCTACGAGATCATGAGTTTTGTTCAAAGTATGCAGCTTTATGTTCCCAATCAGTTCTGAGAGAAGTGTAATGATCCTCAAACTCGTGGCTCAACTGAGAATGGTTATAAATAAAGGGAAAGTGATTCTCTAAAGCATTTACCTCTGTAGGATAAGATTTGAAATTTGGTAAGAACCGTCTTTGGCAGTAAATGCTGAAAAGGAAGGTGAGAATCGGGAGGGGGATCGTTAAAGAAGATGCCAATGGAAGCTTTTTAAGCCCGAATAACCCAATTGCAATAATGTGCATTAGTATCAAAGAAAAGATAGTGGAGCTGTGTACTATTGGCCAAAACTTTCCACCAGTTTCATACTTAGCCGCATATACGTTTAGGAGCTGCACACAAAAAGGACCAAAAAACACAAAAAGGACCAAAAAGGTCAAGTCATTTCTACCACCAAGTTGTGATGAAACAATAGATTCATTAAGGCATAAACGAATCAAGTGACAAGTAAATGGATTCTTGATGTAACATTAGTGTCATGTCTTAAGCTCCAAAAAGACTTTCGGTTTAAAGATGCTATTCTAGAATTTAGAAAAGGGATTACACATAAAGAGGACATAAAAGAGAGATTCCATAACAGAAAAGATGACTATGAAGATTCCTATATGGCTTTATCAGAGTTTTGAGGAGCATCAGTGGCGAATATACTCAGCACTTCCACGAGAATGCAATTGCAATCATTTTAGATATTAGATTATGTAATACTCTCTTTATAAAGAAAGTGAAGAGTAAGATTGGTTCAGTTACCTGGTTGCGGTAGATGACATATCCAAGACAATAGTAGACCAACAAGAATGGTAGTATCAATGGCGAAAGGAAGAAGTAAGTTGTACCGAGAAGTCCAAAAAATAGGATCCTTGGGATTTCTACGCAGAAAGGAGTTGAAGGGACCTCAAATTCTTTGTCATCTTCCTTGCAGAAAAGTCTCGTAATAAAACTCCAAAGAAGAGGAACCAAACGGAGGATCTCTGATGATAAACCCGTCCATCCAGAGGTCACAACATAAGATATAAAAAACGATGCCTGCACCAATGATTAAACATGACTCATGGTCCAAAAATGAAATTGCGGAAACCTCAAAGCTGGCTTTTTTGTTCATTACCTGAGCTGGCACGGCTGCAGCAAGCACACGAGGAATATTCTTAGGTTCAAGGAACACATTAACACGATAAAGAGCAGATCCAGACAGTACATTTGCAAAGAAACTGTTCCATACGGTAAAGATTAGAAGCTTGATACATGCAGATTTCTCGATCTGGCTATGAGAAATGAATCCTTGCATTGAGGAAAGTAGAAGCATAATCGGTGGTACTATAAACAGGAAAAGCTGGAAAATTAGACTCGGAAGATATCCCGTAATCACTTGACTCACAATTTCCCTGTAAACATATTATTAAAAAAAAAAAAAGAGATTAGACCTTTTAGTTGGTTCAATTGAAAAACAAAACAAACATACTTATCTAAATGGGGATTTACTCACATATTTAGAATGCTTTTGAGAAAAGGGAACCAAGTCTCTAACTGGTGAAGATTAGCAAGACCTTGAACCAATACAACAGGGACAATGTATAGGATTAACAGAGTTACGAAAGCCACAAATACCACAACATTGGAAATCCATCTTCTCACAAACGATGCAGTGAAAAATGGCCAATGCACATCTTGAGGCTCCGGGGCTGTCTCAGTAATCCATTGTGTTGGATCTATTCCTTGTTGAATGTTTGATGCTATTGCAGCACCATGTCTTGTTCTAAAGGAAACAAAAGCTGCTGGAACTTCCTAAACAGGTTTGCCAAAAAAACAGGAATGAATTATGTTGAAAAATGCAAATAATCACACAGAGAGAAATTCTCACCTCTCCTGCTAATAAAGACTGTTTCAATCTCATGTCATCTTCTAACTTCTCAAGCTTCTTCTCGTAATGGTCAACCTCATAAACTTTCTTCCCAAACATCCCTAAAAACCCATCCCGCTTAGACTTTTGACGAGATATGCTTCCAGATTTTACTCGAGTAAGTTTCTTGTATAGCTTCTCAGCATCATTCTACAAAGTATTAACAAATATATGAAATCCAGAAATATCAAATTGTAAGGCATTTTAGAATCCTTAGTTGTTAGAAGCTTTACCATGAGAACCTTTAACTTGTCTGTCCGATGAACAACTACGTGAGAAAGATATGTGGAAGAATGATACTCCCTGAAAAAGCTTTCCACTGTCTCACTTATACTGTTCCCGGACACAAGAGGGACACCGCTGACCAGAACCGTAAATTCTTGTGGCTGAGGCTTGGATGAATAAAGATGAGCAATCCGCTTTAGTGAAATGTACTTATGCTCCTGCAAAGTTAGTCGACACGTTGTTTTATGTTCACATAGAGGCACAAAGGAGTAGAATGAAATGGACAAAAGAACAGGCCTCTTACATAATATAGTAGAGAGCAAACAACAGCCGTGAAGATGTATATAGCGCAAAAGTGGATCCACAGCCTGAAGCAAAAGACAAACAAGCATAAGAAATTGGTGAATGATAATAAGAAATCAGGATAGTGTTTATGCATAGTTTCGGTTTCTTACTTATTTGATCCATCGTTAACATTAGAAATGCTGAAGGAATCCATAGACTTATTTGGCAGGTCGAAGAACTCTTCAAACTCGGTGCCCATATAATTCACTGGAAGAAGGATGAAGATCCCAACCACAGAAGCAAAGCTAAAGACTCTTATACTGCCAAAAAATGATTTAAAAGTTTCACTCACATCATTCATCCAAAAAAAATACAAAAAAACAAAGTTAAAGCAAATTCTCAATGACCTGAAGACAAAAACACGAGTGAAGACCAAAGCATCTAAACCAAGATTGGAGAGGATTTGTTCATCGGTAGGATCTAATGCTCTTTTGACCCAACCTGCAGTAGGCAAAAGCCTCTCGAGGTTGAACTCATTAGACAGCTGAGATTTTCCATCTTTAACAAGCCGTGGACCGTATACAGTGACATTGCTAGGCTGCTTTCTCAATATTGAATACAACGTGAAAAACAGAAAACAGAGCCCAAGATTGATTCCCACTGAAGTTAAAAGTGCTGACAGAATCATAACTCCAATCTAAAAGGTTTGGTTTTAGCCCAGCACTAAAAACCAAGAGACACCTGGCAAGAATTTGAATTGATGTTAGGAGTTTCATAGAATCGAAGCACAATAGACTCAGAAGGATATCTGCTCTGTATTTAAATGAAATCGAACCCAATATCGATCATAATCATTGCAGTCTTCCACAAACTAGGGAGTAAATTGAAGAAGATATGTGAAAATTGACACGAATTTATAATTGTGAAGAGCATAGAGAGTATACTAAAACGGGTTAGGAACTGAAACCAATCTACGAAATCTTTTCTAATCTGGATTAGACAGATACAAAACAAGAGATGATTCTTCGAAAAAGGCTGAAGCTTTTGGATCATAAAACTCAAGGGTTAAAAAAAATCAGGAGAAAAGATCGAACCTTTGGCATGAATCAGTTAAGGCGGTGGTCCTCGTTTGAGCTCTGACTATACATAATAAGTCCTTGAAGCGGGGACACTATACCAATTTCTCAATTACTTGATTTCTCCACTGTTTTAAGCCAAAATTGGATAACTTTGCAGTGGGATTCAAAAAAAAAAAAGATCATAAATGTTACTTACTGGATCCGGAACTCCGGGTTGATACCCGCTGGACAACACTTGGATTTGACTAGTTTAATTAATAAATTACGGCACCGAGCCTTTATAAATGGGCCCAGAAAAAGGCCCAGTAAGAAGTTTAACTAAGAGCCACGCGCTCCTATTTAGTGCGCGTAGAGCGTGTCAGACAGGCTCCCAAGACCAGGATTTTAACGCCATAAATCGGAGATTACATCCATCAAGGGACGAGACTTCATATAAAATGTTAAAATTCACGAACGATATCGCCTCCTCTTTAGACAATCCCCAAAAAATATGGCATAGCGTTTCGATGAAATGCCATCAGATTTGAGAATCACTCTGTTAACTCCTTTTTTGTGGTTCAAACTTTAAAGCGATGAGGCTAATAGTGAAAATGACAAGGAAAGAGAACAAAAAGAAAGGCATTTGGGAATGCCTTTAATGTTGATTAAGCGTGTAACGAAGAAGCAGAGAAAGTTCTGAACACAACGTCGCGTTGGTCGTAGATTCTAAACCCCTTTTTTTTTTTTTTTTTTTTAAAGAAAAAAGGGGGGATTTTTTTTTTTAAAATTTTTTTATAAGAAGTGTTGGACAAACAAACATAACAATACGATTATTTTGAAACGGTAAATGTCGTGGAACAGTAGTTCAAAGACAGCCTTAAAGGTGACTGAAACAGGGAGAGAGAGAAACAAGGACAAAGAAACAGAGAAACGACGGCGTTTTGGATGATATAGCATTTTCAGATGGCTTCGAGAGCTTGAAGAACGTCAGCTTTGACATCTTCAAAATCTTCAACTCCAAAGCTAAAACGAACCAAGTTATCTTTGATTCCGTACTTGAGCCTCTCCTCTTGCGTCAGATCCCTGAAATCAACCACCAAACTTAATCAGTCAGACCACAAATCGGATATTTGGCTTGTCCAAAATTTGGATGCATCTGTTATACATACCAGTAGGACATGATGGCGGGTTGGTCCACGATGCTTTCGCAGCCACCGAAAGATGGTGCTATGTAAGGAATCTTGAGAGAATCCACAAACTTGATTGTAGTTTCAAGGTCTCCATCAATCTACCCAAGAAAGATCATCACAGTTTTCAGGATCATTTTGCTTTTAGTTAGATGCTAAATCTTTAGTAGAGAGAGATTAGGTTTGTGATTGATCATTACCTCGAAACTGACCACACCTCCAAAACCAGTCATTTGTCGCTTGGCGAGGTGATGCTCGGGATGACTTGGAAGGCCTGGATAGTACACATGACTCACCTGCAAATCAAAAAGCGTTGTTTTCTTAACAGTGTTTGTATCAAGAATTCTACTCAATAGTAAGTAACCACAAGATAAACTGCATACCTTAGGATGTGCCTCTAAAACTTCGGCCATCTTAAAGGCGGTAGAATTCTGCTGCTGTACACGAAGATGCAGTGTCTTCATGCCTCGGATGATTAGGTAAGCGGCGTTCTGATAACAAACATTTGATGAGATTCATGAAATAAAGGCATAAATAAAGAGATTTTAAGAGAAGGTCAAGTAACTCACTGGGTTAAGTGTGCCTCCCAACACATGATGCAGATTGCGAATTTCTGAAACCAACTTCAGTGAACCACAGATGCATCCAGCAAGAACCTAAGCAAGGAGAAATAATCTTTGTTAATAACTATACAACCAATGAGGGATCTTCCGAAGTTTTGCACTGCAGGAAACATTTTTTTTTTACTCACATCATTGTGTCCTCCAATGTACTTTGTAGCAGAGTGCACAACAAGATCAGCACCAAGAGCAAGGGCTTTCTGATTCAGAGGTGTTGCAAAGGTGCCATCAATGCAAACAAGAGTTCCCCTTTTGTGGCATATTTCTGAAACTAACTTAATGTCGACACATCTAAGGAATGGGTTTGTCGGGGACTCAGTAAAGAACAGAGAAACCTGCCAGACAAGTGGTAATGAATTTGTAAGACACTCTCTTTCCTACTATAAGAAAGAATAAGCATGCACAATATGTAACAGAACTGACCTTGTACTGATTCACCGCAGCTTCAAGCCCTGCGATATCAGCAGGATCAATCACAGTGACCTGGACATAAAACATGATGTTAATCATTCAAATTGAAATGGATCTCTGTGGGTTCTAGATTTTCAAGAATCAGAGAAACTGGGATTGAAAAAAAAAATAAGACTGTTGTAATAAAAAACTCGGTGTCAATGGGTTCTTACAGAGATCCCCAACTTGGGAAGAAAATTCTCCATGAAGATTCTAGTTTTCCTGTAACAATCAGTAGTTGTCACAATGTGTCCACCAGAAGGAACCAATGCCAAAAGCATAACAGTGCTTGCACACATCCCAGATGCCATAACCAAAGTTGATTCAGCGCCTTCAAGTGCACTGCACAATATATTAATCAAACAAATCCAATAGCATCAAGAACAAAATCCTCAGAAAAGGCAAGTATATAATTATAAAAGACAGTATTAAGATAATATAATAACCTTATCTTCT
>CM051370.1:113373-472373 GCA_028015245.1 Cardamine occulta | reverse complement strand
CCTCGAGTACCACAGTCGTAGGGTTTCCATAACGACCATACTCGAAACTTATACTCCGTTTCTCCTACAATAATTCAACCAAATAAAAGTCAAAAAACGACTACAGATTCTTCCAAACTCATCATTTAAATTATTCTATTCAATAATATTATTCCAGACTCAATCAATGAATATAAACACGCACCTTGAAGTCAATAAGCTCGGACGTTTTCTTGAAGAAGTATGCAGATGTGTTGACTACAGGTGTAGTGATAGCATCCGTGACTATACCACGACCTAATCGTTCACCTGTTTAACATCATTAAACCCCATTTTATCAATCTCCAACAAAAATCCGATACGAGAAATGTCGATTACAGATAGGAAATGGATCTAGCTGTTGACGTACCGGCATGAACAGTAAGGCTCCCATCGGAGCTCAAGAATGAAGGTTTCGAATTCGTCAAATCCTCCAACTGTACACTACCTATCTCCCTAATCCCTTCGGCTACCACAACCTCCTCATCGACGCCTTTCAGGACGACGGGAGGAACGATAGCCGCCGGGGCGGAGGCGGCGGCGGCTGCAGCTGCGGCGGAAGAAACCGCAGATGCAGACGAGGCAGAAGCTGCCGCCGCCGCCGATGGTAAACCAGAGGCTGGGTTGTTTGACCACTTAGCCGCCACGATCTGTGCAACACCGATGTTGCTACAGTTTCTACGGGCTTTAATACTCAGCTGACGGACGAAATTAGGAGGAAATCTCAAGATCCTTGAGGATAATCCACCATCGCCGGCGAATGACGAGGCGATACCGGCGGTGGCGTTAACACGGCGGCGAGATGATCCTCCGACAGGAGAACCGACGAGATCTGGATCGGAACGGCATTGGAAGCCGGAGATTGAGGATGAGGAGAAGATCGTAGGGCACTGGAATGATGAGACGGCCATTGTTTTGATTCTTCGTATCTCTCTTTTCTCTCTCTCTGTGGGGTTTGTGGGTTAGGTGCGTCAAGGCTTCTCCATGGGCGGGTTTTTAAGAACCCAAACTGTTTGTCGTTTTGCATTTCGGTGACTTAACCATTCTTGGGTTTAGATTAACTTAACCAAATTCCTAAACTAAACCACGGTTTTTCTTTTTTCTATTTTTTTTCTTTTTGTCATTTTCTAATTTTCTTCATTACAAATATAGAACACGGTTTTTAATTACAGCAGAATAATATTTTTTGGAATTTGAGAATGAGTTGTTGAGTTTTTAATTCATGTTCACTTATTCAGAAATCAAACTCATTACGTAGTATATTGTTAAACATTCATGTTGAAATTTATATGAAAAATATTTTGAATACACAGCTTTTGATAATTAAAGACGATAACGGTATCTAATCATAAATTTATTAAAATTTAACTGGACTAATGTTTAAAAGAAAAAAAATCATCTAGTTAAACCAAATTTGGTGTTTTTGTTTTGACGATGACCTCTCTTTTTTAAGCTTGTGGTCTTTTGCTAACCTATTTGTTAAAACGGTAACTAATCCAAATTTAAAAGTTAGCATTGAAAGTTAAATTTGATGTAGACGTATGTCCTTCTTTCTTTGAAAAAAAAACAACAAATCTGATTTACATAAAGCGTGAAAAACAAAAACGATAAAATGTAGCTAATTAAATAATTGTTTCTATAATTAAATCAGTGTTTTATTTTGTTTTGTTTAACAACTGGGACCAGAAATACCTAATTAAATATAATTGTTTGTATAGTTAAATAAGTCCACTAGGATGTGGGATAGAAGTCTGGGTCCAAACGGGGGGCGTGTCTTGCTGGTAGAAAATAAGGTATTTGTCTAGGCCTCCAATTTTTAGGGTCCCAAATATTTTTAATTTTTATTTCATATATTAAAAGTATATATTTAATGCTATTTTTAGTTTAAAATTATATTTCACATATTAAAATATAGTATTAAATATTTTTAATATTTTACAAAACTATTAAAATTCTATTTCACAATATTAAAAATAGTAGATTGTGAAATAGTGTTAGTTATCTCTAATTTAGTACTTCCTTTGTTCCAATTTATTTGTAGTTTAAGAATTTTACACACTAAATTAATTTGTCTCTTTTATCCTTTATTATTATACTATACATTTTTAATTGGTCATTTCATTAAAATAATAGGGGTAATAGTAAAAAAAATTTCAAAAGAATGTATTAAAAATACAAAACAACACTTATAATGAAACAAATTTTGAACTTTAAAACTATACTTAATATGAAACAAAATGAGTGTAAAATAACATGTAAAATTTTCGTTATACATATTTTTGACCAAAGAAAAAGAAAAAAAAACGATTCAAATGAAAACACAGTTGTATCCTTTAACAAAAAAAAACAAAATGAAAACACAGTTTATACTTTATACCTCAACTCAAAGATAGCAGAAGACGGGAAAAAAAGTTAGCGTTAGCGTCAATCAGCCAATCACTTTCATAACCAGGACTCCCTAACCTTAATGGTTACTAGCATTTAGCAATTACAAAATTATTGTTGATCTTATCTAAAAAAAACTTTTTCTTAATTTTATTAACAGAAATGCCCCTTTAAATTTGTGAACGTGCGTTTTGAGACATAAGGGTAGGTCGCGTGCTTTATTATGGATTGCAATCAAGAATTCTTGAAATTATTATGTTTACTTATTGAAGACAAAACAATTAACTAAATCAAGTTTGAATCATAACAATAAATGTTGAAAAAACTTGTGAAGCGAGAAAATACTGCATACTAACATTTTTCTTTTACATAAAGTTAACCTTCTATTGGATACAAGTACTCACACCTCTAGCTAGCTGATGATAGCCAATGGACCACAAAAACACTCGTAACATGATAAATTTTTGATATATTGAAAAGCATACAAAATCGTTCTTTAAGTTATCATCCATCCAATGAAGAAAGCACCAACGATGGAATTAACAGAACTACGTGTCTCCCATGAGTCCCATAAAGTTTATGGTCTTAATAAATATTACAGTGTAGTATTAGTATAATTACTATTGTCCATGGGCCATAGTTTTGAAGTGCCGCATTTTGATTTAGGTGTCCCAAGAAAATATAAACCACACTCTTACAGTCATACTATATTTTCGTTGTTGTTAAAAAGTCATACTAAATGTTGTCTCTCTCCTATCCACGAACTATTTCAGACCATATTTTGAGATGACCAATACGATCATATAACTTTGATAGTCCGTTTGTTCTATTTATTTGATCAAGTGCGTTTTTATGTTAAGTTATAGAGATGAATAAAGAAAAAAAGGCATTTTAGAATGCCTCTGTTGTGTGAGAAATCTCACAGATGTAGAGACAGAGAAGGAGAGAGTGTCCAATGATTGAAGTCACGACCTTGAGGCTTCAAACACAACGTGTTTTCACCACTAAGTAATGACCACATTGGACGTTCAGAATAGCCAATTGCTTAATATAACTCTCTACCGGGGAAGAACCTTTTTTTTAATTATCTATTTAGATTTTTTTTGTGTGTATATGATTTCAAATTGAAATCAATATCATTTCTATTCAGGTTTTGTTTGAAAAACTTATTAGAATACTTTATTTTAAGAAATCAGATTTCCCTAATTTTCTTTTTGTGTCTTCAGTTTTAAAAACAGTTTGTATATACAGTCTGGTTAAATTTCCGGCCTGGTTAAGTTAAACCTAAGGTTAACCAGTATTGACATCCCTGCTGATTACATCAAAACTGTTAAGAAACCGGAATAGAATGCATAATCCAGGGACCAGGGTGGTAAATCAATCAGCGAGAACTATCAAATAACAATTTCGATTGCAATCTTTGGTTTCAATAGAATCACAATAGGTTATATAATCAATCTGGTTAAAATGATAAACGGATGCTGTTTATTGAATAGCAAAGCACCAAAAGAGAACTCGGGTTTAAACCAAAATGGTATAAGATTTTTTTTTTCAGACAAAAGGTTTTGTTCTTCCTCGTCAAAAACAGAAAAATCGAAGAAAAATAAAATGTTACCGAGGGAGATATAGAGCTTACGATGAAACAGCTACATTTAGAGATAACAATCACTTGGCTTCATCTTCTTATTTCAAAGGGAGAGACGAGTTGGTTTAGTGATGAGCCTTGGCTTCCGCCTTAATCTGTGCGTTCTTCTTTATCTGGCATATGAAAAAGTATTTTTTGGTATCATCATTTCGCAAATCACATCATAATAGATAATTAGATATCACAATCAGGGATGAATAAACAATGGGATCCTCTCACGAAAGCAACGGTAACTATCTTCAACTAAACATCAGGTAAAGACTATGATCATTCAATGGAATATGAGAACAGAACTCAGGCATAATCCTTGGATTCAAATAGATGACCTAATCAAAAGGAGCAAAGTTGCATACTTCAATTCAGATACATAACTATACAATGATAAAGAAAAAAAAAAAGTACAATCTGCTAATAATTAAGTCAAAAATTCGAAACTTCAAAGTAATAGAATATCATGTTCTCACTAATTCAAAAGCCATAATCTTCTAATTTGCTACGAAGAAAATTTTCAGAATCAATATATGAAAACGCTTTCAAACATCACCAACAGATCATGTGTCTATATTAACCAAACAAAAAAAAAATCGATTCGAGAAATCTGATAAAAACAAGACAAGGAAGATATAGGTGTACCTTCAAAGCCTTGAGCTTCACGTTCCCGTAGATGAGACCCAATCCAAAAGCTGAAGCACGAGCCACCTAATCGATACAAAAGACTCGATCAACTCTTAAAACCAAAATTCAACAACTCAAAACGAATCAACGATACAGATCGAGAAATTGAAGAGAGGGATTGTTACCAGAGCAAGAGTGCTGGTACCGGAGTAAAGTCCTGGAGGCGCCATTGATCAGTCTGTTAGCAGTTCGTCGGCAGAGATTAAACCCTAACCCCAAATCGATCGAATCTTCCGAAATTTCAGATTCGCGAGGAGTGAAATCAGAGACCCAGCGGCTCCTTTGTCTCTGTCTTCTCTAGTTACTGGGCTTTATAGGCCTTTTGTCTACACTATACTTTAGGCCCATGTTCTTTTTATGTCAACCCTTCGGGCCCCCGTATCCATATTACCCCCAATTGTTATTTTTTTTAATTACCCTAAAAATTTGTATCCAAGATCAATGTTTTTTTTTTTTTTTCTATTCCATGTTGATGGATGTAACCATTTTAAGTTTCTTATGTAATTTTTCTATAATTGAATCTATATTATCTAATTTATTACTATGCATCATAGTATTTATTATAAAGAAAACGACATAAAACTACCAAGCATTTAATTTTCTTTCTTTTACTCGACATGTCAACGTGTTGTTTTAATTACAGCCTCTTCACTCACATCTCTTACATTAAAAAATGAATGTGAGCAGAGCCGTTCCTAGAGATTTTAGGACTCTAGGCCAAAAATAATAATATTCTACATGATTTGTTAATACTAATTTTAAGATTAAAATAACTTTAATTAATATATTTTCTATATGATTATGATAATGAATTATGAAATTTATGAATAATATTTTTCTAAGAAAAAAACTATAAAAGGATCATAAAAGAAACTTAATTGATTTTTTAAAATTATGTTTGTAAAAAATAATTAAAATAAATTATTGCTAAAATTTATAAGTAAGAGTAATTAAAGAGTGAATGAAAATAAAAAGTATGGCAAATACAAGAAAATAAACATGTATTGGCAGCAAAAATTAATTATGAACAATGAAAGATTTAAAAAACCAATGATAAGGATTTGAAACTGAATTGAGATATACTTTGAGGTAACTTTAAAACTATTAGATCACTAAATATTTTGATATTTAGGGCCCTAAAATTTTATAAATAAAACAGGGCCCTAGGCGAATGTTTAAAATTTTTCTTCTTAGGCACAGCCCTGAATGTGAGTATAGGAATACGTACTTAAATTTACAAAGCTAGAACAAACTACAACTAGTATAGTCTCTATATTCCTTATTAATCTTATTTTTAGAAATAAAATTTGTTTCAAAATGATACAATTTTTAGGTTTTCTATGTATTTTTTATTAATCATTGATAATGGATTGTAAAATTCAAGAAAAATAATTAAATACTATTGGTTTAGAGTTATTGAAAATTGTTAATCACACAAAATAATGCACTTAAAACCAATTTTTAATATATTTTCTTAATATGTGTGAAAATACTAGAAATATAATCAATTAGGAACATAGTGAATATTACATTGTCAATTGTTGGCCCTAACTTGAACAAAACAATTTTACATAGTTTGTAAAAAAAATAGTTTCTGTAAAAGATTTTAACTATATCAAAATAATCGTTTTAAAACTCATTCTAACTTGCCCAACGCAAAAAGATACAGATTGGAAAATATATTAACTACCATGTAATTATTTATGCAAATACCAAGACATGGTTATATATAACATTTTTTTCTTTGCCAAAAGGCCATTTTCATGAAATTTCATTCCATTTCCAATAGCAGAATATATGATAATATATAAATAAAATAAAGATAAGTAAAAGTATTGGAAAGCTATCGACATAACAATCTGAGAATTAAAAATGTTTGGAGAAATCACTGTAGACCCTTAGATCAGAACATCGTTGGAGAATCGGACGGTGAAGAATCCACCAAGTTGAGAATGCTATTCCAGTAGTTCTTGTTATCCTCATAGTAGTTATACTCACTCTCATTGACCACGACGGCACCGGCGCCGGACGAGGCGGTTGTTTCGTTTTTCCGGCCGATTGAATCACCGAGCAGAAGGCTCGTGAATCCTTCTTCGATTACTTCCGTAGGACAGTTGATTTGCCTAATCCAGTCGTGTTCGTGTTCTTTGACCAAAGTCACATCGGAGGAAGTTGAGGAAGAGACGGCGAATTCAATCATCGCCGGAATTTCAGAGGGTTCATTGTTATTATCACTTCGGTTTCTATTTCTGTTTTCCGTTGGTATTCCTAAAGGCATGATCATCAGAGGAAGATTCTCGGAGAATGTCACCGTCGACGTCGGAGATTCAAGCTGTTGATCTCCGTTTCCTGTCAAATAATCCATTGATACATTTACCAAAACCATTCAAAATTGAGTTTTTTTAAAAGAGGAATCACTCTTACCTTCGTTTTGTTTAGTCCAATTAGTTGATGTCTTGTGAGTGAAGCAATGAGGAGCTGGTTTGTTATTGTTTTGGTAATGCTGTAAATGAAGAAGCTTTGATTCTCTAGCTAGCCTTGCTTCAGCTTCAAGCCGAGCACTCTCCCATTGAGCCATATGACTTAGCGTAGCTGCGTTCTTGGATTGACCTGTAGAAGACGAAAGAGTCTCGTTTTTGTGCTTGTGAGTCACTGGATCGATTCCCATTTTAACCAGACGTTTCTTAAGGTGTGTATTCCAGTAGTTCTTGATCTCGTTGTCTGTTCTTTTTGGTAAGTGAGTTGCAATCGCTGACCACCTATGAAATCAAGGACACGTCAGAGATCAATTTTGGTTTTAAAAGCAATCACAAAAGATAAAACTTTTTGAGTGATTCACCTGTTTCCGAGAAGAGCGTGGAGTTGAATGATTGTTTGTTCTTCTTGAACAGTGAATTTGCCTCTCTTGATGTCAGGTCTTAAGTAGTTAGTCCACCTGAGTCTGCAACTCTTTCCGCATCTTTGTAGACCTATAAGGAGTTTGAACAAGGTTTGAATACAGAGATAGATGAAGAAGAGGAAGAAGAAGAAGAAGAAGAAGAAGAAAATGTGAGGTTACCGGCTTTTTCAGGCAAAGAACGCCAGCTTCCATGGCCATGTTCTTCAATATAAGCCAAAAGTTTCTGATCTTCTTCTGGTGTCCAAGGCCCTTTCTTCAATCCAGCCTTATCACAACATGGCGATCTACCCATTATTTACCACACAGTTAGACTACTCTACTGAAGGAAAAAGCTTCAATCTGATCCACAGTGTAAGGTAATGTATGAGATACTAGTCATTCGATGATGATGATGATGATGATCAGGAATAATCACAAAAGCTGCTCTCTTGGCTTCACTCTGATATATAGAGGGAGAAGAAACACAACAGAAGATGTCTCTGTGTAGGTTCTGTAAGCGCCCCTTTTCCCGGTCTCTGACATGGATTGGCATTCAATAAGATGGGGTCGAGAGGTATTATTACCTTTGTGGTTCCAACACCTTGATTTCCTTTTAAAGACTCAACATAGCACCCAATAAATAAGTAATCTTTACCTTGGATTTGTACCTCTCTACACTGGGTTAAACGGTTAGTTTCAGAACCTGGTGTAAAATTTTTTTAAGTCAACATCTATCTATAGCCCTCACTTTGATAATCTTTGTCACTTCGGATCATGTCATACAGAAGAATGTTCTTTCTTATTAGCCTTAAACAATTGCTGTGGTCCTTAAACCATTCTTTTTATTTTCTACAGTCAAGCTTCGCTATCGACAGTCTCTGATCCCTACACAAAACCCATTTAAACTAGCTATAGAACTTAAAACACTTCTCACTAAGACCAAATGCAATAGCAAGGCAAATATGGTGTATTTTCATTCAATAGGAAGGCAAATCCAAAAGGCAAAATGCCAACTCAATCGAAAAAGGTAAATTTTGCCTTCCATAAAATTCTGACGGGTTCCACATAATGATTATTCATTGTTTTATTTTCTTTTTCTTTTTTTTTTACATTTTTCTTATGTTATTTTTGCTCAATAATTGATCAAAAATAAATAAAAAAATTATACCATTATTTTTTATTTTTTAACATCTATAAATAGAGACTACGTTTATATCATTTGAACACAAAAAAAAAATCTCAAGTTTTAACACTCTCTTTTCATTTCTTCTCCTACATTGTCACTATTTTTGGTGTTTTTTTTTCAATGAATTATGTATGTTTGGTTTGTCTTTATTAATAATAACAAGTGTTGTTTATTTATTTAGAAAATGAATTTTTTATGATGGAGTGATGTGGAAGAAAGAGAAAATGAGTTGGAGAAAAGAGAAAATAATTTGCCTTTCTATTTGTGAAATAAAAAATGAAATGATGTGGAAGAAGAATAAAGTGATGTGGAAGGAATATAGGAGGGAAAATTTGCCTTCCTAGTGAAGATGGTCTAATACTCTTATCTTACACAAGGGTCAAAAAGATGCTCAAGGTTTCTTATTATAGGTATCCTATTAATTTGTGGTTTCTTGAAAGCTACAAAGTTCTTATTGCTGACTCTCTCTCTCTCTCTCTTTCTCTTAGCTATAACTAGTTACCCTAATTAGTTACACTACATTATCAAAAAACGTGTTTATTGATTTCTCTTATTTTTTTTTTCACATTTTGGTTAGCTTTTACTAGAAGAAACTCCACAATAGTAAATGCTGTTAAATGGCGGTGAAGAAGAGGAAGCTGGCACTATAATGGGAAAAGCAAATCAAGCAGAGAGAGTTGATGATATTTGGAGAAACTTAGAGCAAAAAGTCTTTATGATTTATATACCCTAATTTTAGAAGAATCAAAAAGGGAACATGCAAAGTAGTTGTAAGTAATTAATTTATTGATTATTGCCTATGATGCCATTAGCTTAGACTTCTTCTTATTTCAATTAGTCATAGCTCTGCAAATGGTAAAATTCTCCCTGTGGAAGCAACAATAGATTTATGCTAACACATTTACACTAAATGGTCACTCTCTAAAGACTGACTGCGGTAAACACAGAATAAAATTTTGAGTTTTTTACTACATCACTGTAAATGAGTAGAGGAAGCACTTACGTGGTGGGGAGCAATAAGAAAGGAGATCAAAAACCTTTCCTTGTGTGATTCCTTCATCATTTAATGAAAGTCCCACTGGTTGCTCCACTGTTCTTGGTGTCAATTCATCCCAAGATCTATTTTTTTTCCACAAAGATAAACAAAAATAGCTACTTGATGAGGTAAAAACCAGTACAATATTTGGTTTACTATTTAACCAGTAGTATATCAAACAGTCTAAAAAAAATTGATCATATATGATTTATGCAACTACATTTCTCTTAGATTTTTAGCTGGAAATCGATTAACTTAGATTAGATTAGAATCTATGCCTTGTTTCTTACTGACCTTCTCATACATAGTTTGGATAGTTTACAAGGTAATCAAATGTAGTCGACAAAGGTAACTTTTGCTGCCAAGAAAGGTAGACGATTTATGGCGGGTGACGGTGACATTAAAGAGATTTTACCAGACCAAAAAAAGAAAAGAGTATCCTAGTTGTGTTCCATGGCAGCAAAGATGGATTTATTGAGGTGGGCTCCAAGCTTGTAGGGAGAGAAGAAGAGAGTATCTTCATCGACTCAAAGATAAAACCATTAGGCCCAAAGAATTCTACCAATAAAAACAAAAGCAATTTACTTAAAAAAAAAAAAAATTCATATTGGCTGCAAAAGATGTAAAGGACAATGGGGACACCTCTATAAATGTCTTGCTGATTTCATATTGCCAGCTTCTACTCTTTAATCTTTTATGGTCCAAACGGTGCTCAATAACCTTCATAGATGATGCATGATGCTACTTGTCAAAATCACATCCACGTACGTAGTTGAACATCCATATCAAAAAATGAGACAAATGATAACCAATGAGCCAAGAAGAGGGGGCAAAGCTTTTAAAGTCAATAGATAACCATTTGCTTGTCTTCATCATCAGTTTTTGGACCAGAAATAATAGTTTCTTAAATTCCCACTCAATGCTCCAAGTCTTTTGCATTCAGAGCAACAAGTCACACACGCATGCAAAACCAGTAAACAAGAAGTTACACACATGAAACTGTTTCAAAATCTTTTACCTCAAAACTGCTTCAGAAAATTCTCATGAAAAAGCTATGTAAAGCACTGGACTCAGAACATACGAACTCAGAACCATTACTGTCTAAACTCAAGCTTGCTTGTTCTCAATCAAACAACCTCTCGGTAAGTTATGCTCCAACCTTTCATTCACTATCTTCAGCTAATCATCCAACTAAAAGTCAACAAAGAGGAAGGAACAAAACAATAAAACTTTCATCTTAACCACAGTAGACCAAGCATAGGCATTATTTGAGAGAACTTAAGGCAAGAAACAAGCCACGCAAGTTAGGAAGAAACTACAACAAACTTAGTACAATGTTAAAGACTAGTTAATAATACAATTAAAACTATATTAATGGATTAGTCCCTTCACATACAGTACAAACTATTGACACCCTCTCGACAAAGACAAAAAAACAATATGAAGAAGATGTAAGAAGATGAGATTTAACTGACAGTTAGTTCATGTAGGGCCTAGAGTACATCTCCAAGTTTTGATTTGTGAACTTTGAAGTCCCAATTCTCTGTGACCACATCAAATTAGTGTTTTGCTTTCTCGGGTTTAATTTTGGAATTTGTCTGAAGGGGTCACATCGACTGTCTTAGCCTTATAGCAAACAATTTTACTGAGAAGATCGCAAACAAAGAAAAACCCTAAATTGAAACCTCAAAGAAGTTTTGGATTGGAATTGGATCTTATGTTGTTGTATACAAGGTCGGTTTTTATTGGTCACTTTTAAATCTTTTGGACTAAGAGTTATATAGATGTTGAATTGATTTTTTTTTAAATAGTAATGAGACAGAATACTTCCGTTGTTAACTTGTTAAGTAGGATTAAAAGTCATCTTGAATCATGCTTATCATTTGAGAGGAATCAAAATAAAGATAACTATTTTTATTTTTTTTGGGATAAAATGAATTATACAACAGAATATATGTTTCCATGAATTGGAGATGATTATTTTCACTAAAATATTATTTCTAAAACAGTAGTATTATTTGCCACCAATATTGAATCTTCTAAGTAGGGACTACTAGTTACGCCCTTAGAAATTAAGGGTCAAATATGGAGAGGATATAAATATTGTGGGGCGATTTGGAAATTCGGCTGATATTTTAGCTGTATTTGGTTCCGATCACAATTTACTCAAAGAATCGTATCGAGCTACTTTTTTTGTTTCCCCGTCGGCCTTTGCTCTGTGTGATTCTTCACCAAATCCGGCAACTATCGAACGCCTTATCGGAGATGTCGAGCTCAGGCCAGACGCAGTTCCGCTATACGCAGACGCCGTCGAAGGTGGTACACCTGCGGAATCTGCCATGGGAATGCGTAGAAGAGGAGCTCATCGACCTATGCAAACGATTCGGCAAGATCGTGAATACCAAGAGCAATGTCGGAGCTAATCGCAACCAAGCCTTCGTCGAATTTGTGAGATTTTTCTTCTATCAGATTGTTTGGTTTATTAATTCCCCTTTCCCCAATTTCTAGCTTTTGGGATTTGATAGAGAGAAACTGCTGGTTGAAATTGAAGCTTCCTTGAATTTTTGTTGCTCTTTTTTCGCATTTATTCATATTATTGATGAACAATGAATTTGATTTTACAGGCTGACTTGAATCAAGCTATATCAATGGTTTCGTATTATGCTTCATCTTCAGAGCCAGCACAGATTCGGGGAAAAACTGTTTATATTCAGTACTCAAATCGGCATGAAATTGTAAACAATCAGAGTCCTGGAGATGTCCCTGGAAATGTCCTGTTGGTTACCTTTGAGGGAGTGGAATCTCATGAAGTGAGCATCGATGTAATCCATCTGGTGAGTAGAATTAACTTGATTTTAAGGATTCTGGCTTACCTAGCACTTGTTTCATTGAATCATCTCAGTGGGAATTGGTTCTGTTTGATTTTATAAATTTGAGATTGATACTTTTACATGGGTGAGGCAGTGTGTTGTGCTACGAGCGGATGAATATATAAAAAGATATAAACTTTTTATCAAGCAAACTACTTTGAGTAATTTTTACTTAAGACATACTATTCCAATTACAGTATATCAACATTAATGAAATGCTCGAATCACAGATGTTGATGCCTCTTTATTAAAATCTTTCTGGAGAGAGTTTGGAAATAGTATCCTGTTCGTCATTCATGCCCATAAGTGGACAGGTGTCACTCTGTACTTATCTGGGCTTCTCTTTTTTAGTCCCAATCCGGGAACATTTGAGTTTCTTTCAATCGATTTGGTTCCCTTAGTTGTTCTCTCTCCACTGTATTGTCATGATTAACATCAAGTCCAAAATTTGTTTTAGGTATTTTCTGCTTTTGGATTCGTGCACAAAATTGCCACTTTTGAGAAAGCTGCTGGTTTCCAGGTGAGATGTTGAGATTTGTATCAAACGTTTTCTCTATGGAGAAAATGAAAATGATATTAAACTTATTATCTGCCCTCCTAACCTGCCAGGCACTAGTTCAATTTAGCGATGTGGAGACTGCATCCGCAGCGAGGAATCAGTTGGATGGCAGAAGTATACCCAGGTATGCTCTAATTCTTTCTGATGCCATCAACCCATGTGTTTTCTTCTTAAGGTGTAAAGCTACTGATTATTTATTCTTTTGTTTTTGGAACATTTAAATTCAGATATTTGCTTCCGGAACATGTTGGTTCGTGCAATTTGCGAATGTCTTATTCAGCTCATACTGATCTCAACATCAAGTTTCAATCCCACCGGAGCAGGTAGAGTTTTGATCCCTTGCAAATGTGCCTCTGTCTGCATCTGCTGTTAGTAGTGTTAAAACCTTATGTTAGAATAGTTGATTCATATGTTTGATTCTTTGATGTACTCAGAGATTACACAAATCCATACCTTCCAGTGAATCACACCGCAATGGACGGGTCTATGCAGGTACCATTTTCTTCCCCTGCTCTCTCCATACTTTTATCTATCTCTCTCCAGCACTGTTTACCTTTCTTACATGGTCTGTGACACTGTCTTCAGCCTGCTTTAGGTGCTGACGGCAAGAAAGTAGAATCTCAGAGCAACGTCCTTCTCGGTCTGATTGAGAATATGCAGTATGCTGTCACTGTGGATGTTCTTCACACGGTGAGGAACAACAGTCATGCACATTTCTGCTTCTCAGCATGCTTAATCTCTCAAAATTAATTATTTCCTTTGGTTCTTGCTTCTTCTCATAGGTGTTTTCCGCGTATGGAACTGTCCAGAAGATTGCTATATTTGAGAAGAATGGTTCAACGCAAGCCTTAATTCAATACTCTGGTACATCCCCTTGATGATCTGCACTAATATCTGATTGTGATCTGATCCAACCCCTTTATGAATTCTGAACATCTTTCGTTATGCAGTCAGTTTTTGGTTATGCTAAGCATTTGAATACAATCATCTTCTGCTTTATGTTTGTGATTTCTTTTCTGTAGATATACCAACAGCGGCAATAGCCAAAGAAGCACTAGAAGGACACTGCATATATGACGGTGGCTACTGTAAGCTTCGACTATCATACTCTCGTCATACTGATCTCAATGTTAAGGTACATAAGATTTGTTGCTTTTTTGAGTTGTGTATCGAAAAAAAGAACAAGTGCTAGGGGAAGAGAATAGTAACGGGTAGCGTTTGCATTTTTCTTTTCAACATTTCACAGCGAAATCTGAAATCAACTTCTAATTTTATTCTTCAATTTCCCCGTGTTTGAATGAAGGCTTTTAGCGACAAAAGCAGAGACTATACACTCCCTGATCTAAGCCTACTGGTGGCCCAACAGGTTCCCGGAGTGACGGCTTCTGCTGCGCCAACAGGTTGGCAGAATCAGCAGGTGCAAACTCAATACCCAGGTTACGGTGGAAACCAATATATGTACCCATCATCTGATCCCGGGGCTTCACCTTCAGGTCCTCCTCCTTACTATGGTTGAGATATTAATTTCGGATTTTACTTGAACTTGGGAGTGTTTGCATGTTTTAGGTTTCACCAGTGTTATGTTTCAGGTAAAAGTGTGATTGTTTCTTTTTGGTTAATAGACATATTCAAGTGGGAAAACCAAATAATAATTCGAAACACGCTTCAAGCGCCAATGTTGCGCGTGCTTATTATATTCACAAGTTATAAATTAGGACTCATATTGATGCAGACTGAACCATCTATTAGTGGTTTGACGATCGGCAGATCAATATTTCCATGTTCTTCAAAGCAACAACATAAATAGAAAATGAATTAAACTTTTTTAGTTAATTATAATATTTTTAACTACACCTTTGACGATTCGAGGACAAATGGAAAAATTAAATGATTTGAGACATTTCTCTAGAAAAAAATATGTTTTTATGATATCAGTATTCTGAATTTAAATTTTTTTTTAAAAAGACAAACAAAATTGATTTGAAGGAAATAAAGAAATTATTTCTTTGATAAATCTTTGGCTTTCTTCTTAATTCGCTGAGCCAAATTTGAGGAAGACTCAGCATTTGCCGCTTTTTTCTTCTCCGTATCCTTGTTCTTCATTTTCATCTTCAGCGATTTGACGGTAGAAGTCAGCTCGTATCTCTCTTTCTTAGACCCCACGTTACCATCTGAACTCAACTCTTGTCTCTTCTTTGGTGCTGTATCTTTCACCTCCTCGTGACTTTTCGGATCTTCCTTTTGCTTCGCAGCTAATTGCCTTGCATAAGTCGCACTCCTGCAAAAAAGGTAACCCCAAAATTCATGAACTTTGCAAGACACAACACAGATTCTCACAAAAATTGGATTCATCATGAATGAGTTTACCTTTTAAACTGTGGATCCGTAGGGTCTAGAGCATAGGAAGGAGACGATAATAGAGCTGCGAATCTCGGTTCGTCAAGATATGCCGCAGGAATCTTTTCTTCCGAAATATCGGTTTTTCCCCTTTTACCTTTCCGTTTAATATTATACCCTTTCACACCATTACCGTCTCCTGCATTCTCATCAGCTAGTAACAGCTCAAGCTCCTCGTCCGCTGCTACTTCCTCCTTTAATCCCTTCTTCTTCTTTGTCCTTCCTTTTTTCTTCTTCTTAGGAGGAGGTTCCTCCATAAAGAAATCGTCATCCCCATCATCATTCACCGCCTTTCGATCAATGTTATAATCATCATCATCCGAATCATCATTCTGTTTATTCTTCCTGGCTCTCTTCTTCTCGTGTTTCTTTCTTTGAACTGCCTCCCATACCGTTTCGGACTTCTTGTCTTTCTTTTTAAGAATCTCTTTATTAAGATCTTCTAACCCGGTATTGAATGTTACCTCCATATCATGGTCATTCTGCTCCTCGTCTTTATCAGAATCAACACCTTCAGATTCAACTAAAGATCGGTACTTTTGTTTCCTCTTCTCCTCTTTACTACCTTCATCGTTGTCGTCGTCATCAGATTCACTATCATCAGAAGCGAAATACTCCTTCATCTCAAGATCTGCCAACTATCATAGAGGGAAATTTATAAACTATATCAGAACACTAACACTGCAACTACAGGAGATGCTTTTAAGCAATTAAAGCCTAATTACATAAATTTTAAAAATATATACAGACCTGATCAGGTGTAAATTTCTGATTTAAGGTCTTAATGCGGTGTGGCTCATCTTCATCCCAAGAAATATCAACTTTGCTCAACTGCAGCGCTCGGCTCTGAAAATCTAAACCTTCATAACCAGCAGGTGCCTAAACTTTCATAACAACTGTTAGATCAGAAGTACTCACCATGAAACCACAAGATCTCAAGTAAAATGTAAGAAGAGGTAATGCACCTCGTTTGCAATATCACGAGGTGGATGTTTGAATTCCATGGAATCGGGAATAAATCTTAGGTCGAGCTTGTTTGAGGATCTCTCAAACTCAATTCCATCACATGATTTGTACAAGTAATCTGCAGTAGCAACTGAATCACATTCGGCAACAGCAAAATAATACCTGAAACATAACAACAGTAACAGCGAAATTCAGTAATAGTCCCGCTTCCACCACATATTGCCTAACAAGAGCAGATTTAAACTTACTTTAATCTACTTATTTCGTAAGCACGTAGCTTCTGGTTGATGACATCCTCATCTTCCTCCTCTTCTTCTTCTGCGGCCTCATCATCTTCATTCTTTTCGTCGCCATCAATAACCGGGCCGTGGATTTCCTCCTCTTTCATTCGCTGAAGACCAAACTCAGTTGGATAGATAGCCACTGACAAAATGCGCCCATCTTTTGGCACAAAAGAATTCAAAACTACGTACAAGTCTTTGGCCTAATAAACAAATAAGATATCATCCATAAGAACAAATGCTACAAAACTCATAGAACACTAAAAGTATAGACGACACTAAGCTTAATCCTTGAGATAGTTCCATAAAAATGCGACTTTGAGAGAATACATCATTGACAGAGTACTTACCGAGACATATCTCCAGTCCATGTTAACCAAAGCCAGTCTGTGAGTTTCTTTTGGGATAATTGGTATGTTCTCTTCCTACAAACCAAATTAGAAATATATGAAATTTTCATTATTTCTCAAATCTACAACAACAATAACAAAGTTAAATGATCAATTTACCGGAATTTCTGGCCCATCTTCATAGATAGCTTCATCTTCCTCATCGGTATCAATCTCTTCTTCCTCTTCCTCTGATAGCTCTTCAGACTCTGATGATTCCTCATTAGATTCTTCATCCGAAGAAGCAAGCTTTATCTCACTCTTACTATCTTCCTCTGATTCCTCATTGGATTTAAGATCCAGCATCTCTTTCTCACTCTCGCTCTTATCATCAGATTCCTCCTCCTTGTTCTTCTTTGTCTTCTTCTCTTCTTCTTCAATTCGATAATACTCTCGAAGCGCATCCTTTCCACTGCCTGCTCTTCTCCGCTTCCCACGCTTATCGACCGGAGCCGAACCTGTGGTGAATCGCTTATCAGTGAACACGCGCTTGAATCGAGAGTCAATTGCGACTTTCGTCTCACGCCTCGGAATCCTACGGAATCTCGGATCCGTGTGCGCCGACGAAAACCTTGGGTCCGTTATCATTTGTTTTCCTTCCTCTGCCGCCGCTACGACTCCATCAGATCCTTTTTTAGCTTCGCTACTCTCTCCCTTCCTTTGCTTTTTGTTCTTCGAACCCATTGTTAGATCGAATCAGGAACAGCCGAGCTTTTAGGGTTTTAGACTGTGGCTGTTTACGAAGTAGAAGAAGAATCGGAAAAGTTGGTGTTTTTATATGTCTACTTCAGCTATATAAATTACAGTATTACGCTACGAGATTATAATACTCGATTTATTGAAAATCAGACAGTAAAAAGTAATTAAGGCCACTATAAACAAACTGGGCCTCATAAAGTGATTATTAAGCCCACTATATGGTTTCCGCTTACAAATTTTAGTTACGTCTTAAAAAATTGCGAATATGATGTTGTTGGGCTCTACGACAATTTATTAAGCGTAAAAATATTATCGAAATATCTATATGTCATTACTTATTAATTTATTATATAAAAATAGTATTTACCAACGTCTAGTTATTAATTTTCTTTGCAAGGATATTTTCAAGTTATTGGGAATGTTTCACATGAATATTAAAAATTCAAACGAGAAAATGATAATTTTAAATGATTTAAAGATTATAAAAACAAACAAAAGTTGGGGTTAGTTTATGAATTTCAATATTAATAAAGGTGAAAAATAAGGGATGACGTCATGTAAAAAAAAAGAGAGAGGGTACACCGGACACCTATGGAGGAAGAGAAGAGTTATCTAAAACGCGTGTCACTTGCTCTCCTTCATTACGAATATGCGATTCCATTCCCATTGGATTTGGACCCTTAAGAGATGTTTTTGAATTCATCATCACCACGACGACGATGATGATTCAATTTCTCTCTGTACATTGAATTCTTGCTTCACGAAACTTCCTTCTCGCCTTTTTACTTTTTCCTCTTTTCTCGATTCGATTCGATTCAGCTTCTCTTTTTAATCGATTTCTTAGGTTTACAGGCAACTTCGAAATCCGATCAGTTTCTGTACGAACTGAGCCAGTTAGGGTTGTGGAGGAAGACGATTTTTCATTTGATGGATTGATCTGATTTCGATCAAATTGAAAACCCAATTCAATCAGGTGAATTCCTTGTTCGATCTGCTTTCAGGTTTTTCATTTCTGGGTTTGATCGTGGATCGAGAATTTGGATTCAAATCGAGTTTCGTAGATCCAATCCGATCCCAAATAGTTCGATTGGACTTTTATTGGTAGTGTAGAAACAAAAAATCGAAACTTTGAGATTTGGAATCGGTTTCTTCTGGTTGCTAATAATCTCGAGGGAATCGAGTTTTGTGAGTGAGATGGTATATTTCCATAGCTCAATCTCGGTCTGCAATTCCGTCGACCAAGCTCCAACATTGATCATGGCCAACTCACTTCACTCTTCAGATTTGCATTCTAAATCGAGAAACTCCCGAAGATCTTACACTTCACCAACCTGTTCCAATTTCCCTGTCTGTGACGGATCTCAATCTGCTGCTATCGATGTCGTCATCCTTATCGCCGTGATCACCGCCTGTGGATTCTTGTTCTTCCCTTATGTCAAACTCATCACCGTTAAATCGATTGAGATCTTTTCAGATCTCTCTGTTTTAGTCAAAGAGGAGATTTTGCAGAATCCAATAGTGTATGGATCGTTAGCTTTGAGTATCTTCTGTGCTGCCATCTCCACTTGGCTTGTTATACTCTTGTGTACAATGCAGAGATGCGGGAAACCGAATTGTAAAGGGCTTAGGAAAGCTATTGAGTTTGATATTCAGCTAGAGACAGAGGAATGCGTGAAGAGCTCCAACAACAATGGGAAGAACAATACCAGCAACAAGAAGGGAATGTTTGAGCTTCCTCGTGTCCATCACCGCGAATTGGAAGCTGAGCTGAAGAAGATGGCACCGCCTAATGGGAGAGCTGTACTGGTTTTCAGAGCGAGATGTGGTTGTTCTGTAAGGAGACTAGTGGTTTCGGGGCCAAAGAAGCAGCAGAGGAAGATCAAGAAATGAAAAGAGAATAGAAAAACATAAAAAAAAGGTTCAATCTTTGGAAATGAGATTGAATCATTACACTTTTCTTTGGTTAGTTTATTCTCACACACACTTTTTACAAGAACTTATATATGTTATAGTTATGTGTTTAAATAATCTACAATGGGAATAAGCATTGTAAGGATATTGTGGGAAACCAGTTATAGTGAAAAACATTTTGGTTATAATCTCTGATTTGTACTTACTTTTGGGGAAATAGACATTGATGTTGCTTTTGGTTTGATCTGGTTAGGTTGCAGTCATGAAGGTTGAAACTTTTTGTGCAGGTTACAAAAGAGCTGTTACTAACATTGAAGAACATCATGTGTGTGTTTTCTATGTTCTTCTTATGTGCTCTGTTATGGAGCTTGAGAAGTGATGAGCTTTAAACTCTGAGATCTCTCATTCTTTAACTGTTGAATTCCTGGATTTAATCGCTTAAACAAGGTCGACAATTTACAGAAAAAATCAGCGGAATCATGAACTTGAATTAATCAAATAGAAAAGAAATAAAGTTACAAAATTGCGTTACTAATTCCACTTTTGTGCCGTCGGGTAACAAGTAGAACTATGGGGTCAAGTTGGCTCTTTTAATTAAAAATTTGATAATAGCCAATACATGGCTTATAGGGTTTAGTTAACACTAAACCGAATATTTTTCTGTTACAAATTGAATTAGTTTAATTTAAATCCGAATATTTCCAACATGTTCTTAAAACCAAAACTTGAATCAATTAATCAGAGAAGAATACTCAAGATTATGAAATTGACCCTTTACCAACTTTATTTATTAATGATTGGACAAAGGGAAAAAAATTACAACAAGGCTCTTTCCCAGCAGCTTCGTCTTCTTCTTCTTTTTAAAGACACTCTCTTGAGTCCCTCTCTCCCTCCCTTTCTCCTCTCTCTCTCTCTCTCTCTCTCTCTCTGTGAAATTTGATGGCTGTACTCTCAGCATGTTGGCTAATAATAGAATCCATAGTGATTCAAGATGGTTTCTTGAAATGGTCATACATGAAATTATACATGCACCCTTTTGTTCTCTTTCTTTGTCAACTTTTTCTATGGCTCTATCTATTCATTTTATGGCTTCTCTCACCTTTTCAAGCATTTTACAACGCCTTTTCATCGGTGTTCTCTAAGCTAGTTAGTAGTCTTCTCCGAGTCATTATGGTTAGAAGAGATAAGGTTACATGTGATCTTGAGTCTAGGAAAGAGATCATCAAGAATACCCTTGATAACTTGGAACTTTCTAGAAGAATTCATAATCCGGCTCCTGCCTTTAGCTTTTCGTTTAAACATCAAGTAGATAGTCAGTTAAAAGTTCTTATAGCTATGCAAGAAGGCAAGATTCTTGAAGAAGAAGATGGTGATGATTTTTTCTACGAATTTGATCAAGAAGAGCTTCTTGATGCTAAGGAGGACGAGGAGGAAGAAGACATTGACATTGCTGATGATGTAAACATGGAGTTCGAAGTTCAGACTATGCCAATAGATCAAGAAGATGAAAATTCTTTAGCCAATGAAGACGAAGAAGAAGAAGATATTGTAACAGACGTGGAGAGTGATATATCTTCTCTAGTAGGTAGCGATAGAGATCATCCCTCGCCCTTATCTGGTGCAAGCTTGGACGACTCAGCGCTCCAAGATTCGATTGTGATAGAGAATCAAACACAAGTTGATGAAACCGATCAAGTATACAAGACATATTGCGAAAGAATGAGGTGGTATGACATCCTCAGCCGCGAGAGAACCTATGGACTAAGTAAGTAAATTTAAATTTTATCAACAAACAAAAGTCTCTTTTAATTTTATTTTATTTTAATATAATTGGAGAGGAGATAATCGGGTCGAAACTTTGACTAATTCCAAAACCTATGGAAGTTTGACCATAACATAGTTTAATTAATGTTGTTAAACTCCATTTTAATCATAATTCCTATAGGTGTGATCTCGAACCAACTACCGGCAAGTGGTTTGAGCTCATGGGAAAAAACAGCAGAGAAGAGTCTAAAACAAATGATAGAGAAGGACCTTGAGCTTGTGTATGTTGCTCAATCGTGCTTATCATGGGAAGCTCTTCAGCATCAGTACACTACAGTGAGAGATAGTTCGAAACCTGCTGATTCGAAAGGGAGGGTCTATGACGATAATATCTCTAGAGAGTTCCAAAACTTTCAGGTTTTATTAGATAGGTTCTTGGAAGATGAAAGGTGTCAAGGAAAAAGAGTTTTGAGCTTTGTCCAAAGAAGAATTGAGTTCATGAGCTTCTTTCAAGTCCCAAGACTTTCAGGTTATTTATTTATTTACTAAATTACTTTTCTTGGTGGGTTACATCGTGTATAAATTGAGAGGTCATCTAATATAGTTTATAATTATGTTCGTTGGAATCCTAGGAACCAAAATTTACTTCTTCTTTCATTTTTTTTTTTTTTTGAAAATTACATCCACAAGCAATTTTACTTTTCTTAGTAACAACAATTAATTATGAATCTTTCTTTTTCTTATAGAAATTATAAAGATGTGTTTTTAACCAAAATAAAATTATAAAGATGTGGTCATAAGATGACTTTTAACGGATTCCTAGACTAAAGTCTAAAACCTCTATCAATTCATGACTTCTTAAGAAAACATTTCATTTTCGATACGACTAATCTATTGTCTAACTTTTAAAATAAATGTGAATAAACTACGTTATAATTTGGAATTGTAATTTGTATTTCCACGAAAAGATAGTCAAGTTTTGGTTTCTGTGTCGACAGAATCTTTCGACGTAAACTGGTGGATAAGTCACACAACTCCAAGTCACAACAACAACCTTATCTAGAATTTTTTTTTAATCAATTAAACTCTTAAAATTGTCAACTCTATATGTTGACCAAGGAAAAAGAATTTTGCTTATGAAACTCAAAAGAAAATTTCAAATTTAGAGGTTTGGAAGGATTTATCCTTTTTGAATTCACTGTGCGTAAATTTCACTTGATACTCTTCTGTGTCAATTTCTCTTCTTTTTTTTTTTTTGTCAAATGTCAATATCTCATTTTATCCTAGGTTTTGTTTCCATTTAAAACTATCTAAGTTTTATCCAAAATTAGATTTTCATTTTTCAACTAATCTATATAATTTTCTTATCTCCTCTTTTTTAAAAAGGATCATATAATAGAGAGGGGCCTCATGAAGGAGAAAAAGAAAGAAAGGACAAACAAGTACTATTGAAAGCTATAGATAAATGCATTGAAGTCTTCTATGACTTTGTGAAAGTAGACAATAAAAAAACTTTGGTTTGGGAAAGACTTAAATGCTCTTTTGTGAATTTTCCTCGAATGGAATTAGAAGATCCCAAAGACTTTAAGCTCTTTCTTGACCTAAGAAATTCACTCCAAAAGGTAAATATTTTCAACAATGAAAAACTTTTAACTTCCCAATTTCTCAAGAGTTTTATTAAGAATCTTAACATTTGACTTTTGTCCCGTGAAGAAGGAACAGTTGTTGAAGGAGATGCAAGGGAACAAGAAGAAAATTTGGTGCAAGAAGAAAGCTTCTAACATGGAAAAAAATGAGATTGAGAAAGATGAAAAATTTATGCTAGTGAGATTCATAATGATTGATTTAAAGCTTGTGTCTAGGGTTTTACACATGTCTTTGGTCTCATCTAGTCACCTCAATTGGTGTCAACACAAGCTCGACAACATTCACTTCGATGGAGACAATATCTCTAGAACCTCCTCCCCTGTTTTATTCCCATCTTGATTTCATAAAGTATTTTTAGCAATTGTAATTATTGTTCTACTCTGTCAAGTCTAATTTAGAATCACCATAGAGATAGAGCAAGAGATTAACAAGCTTGATTCTTTTACCACATGGAGCTTAAAAGGCATGAGAATTTGCCAAGCTCCAATGTAGTTTTTCTTTATCACCAAATCTACACAACTAAGCTTCTTAACAACTCCAAGACAGGTTCTTATAGACAGTACAAAAACGAATTTTTATTAACTCACCATTGATACTTAGCAGCAACAAGAACTTCTTCGTACTTCTCTGCAGCATTATCCCAGCTCAAATCTTGTTCCATTCCTCTTCTCTGAAGCCCTTCCCAACTCCCCTTATACTCTCTATATGTCAACAAACAGTTTCCTAAGGCATGAATCAGCTTACCTGCTTCCGCGCTATCAAATGTCCAACCAAGACCCGTTTCACTGTACGGGTCAAACTGTTGAACTGTATCCCTCAACCCTCCCACGGCATGCACCACCGGAATGGTTCCATAGTTCATTGCGTAAAGCTGGTTTAGACCGCACGGTTCGAATCTCGAAGGCATCAGCAATATGTCTGCACCAGCTGTTATTCTGTGTGCTGTTTTAACCGAGAACCCAACCCATCCCCGTGCTTTATCTCGGTATTGATGCTCCATTTTTCTGAGGAGCTCTTCAAGATCCTGTCGCCCTGTGCCTAACATAACCAGCTGAACATCCTGACTCATCATCCATGGAAGCGCCTCAGCTATCAAATCAACACCTTTCTGGTGATCCAATCTTCCGATAAAACCGATCAATGGAACATCAGGTCGAATAGGTAAACCGAGCTCTTTCTGTAATGCAGCTTTACATTGGGGTTTACCAATGTGAAGATTCTCCACAGAATAGTTGGTATACTCATCCGAGTGCAAGTGAGTATCAAATTTTGGGTTCCATTCTTTTGTATCTATACCGTTCACAATTCCTCTAAATTTCCAGTCGTTTTCATTTATGATGTTATGCAGACCCCAACCTCCTTCTAAGGTCTTAACCTCCCAGGAATATCCATGGCTAACAGTGAGAACTCTATCCGCAGCTTTTAGACCAGCTGCGAAAATGTTGAAGTGCTCACCTCCTACCGGGTCATATAACTTGAAGATATCCAGGTAATGGCTCGGTAAATCCACGTAGGAGAAATCATCTACTGGTCCCCGACCCTAATTTTCCACCAGTAGGTTATGCACAGATCTCTGGATACATGCATAAAGTAAGTCACTTCTGTGGAATGAAGAATTTACTAACCTGATGAGCAATGTTATGGATTACAAGAACAGATCGTGTGTATTTCATTATTCCATGATCCCGATAATAGGCTTTCAGGTAAACCGGTAGCAACGCAGTGTGCCAATCATTTGCTATAAAAGCCAAATTTCCATCTCCATAACACACACCTCCACAAGGAACATACCATGGAACCTGAAAAAATCTCCAGAAACCGAAACTGGTATAAGAAGAAAGCAAAATATCGATTTTGCATCCACACTCTTGGAGCAGAGCATTACCTCAACAGCAGCCTTGCAAAATAAAACCATCCGCTTCAAGATATCCTGGATTCAAAAATACCAAACTTAGTACATGTAGGCTGAAATTGATTTTTTGGTAAAGAACAGGGACAATAAGACAAGCCTTACAAGTCGGTTTCCACCGTAAATGTTATTATTTAGATGCCGGAATTCAGGGCTATCAATGAAAACAAAATCCACACCATCTATATATGCATGGAAGTACGTTACTTCCATATCCTGCAGTAAAGTGAGCTCCACATGAGATTTTCTCTAGCGCATCTATTTTATTTTTTGTTAAGGAATTTGAAATGAAAAAGGAAAGAAAATTCCAATGTTGATACATTAACAGCTTTTATACCTGCCCGGCCACTTTATATCTCTTCCGTACCCCTAAATCTTTGGCTTCGGCATACTCTGCATACCGAGGAACCACAACCTAACGAGAAAATGATTATCTAACAAGTTTGAGTTTCGATGTCCATAATCAAATAGAGAGCTTATATGACACAAAAAAAAGGCACACTTTGATAATATTACCATGACTCTGTGTCCACGCCGAGCCAAAGCCTTTGGCAAAACGCCAGCTACATCTCCAAGGCCACCTATAAATTTCTTACAGTCTTCAGTTCATGTACTCCAAGAGAAGCCTACTTATGCACGAGAAAACAAAACCCGGCACAATCGATAAAATATAGCAAATGGAATAGTTACCTGTTTTGACAAATGGAGCACACTCTGCTGCTACCACTATCACATTCATGACATTTGCTCCAGCCAGTGGAGGCGGCTTCTCTTCATCCTTCCCAGGTTCATTAGTTTCACTACTAGCTTCTTCAGGTGTTTTTTCATCTCTTGTTTCCATGTACTCCTCTGACTTCATACTTGATGTTTCAGGAGCTTTGGTCAGGTAAGACGGTAATGGGTCTGACCAAAATGCACCAGCGCGAGATTTACTCAGCTTTCCAGGAGAAGTTACAGGATCAGAAGTTTTCTCAGAAGAGGTCATAGTAGAAGATGGTTTATAAGGAGGATCTAGACTGGAAGCTACTACACTAGACCAAGGTTTCACATTAGTGGCTACACTGGATAGTTTCTCAGGAGAGGTAACAGGGGAAGAAGATTTCACAGACACTGAGCTTTGTTTGCTTGTCTTCACGGATCCAGTAGTAGGAGATAAAGTCTTAGCTTCTGGTTCTTTGTTTAAAGGTGACTTGCCATAACTGCTTGGACTAACACTACCGCTTCCGTCTCCATCCACCTTCTCTTTCTTAGTTGCATCAGTATTTGCCTTCACAGAAGAACCATACTCTTCCTTGGAAGAAACTTTTTCATCGTCCAAGTTAGGGGTGCTTTCTTTTATAGATGAGACCAGCTTCCTCCTTTCAGCAATCTGAAGAGTAACGTGATAGATAAAGTGAAAGAATCATAAACATAAATGTCAAAGAACAATTCAATACATCTAATCCATAGGCTACTTAAGAACAGCCTCCAAAACAGATTAAGGTAGAATTAAGCATCGAGTTCACGTGGATCCTTAAACAAACGACATATTTAAATAACATCCTCACTTACAGCTCATAGTGTAAAAAATGGACTTTTTCTACTCTAAAGATCTCAAGAAAACAATTGAGTGACCAAATTCTCACATTGCTTCATTACGAAAAAAGCCAAAAAAAAAAGGTACCTTTACTAAACCCAGGAATCAATTAAAGTTGCATAACTGGAAAAACTTGAGACTCTCGCAATGAAGTTCCAACTAAATCAATCAAACTCAGTAACCAAATAGAAGGATGGATCTACCTGTTGAAGAAGGTTCCTTTGCATATCAAGAACCTTTTTGCTCTTTTCAATGGTAGCCTGAAGCGCATCCTCTGGCTCATCGCCACTCTCAGCTTCAGAAGAATCTGGGCCCGTAGCCTCCACGCGCCTCACATACTTCCATCGATGTCCTAGAACGAAGCTCCGGTAACGAAATGACAGCGACCCAGCAACCAAATCAGGAGAAGAGACTCGGACAACACTCGAATTCCTCAGCGCGACACGACGCTGACTCTTGATTTGGCACAGAAGAGGGAAAGAGCTCTCAGCTACTGATGCCATTTACTCGTTCGACGAATTGCCTCAATGAACTCAAAAAAAAATGTTTCTTTTTTTTTCTTTATATGAGAAGATCACACACAAACTCCGTTCATCAGCGAAATAAGAGAGACCTAATTGAGAAAAGCGAACCCAGATGATCCCAAAGACGAAAAATTTGTCGGAGAATAGTGAGAAAGACGAGTGCTTTGTGAGTGAAGTTACGACGGCTGTGGAGAGACGAATCAAACAAAAACAGAGTCGTGTGAGAGAGATTTCGCCCAAATGGGGCCACAAAGCTAAATCACCATATACTCGATTCCATCGCGTGATTCATGAGAAATTTTTAGAATTTTTTAATATATATTTACCAAAAACATTGGATTAGGCAAGATGATCCATCTATCGCCACATAGTTTTATTCCTCGAGATTTCCCACAAGAAATCGTAATCGTCCAAAAATTCAGATATCAAGACTTTATTATACTTCTATCAATCTATTTTATTTTTATTTTTGATAAATACCATCCAATTGATACATGAGATGATGAGAGACCCCGTCCAATTATTTTGCAGAATTTAACATTTCACTAACCATTGCTTTCATATGCAATATCGCAGCTTAGCATATTAGTCATATTGATTTTGACATTTTTTCTATACATAGAACAAGAACTTTAAGACTGATTACAATTTTTTGAAATTTTGTTTCATGTAGTTTGGCCTAACCGAGTAACTGATACCTTACAAGTTTTTATCAGTAGTGGCATACCAATATTTTTAATAATATTTTCACATATGTATGGAAAAATGATTTCTAAAAATTGAAGAAGGAAATATTTAAATGTTTTCTTATACATTTAAACAAAACGATACATGGCTTACATTTATCAAGAAGAAAACAAAAACAAAAACAAAAAACGATACATGGCTTACTACTTTTATAAATTCTAAATACAGCTTATTATTACCAAGAAAACAATCACATTTAATGACAAAACAAAAGCAATAGAAGCAAACCATAAAAGAATCAAACTCGCAGAGTGACAGTTTTCATTTTTTAAATCTCGTCTTAGTTAGGAATCCGACACATCTTACGGATCTCCCCGGCATGACCCGTAAGAACTCCAATCCGACCCATTTTCACCATAGAGACACCAAAGTCAGTAAAGAACGTTGACCCATGAGTTGTGGCCTGCTTGAAGATATAAGCCCTAGTCTTGGAGTTGTCCAATAGAGCAGCATCTGATTGGAAAAGCCCTCTTCTCTTAGCCACTAGCGTGAAGTAGCTCTCGTCGAATGTCTTGAAACTTCCCGGATCCATCTCTAGAGCCGTCGTGACATCGGTCGGCTTGCATTTCTTCCTAAGGTTAGCGGCATACTCCGAATCCAAACTCGGGTCGCTATCTCCTTTTCCGGTGAAGTTGTAAAGCCGGTTTGCAATTAGAGGACAATGTCCCATTCCAATAGTGTGTCCACCTTTACAAACAAACACGTGTAAACTTCCCCATATATCAATTCACTACCAAAACGGGTTTCTACTAGTTTCATTTTTTTATAAATCAAATTTCAGACTAATTAATTAGTATCAATCACTTTAAACGTACCTGAAAGAACGACTAGATCCTTCTCGTCGAGGCCCTTGGCGCTAAACTCGGTGATAAGCTTGGTGATGTTATCAAAAGGTGATGGCAAGTTGACCTCACTGATATTAGAAACCCTACCGTCTCTTCTTCCCGTTTCAACTTCCCATGATGGTCCTTCAAGCTAAAAATCATCATATTCGATCATAGTTAATTCACAGAGTTCTGTGTATGTATGAATAGTTTTCGGATTAATGTGAAGATTACTACTTACTGCAACCATTGCGTCCCTAGCGGCAAGTGCCAAGATGTCAGAGCAAGAAACAATCCCTGGACACACTTTTTCTATAGCCGTCTTGGAATCGTCTATGATGCCAAACCCTCGAAGGCTTAGGTTAGGAACCGCATTCTTCTCGGCTTGATTGTTCGATAGCTCTAACAAAACTGATCCATCACATCCCTATTGATGACAATATATTCACTCATTAGACCATTTACCATATATATGAATACAATATACTATCAATCTCTTTACTAAAGAATCTCACATTGTTAAGAAAATATGTAAGATACTGAAATATATAAAAGTCATGAGCCATTTCACTGATTAAAGAAACATACCCGAACGAAGCAGTCATGGAAGTTCATTCTAAGCAAAGGAGCACCAACCGTAGGCGCTTTCTTCATTGCAGCGAACACGACCTTTTCAACAATACCCTCGGCTTGTGGGCATGTTTTTCCGTAGAATCCTACCTTTAAGCCTTGTGAATTGGCTTCAGCAAACAACAGCACTAAGAACAAGCAAGAGACGACTAATCGCTTTGAAGCAGTCATTTTTTTTCTTTTATATTTTCTCTTTAGCTTATAACTCTTTGCTCTTTTGCTCAACTGATGATGAATTGTTGATGAAGATGGAAGTTATATTTATACTAAATTCTGTAAGTCACTATAAAATAGTTTAAACTGAAATTGTAATATTATAAGAGATTGTGACTCGAACATTGAAATTAATTATCATCAAAATGTAGTTGACTATTATCGTACGTTATGCGGTGGAGTGCTTGTTGTATTTTGTTGTTCTTTTGATCAATCATTGTTTGTAGAAATAAAAATATGGCAAATTGATAAAAAGTCTATATATTATATGTATTTTCTTATGCATGGTGTGTATATGTATTTTGTGGTGTATATATCGCCACCACAAAATAAATGGCTGCCTAATGTTCTTTGAGCCCAAAAATATTACAAATTGGTTTGAAAACTTGCAATTTCGTGTGTCACACGTCACATAGACACCTATAGTTCATCTAACAAGAAAAATACACCTCCTAGCTAAGATTACAAATAAAATGTTAATTATGAGGAGACGACACATAATATAATCAATCATATTACATTATAGTACGTAAGTAATTGCCTTAGCTAGGGACAATACTTTACTATTACGTGGAAGAACTTTTTTTTTTGTGAAAGCGGAAGAATTTATTTTATAGTTTTGATTTTTTAATGTTATTAATTAGATATTCATTTTTATCGAAAAAAAAAGAAAAAGAAAAAGTAGATATTCATAATTTAAACTTTGTCAATTAATGTTTAATTCTTGGACGTTATTCAAAACAATAATTTGAATCCCACATGCATATACATGCATTATATGATTTCCGTAACGTTTCGTGCATGTTCTTCCAATCATATTTGACCGCAACGTTTTAACATTTTCTAACTGCCGCCATGTGGATGAACAGACTAACAAACAATCATTTATCGAAATTCCATTCAAACAAATGGTGGTCGAATTCGAGTAAACTGATATGTTTTACATTCATAGTTTACTGATAAAAATATCATTAATGATATAATTAGCCAATCGAAACAGATTATTTGATCACAATTATTTGATCACTTGGACAACCACGTAAACGAATAGAAACAGATTACCAAATTCAAATTAATAGAATTAATAGATTCATAAACGAATAGAAATAAACTACCAAATTGGGAAATTCACATAAATAAAAATGATGATTTTTGTTAGATAGATGACCATATGAGAGACATTTATTGCATACACTCTAGATAAAACCCAGCTCTATAAAAAAATTATGTTTTTTACGATGGAATCCAAAAACGTTTATCAAGTTGCTAACAACTAAATACTTTTATTTTTCTTTTGCTTTATATACTGTATAAGACTATTATATTACCATTTATTTCCCTGCCACAATTTGATTTGTTATAAAACTTATTATAGACAAATATTACTGATATCATTAAATACAGAGTTCTTGTATCATTTAAGAAATACTAGCAAACTGTTTCATCCTCTACGGCCAAAGGAGTGAGCTTAGAAGCGGTTTGAGATACGTGGTACCGATGAGATACGTCGTACAGAAGTAATATTGTCTCTACCGTCGTGGTACAGCCGCAGAATCACAGCCGCGGTTTCTTCAATCGCCTTATTCGTCACATCTGCAAGAATAATATGGGAATATTGTAACTTGATTCATCTTTTTGTTGCTAACATTGAAAGAAAAGAAAAACAACATGGTGTTTAAGTGTTGTTTACCTATCACAGCCCATCCGGGGTTTATCGCATAGATCCTTGACGCGAAATCCAGTTCTTTCCTAACAAGATCAAACCCCGAGTAATTGTTCTCTGCTTCTCTATCTACGCCTAACGTTTTAGCCCTTGTTCTCCTAATCGCTTGCAGTACAACGAGCTCAATCTTCAAAGCAAAACCTTTCTTGGCTCAACCTCAAAGAGCGTCTTGGGTGGCTCCACGCCCATCACAAACCGTACATTCGCGACTTTGTACCCTTTTTGAGCAATGTAAGTCGACAATGGTGTCTTCCCTGTCCGGGAAACCCCGACTAGAATGATATCAGCCTTGCTCAAGTTCTCAGGCAAAGTCCCATCGTCTTGCTTAATGGTAAACTCAATGGCTTCGATTCTTTTGAAATATGCATCATTGAGAGTCTTGACCCTACCAGGTGCTCCACGAGTAAGACCTGATGGAGAAACACCAAAGTGAGACGCAATCCCTTCGATGATTGGTCCTAGAATATCAACTGAAAGCACACCCCATTGATCACAAGCTTGTTTTGCGGATTTCGCCATTGAAGGATTTGCTAAAGTATAGAAACACATTGCCCCTTCCTTTGCCGCCTGCTTAATAATCTCTATTAGCTTCTCCTCATCTTCAACCTGAACAATCCCCACAGCAAACCAAAGTCAAGAACAACAATTTCGGTTCAAAACTCATTTTCTTCTTGCTCCTATGATCACTAGTTACAGACAACAAAAGGTCAAATATTCACTGAGATATATATCGAATTTCAGAGATAGTCAACCTGAAATTCGCTTATCTTTATCACTAACATGAAAATTCCAAAACCAAACTCATCACAACTCTCAAAACCAGACAATTTACGTATAAAGGATCAAGTTTGAGTTTTGCTCCTATGATCACTAATTGCAACTCCCTGCCAATAAAATCAAAACACTAACAAACAATCAGATTTCAGAGAATTGGCTATCTTACTTTCAAGATTCACACAAAATGCTCTCTAAAATTGACCAGAGAAAACGAAAGTAAGAAGATTTGATGTCTTTACCATCCTTAACATAAGATATTTGTGGTTGGTGAATGACACTAAAGGAATGAAATTGAGATAGTTTTACCCAAGAAAAGAGATGAGTATTTACAGGAGACCCACGATTCACCAAGAAATCTTCGAATTGCCCCAAAGCTGCGTTAACGGAGTGCTCTGCCGTCCACCCTGTCCCGTCGGAAACCAAATATATAGACTTTCCCGCCGTTATATCCACGTCAATCGCCGACGTCTTCTTATCAGCCTCCTCCGTCTCTTGGCCTTCCGTTACTTGACGGCAATGTGTGTTATCGGTGCGGTTAATTGGACGGTCGAGCTTAACACCGGATCGTATAGCTCGTGCCATGGACCAACGATTCAATTTGGGACTAAACTTAAGCTTCGGAGTCGGAGGACTAGAACCTGTCGGAGGAGAAGGTTCGGAATTAGGTTCGGGATGACCTGGGACGCCGTGTATGTTCATCGTCAGAGATGATAACTTTTTTTTTGTGAGCAACGGTTAATAATAGTTTCAGCTTATTACGCCGGCGTCCAAACTCGTTAACCGCTCAATTGTTTTCAGCGTTGGAAATATGACTTGGGCTTAGAAACAGATATTTGGGCTTTTGGGCTTTCATAAGACCAATCCTAAACTAAAAACAGAACACCGACAAAAGAAAAAGGAAAAACAGAACTTATGGAAATAATAACACGTGAGCGTACGTTTCACGCGCGTCCTCGACCAAACAATTATGTAAGAGCCGACAAAAGAAAAAAAAGAGTCTCACCTTCTCTTTCTCTCTATCAAGTCTCACAATCACACGAATTCTGTGTTCTTCTTCTCCGTCTCTTTCGTTGCTTTGCTTCAATCTTGTGACTTTCCTGATCTGTTATTCCTTGAATCAAAAATCGGGTAAGGTAATATCAAATTACTCATGCCTTGCCTTCTCGAAGTTTCCGATTGTTTAGTTAATACATAATCTTACTACTTGGAATTGATTATCTGAGCCTTTTATAAAAAAAATTTGGTTACCGTTACATTCATTCATGAACTCATGCAATTATAATTTAGGTTTCTTACTCTCTTCTCTTTGTAACCAAATAAATTCGTCAGTGAATCTGGGTTATGTTTGTTCTTTGATTTAGGTTTCTGGGAAAAATGTATCCTTGTGGTTACGTTGCTGAAGTCACCAACTTGTCTCCTCAAGCCACTGAGAAAGATGTTGATAGTTTCTTCTCTCATTGTGGAATCGTCGAGCTCGTCGAAATCACCAGGTAATCAAAGTTCAATTCTTGAATATGTTTATAGGATTCTTGTTTAATATGTCTCCATGGTTTTCAGGTACGATGGGAATGCGTTAACGGCCTATGTAACCTTCAGAGATGCCTATGCTCTGGATATGGCCGTCTTGCTTAGCGTAAGTCCTCCAAATTTTCCAAATTTGAAAACGTTCTTCTCGGCATTGATTTTAACGTTTTCAGGGAGCTACGATCGTTGATCAAACCGTTTGGATCTCGGTTTACGGTGTCTATTTACACGAATCTAACAATCTCACTAAAGAAGAAGACTATAGTATAGCGGTAAGAAAAAAAAACATAATTATTTGGTTATAACTTATAAGCCATTAAATGTTTCTTTGGTTTTTTGGGGGTTTTAAAGACGACTCATATAGACGCGTTTGCTTCAACGCCTGGAGAAGCCGTAACGGTGGCTCAACAAGTTGTAAAGACGATGTTAGCCAAAGGCTACGTTCTAAGCAAAGACGTGATCGGTAGAGCCAAAGCTTTGGATGAGTCTCAGAGATTCTCAAGCTTGGTTGCGGCTAAATTGGCAGAGATCAGCCATTACCTTGGGCTCACAGAGAACATTCAGTCGAGTATGGAAGCGGTGCGATCAGCAGACGAGAAGTATCATTTCTCGGATTTCACAAAGTCTGCTGTTCTTGTCACGGGAACTGCTGCTGTGTTCGCAGCCACGGTTACAGGGAAAGCAGCTGCAGCTGCAGCGACGAGTGTGGTGAACAGTCGATACTTTGCTAATGGGGCTTTATGGTTCTCAGATGCTTTAGGCCGGGCTGCAAAAGCAGCGGCCCATATGGGTGGAGGAGGAAGCGATTGATTTTAATTATCTTTGAAAACATACTTAAATATCTATAAATGAGGTTTTAAAGCATAATAAATATATTTGGGGAAAGAAAAAACATCATGAAGATATGATTAGTAAAGGTACATTTTATTACCTGTATGTTTTGCATTGTATGATAAATTAGAGACATACAGGGAACTAATTTCTTGAAATTTTTTTTTTAAAAAGGTTAAAGAGTTTATGAATATATCTTAATAATATAAGCCTAAGCTAAACTAATAAAAAGGATGGGTCCTAGAAACCTCCCTAACTTGATCCTTTCCACCTCCCTTCTCTTTCTCTCTCTTTTCTCTTATATGAGAGGTTGATGAGATCCACAAGAAACTCCAGTTTCATTTTCTACTGATTTCCAAATTTGTAAACAACAAAGCATTTGATCATTCACTAGATTCATTTCACAATCCAGTGGGAGCATATCAGTGACCGATCATTGGTGGATTTACTTTGTTTATATATATATATATATATATGTATGAGTTTGATCCAACCGCAGACGCAGGACTGAGATTGGAGATGGCGTTTCCTCAACATGGATTTATGTTCCAACAACTCCATGAAGACAATAGTCAAGATCAACTCCCTTCTTGTCCTCCTCATCTCTTCAATGGTACTATCACTCTCCCTCTCTCTGTATGAATAGATTAATTAACTATTGTTGTCTTCTTGGTGAATAGGAGGAGGAAACTACATGATGAACAGATCTATGTCGTTAACGAACGTGCAAGAAGATCATCATCATCAATCTGTGGATGAGGAGAATCTATCAGACGATGGGTCACATATGATGCTAGGAGAGAAGAAGAAGAGGCTGCAATTAGAGCAAGTCAAGGCATTAGAGAAGAGCTTCGAGCTTGGGAACAAGCTGGAACCAGAGAGGAAGATACTACTAGCTAAAGCATTAGGGATGCAACCAAGACAGATTGCGATTTGGTTTCAAAACAGGAGAGCTAGGTGGAAGACTAGACAGCTCGAAAGAGATTACGATTCACTCAAGAAACAGTTTGAGTCTCTTAAATCCGACAATGATTCTCTTCTTGCCCATAACAAGAAACTCCTTGCTGAGGTATGTGTTTATATAGTAATGTATTTTATTTAACTTTCACTTCTATTTTGATTAGTTCTTTTTTTGACAAGACTAATATTCAGAGTAAAAAAATGAATCTATTAATGCAAAATTTTCCGAGTTTTGGATTGGATTAGTTCAATTTATCTAGTTTATTAGTATATGTGGAAGTAGGACTAAACTCATTTAATACGAAATGCAATAGATTATTGTTAGGCACATGATCCAACACTATAAGATGTTTGTCAAAAGACAGTAGGTGTTTTTGTTTATTACATAAAGGATTCTTGATCAATATATACATTCAATTAATACATTCCCATATGACTATCAAGTAATGGCATGTGTAGGAAACGCTAACCAGATTTCAGAAGAATACTATACATTAATTTATCGTGATTATTAACTTATAGAAGTGGTATTTAGGCCAAAATATCATTTTGAGATTGGAAAAAATTATTAATTTAGCGAGATATTAATTTATCGAGTATTAATTTATAAATGTTTCACTGTATATAGTTTATTTCATTTATCATTTTTGTCTCTTTAAATGATTCTATTAATTATTGAAATGTAGTAGTTATAAGATTTTTAAAATAACTTAAGTAATTTCTATAGTCTAACACTAATTTAAAAATACATAATAAATGAAGGTTTTAATACCTTATTTTTAGTCAACTTTGCTATATACTTTTGTCATAATAAATGAAGGTTTTAATACCTTATATGTTGAACTTAACATTTGAACTGTGTGTGTTGGTTAAAGGTAATGGATTTAAAGAACAAAGAATGTAATGAAGCAAACATAATAAAAAGAGAAGCAGAAGCTTCATGGAGCAACAATGGAAGCACAGAGAATAGTTCAGACATAAATCTAGAAATGCCTAGAGAGACCACTACGACACATGTGAACACGATCAAAGACCTTTTCCCTTCATCGATTCGATCAACTGCACATCAGGATAATCAGGAAATGGTTCAAGAAGAAAGCTTTTGTAACATGTTTAATGGCATTGATGAAACGACGTCGGCTGGTTACTGGGCATGGTCTGACCCAAACCACAACCACCACCACCAGTTCAACTGATTCATATGGTCCTATAGCTTGAAGAGATCACCACTATCATGGCTTTACCATAATAATCATCATCATCAGAAGAAGAAGCAATTCATATCTCTTATTTGAATTTGACTCCTTGAAATTATTGTTACTCGTTTAAATTTAAGTTTGGGTTTATTTGGTTTTTCTTTGGGTTTGTACTTTGTAGAGCATTGGTGTACAGTGAGAAAATTTGTTGTTGCTTTAATTTTATAAATAAGTAAATCTTTGTTTTATGAGCAAATTATATATATGGGTGGGTTTTACAACTTGAAGCTCCTACGTACATTTTTTGCTAGTTACCGAAAAATTAGACTAAAAGTGAGAAGCATAGCATTTCTAAAAGAGTATAATACGAACCTGTCAAAGTTTTATAAATTACGTACACTTTCTTTCATTTAGAACAAGTTTTGATGAATTCGTCGAAAAATGACTAGCTTGTTTTTTTTTAATCAGAAATTCTTTGCATTCGGCCCACAATATTTTTAGATTTGAGATTCACAGTTTATACAAATTACAAAATATGTATGTAATGGTTCCAACAGCAAAACCATTCTCTTTTACCCGAATAAAATTATCCCTCTAACCAATTGAGTGAGATCAAAAATCGTGACTTCCTCAAAAAATTTAATATATTTGTCCATTTTTATGTTATTTGATGGGTTGGTACAAATTTATTAAGAAAATAAGAATATAAAGGTGAGAACGATTCATATGCATGTGACTTCGAGTGGGTTTCCAGCTCTATCATTGATTTATATTATTAATTCATTATCTTTGCAAATTGCAATTTAGAACAATATTTACATATATGATATATACATATGATATATTTCATATTCTCTAGATATGCATGATGCATCTGTAGGTTTTCAATATCTAAAATCCGAAATTTCAAAGTTTAAATTGTTCACCATAAAATCATTAAAAGGTAGTATTTAGCTACACTTAAATTTTAACTTCTTTTTATTAAAGTCTTAGATTGACCACTAAAATTTTACTTAAATTTTAGATTATTTTTATTAAAGTTTTAAAATGAGCATTAAAATTTTTTCTCGAGCTCACTTCCAAGAATATCAACTTTTCCTTACATATGGAATTTAGAAGAATTGGTACCTATTTATTTACATACTCTTTTTTTTTTTGGTAAAAATTTACAATCTTACAATGTGGACAAATTATAGGTACTTGAAAATCTACTTAGCATGTCTTCAACTGATTTCAATCAAATTCAAAAATGGTACAAAAGAAAAACTTTATAAATCCATAAGAAAAAGTCAAAATCAAAACTTAAAATCTTTTATTTTAAAACTTTGAATGCTAAATTTACATAATGATAGAAAAAAAATTAAACTTATGAAATCTCTAATGATCAAATGAGTATATCAAATGACGGGATTCAAAGTCTTATTAATTTTCAAACTGTTGGTAGATTTAGTATCAAAGTTTTAAAATAATAAAAACAAAAACTTATTAAAAAAGGTTAAACAAAACCTTTTAAAAAGAAAACTTTTAATCAAAATCCATAAGAAGAAAAACAAAATATTTTAAAAATTTGAATGCTACATAAGGATGAGAAAACAAATTGAACTCGTAAAATCTCTAATGATCAAATGACTATGTCAATTGACAGGATCCAGAGTTCGGTTAGTTTTCGAAGCATTTAGTAAATTTAGTACTCAAATTGTAAAAGAAAAAAACAGTGAAAACAAAAAATCAAAATTTGAAAACCTTATTTATGAGATGAAAATTTGACCCGGCCAATGGGATTGTGATGCAAATGTCTAGGGGGCGAGAGAGCATCAGTGGACACCTTCTTCGTGAGCTTTGGCATTTGTGGGACTCCGTTTTTGTGTTGGGTAAGTTTCAATTTCATTGTGAACAGAGAGAGCTATAATCCAATCTCACTTTCTCGTCTTCCCAATATTCCAACGCTTGCTTCATCCATTCTCCATCCTCTCTTTTCTGCATAACAAAAGAATGGTTAACTAAAAAAATTAGACTTTGAGTTTCTAAGTAATGCAGCAGGAAAAGGCAAAGATATGAACATGCAATAGCGGAACTAAGAAAGGATCATTCAATAATAAACTACAACATAACAACTTTTGATGAATGGGAAGACTTACAGTTTCATTCAAGAAGCTTCCAAAAAAGGCCTTTGGTCTAGCTATTGGTGATTCACTGACTCTGGAGGAGGCTGCGTCGTCGTTGTTGCCGGTGAAGGGACGATGGTCTTCACATCCGTAGAGACGACGGTAGGAGCTGCTTTAGATAGTGAATGTTCACTTGAGCCAAACCAAAGATTTCAGAGATTCACATAGACAAAAGCTAAGAAGATAATCAAGTGTTTGATCGGGAAAAGAACTTCTCCAATTTAATTTGAATTCTGTTGGAAGAGAAAGAAAGATAGACAAGTGTTTGAAAATTTGATATTTTTACTTACAAGATGTGTATTTATAACGCAATAACTAACGGTCGGAAAAGTTAGTTTTAATGTTTTTAAACGGCAGGAAAAGTTACCGCTTCTTGTTATATTCCCGTTTCATCAATTCCCTCGTAAAAGAAGGGAATTGATTGATGCTTTCTTTTTTTTTTTGTTTCAAAAGCGTAATGTTTTCTTCCTTTTTTCACAAGCGTAATGTTTTCCATTTTTTCTTTTTCCTTTTTTCCAAAAGCGTAATGTTTTCCATTTTTAAAAAATCTAAATTATTATACCCATCATTACGTTAGATTGGGCCTAGTCTAATAAACGACACTGAAGATAGGAAAGAATTCGAAGATTATTGGAAGCACACGTTCCAAAACACAAAGAGGAACATACCAAAAAAAAGAAAACAAAAGTGGAAAACAGTGTTCAAAGAGTTCACTCTTCTTTTGGATTCTTTCTCTTTGAGACGAATCTTGATTTTTTTTTTAATAATTTTAATAGTAACTTTTAGAAATTAAGTAAAATTTTATTTTTCCTTGAGGAATTTACATGAGAAGAGACCATTATTGATTGACAACAAAAAAAAAAAAGAAAACAAAATGTTGTATACATGTTGATGGAAAAAAATGTATGTACGAAAAAACAAACAAAATATGTTATATTTCTGTAATTATTTTAAGATACATTGTGATAATAACTAATTAACAAAACCTTAGCTCAAAATTACAAATATTATAAGCAATACGTTTTCATTTAATTGTGTTACAATTGATTTATTATTATTCAATTGATACAATTAAATATATGAATATATATATATATATATATACTATATGGGCATATAATTTGCTCCTCTCACTTGTAAAGCCGAACTCCATGGGCGAATTTCAAATCTCCTTTGAACGCATAAAAAACATCCATCAAACCCTAATTATTCTTGTTTCAATTTATTCCTCGGTTTAATCCCAAATCTTGCAAAATATTTTGGATTATGGATCCGTATCTCACTTGCCGGGGCGCCTTCTTTATCCTCCTATTGAATTTCTTGAGTTTTTTTCCATAAGGCTCTAGACTCTCACCATTTCTGTAAGCATCTCCGAGCTGATCGAGCACCACCTCAGATTTAGTTAACATACTCACCTCTTTTTCCAATTTCTTAATGTTTGTTTCTTTTTCTTTCAAGTCCTTTTCGATCAAGTTCTTGGCTTGATGCAAGTCGTCTTCAAGTCCTCCATCTGTGGAGTTTTTATCTTTTTTTCCTTCGTTTAATTCTATCGAATGATTAGCCTCAGATACATGTAGAAAGGCAATCAGGACGACGATGAGAAGCACAAAAGAGATCTTTGCCATGATTAGTGATTAGTTTCCCCTCAACTTAATTAATTTGAAATAGATCAAAATGTAGTTTGTTAAAAGGAAAATATTGATGAGAGGAGTGAGTTCGTGTGCATATAAAGTAAAGCATTTATAGCTTTATCTGTGCGTAAAAATAGTATATTAGATGTAACCTTATTTTTGATGGTCAACGAATGATATTGACTTCGTTACTTGATTTTCTTTGATTACCCACAAAATTCGCAAAATCTTTAGTTACTCATCTTATTATTTTTTTTGTTGTCAATTTCTAACCTTCAATTATAGAAAGTCAAAAATAAGTTAAGATTTTTGCTTTCTATATTTAGATATTTTTGTGTAACGGTTTCGTGATGAACCTATATATATATATATATATAATACACTACATTTATTTATAAATGTTTTTTTCCCAACAAATTTTTAAACCTTAAGTATAAATCACGGGGGCATTTTAAAAGAACTCGGGGGACCGGGGTCTTAGCTGAAGAAAATAAGTTAGACGTCTCTAATTAGTAATACTGTAATACTTTAATTGGATTTTTTATACAAAGATAATACTGACTGATTCTAGAAATTTTTGTCTAAATCAGGATCGAAAATCTAGGCAAATGCCTCGAAAGGTTGCCTATAGGTGATAAATTTTCGTGAAGAAGTATTGGAATTAAATAAATAAAAAATAAAGAAATTGAAGAGCTCATGATTATATTGATGGATAGATCAACTCGTGAATTATTTTATCGAGTAATAGTATAGTTTCAACTAGAAACCCTATCGATGTTTCAAAGCATGATAACCTAATTATTCATCCGGATCATGTATTAGGTTATATCATAAATATGCGTTATAAGAAGTATGAATGAACGTAATGATTAGTATAAAGAATTTCAAAAAGTATTTTGGACCCCGCAGCTTGATTACATGTAGGTGTCTTTAATGGTAAGAAAATCCAAAAAAAAAATATATGCTCTAAAGATTAATAGGATTTTACTTAACATATGTGAAAATTTTCCGGTTAACAAAAGAATATAGTATAAAGTTAAGCTGAAACATACAAAAGTTATTTACATATGCGACTACTTATTATTAACGGGAAAACATATATATTTATTATTTATCATATATTTATGAGCCAAAAAAATTACAATTGGTTGTATTGTTTTGAATCTCAGTTCTAAAAGAGAACATTACTGTGCTAATTTCAACGTGAGACATTAGCAGAAATCCCATAAATTAACATTCTCAGGCAAACACATCAACAAAAACAAGTCATTAAAACCTTCTTAACATAACATACATATAAGACATCTTCTCTCTTTCATATCTTCTCTTTTAATATATAAGGATTTCCGTAAACCAATAATAACGAAATTATTCAGATGGAAACATATTATTGATATTATAATTAAGTAATAATATTTCATTTAATTGCATTAATTACAATATGATGCAAATAATATACTATCGGTATAGGGGAATTATTTGCTCCTCTCACTTGTAAAGCTAAACTCCATGGCCAAGTTCAAACCTCCTCTAAACACATCAAAACATTAATTAAACCCTAATTACTTTTTTTTTTTGTCAATTCTTCCCTCCGTTTAATCCGAAATCCTTCAAGATCGATTGAATTATGGATACAGATTTCTTCTTTTTCGCAGCTACTTTTTTCATGTTTATCGTCCTGCTAAATTTCTTGAGTTTCTTTTCGTAAGGCGCTAAATCCATATCCTTTTTGTCAGCTTTTTCGAGTTGCTTCAACACCACTTCAGATTTGCTCAACGTTTTCACTTCTGATTTCAAACCTTGAATGTTCGTTTTCTTGGCCTTCAAGTCTTCCTCGATCATGGCCTCGGCTTTATGCAAGTCTTTTCCAAGTGCTTCACGTCGGAAATTTCCCACACGGTGAGCTTCATAAGCGTGGAGAAAAGCGATAAGGGCCACAACGAAAATCAAGAAGGAGATCTTTGCCATGATTGATTAGAGCTCAATTTTCCCTTAACAAATCAATTTGAAATGAGATTCAAATAGTTTGTCAAAGGAAAAGAGGTGAGAAGAGCTGTGAGTTTTTGTCTATTATTTTTTGGGTATCTTATATATAGCATTATCTGAGACTAATAATAGTATGTACATATAACCTTCAATCAATGCTCAAAAAATTATATTGACTCGATTACTCGACTTTCTATGGTTATCCATAAATTTCGCAAAATATTTGTGAAAGTCATCTAATTCAAAACTTTTAAATTTTTAGCATCTACGCATAGAACATCAAAATCTCAAATTTTACCTTCTACTTTTAGGTGCTATTTTTTCGTGTAAAAGGTTACCACAAAAAGAAGTTTCAGTTCTCTCATATATTTCAGGCAGGAAATTTTGCCTTAGTTTGAAACAATACAATGGCAAAGAAATCTTCTGTACTGTCTGGTCTTATTGTGGCTCTCGTCATCATATTGGGATGCATCATCGATGACGCTGCAGCGAGAGATGTGAAACTCGTAAAGCTTCGCGATGTAAAACCCGATACTTTGAAAACTTTAAAAGGAGAAGAAAAAAGTGAACTTATAAAAAAAGAGAAAACAAAAAATCTTGTGATAGAGATTGAGAAAGCGAAGAAGATGCTCGGAGAGTTGAAAGCGTTGAAGAAGCAATCAAGTGGTGATATGAAAGGCGAAATAAATTCTTTGGTGAAATCTGAATCGTTACTTGATGAAATTTCAGATTCTCTCAAGAATGGAACGTACAACCCTAACAAAGCTAACATATTTGTTGAGAAAGAATCATTTTTCTACAGAGCATGGAAGGAGAATGCATATAATTCGGTGGTGCCGGAGAAAGAGAAAGAGTTTATGTCCACCATCAAACGTATTGTCAAATTGTTGAAGAAAACATAAAAGAAGAAACGATAACTCCCAAGATATTCAGTAACTTTTTAACAATTTTTTCACTTTTTAAAAAAATATGTACATGATATTCACAAGAGAAACTTGTGTTATATCTCTGTAGTTATATGTATGTATCCATGGTTTGTTGGGTAACAAAGTTTGTAATTAGTAATTTGTTTTTAGCATATCCAAGTTGTATTTGGTCGAATATACACTTAAAATAAAATGTTTTATCCTCGTGGTCAATCAAATGGGCCTCAAAATAAGGTCTAGACTATTACAAAGCCCGACGAAATCTATATTCGCCATCGTTCCATTTATAAATTCAAGGATAGGCACTCAATGAAAAAAAAAGTCAATTGAACAAAAAAACATGAGTTCTATCTAAATGACAGCTTAAATCCTCAGGATTTTTTTTTCACATTTTTAGTGAATTTTCCAACTAAATTATTAATTAAACCCATTATGGACCAGCCAATATTTGAGATGTAACTATGTAAGCACACATTTCGCATCAAATTAACAGAACAGATTTATTTTATTTTTACTGGTCGTAAGTTTTCCAGACAAATTACAAAAGTTTACGAAACAATCGAAAACTGAAAGAGCATAGTATGCTTATAATTTTTCCCCGGTTCAACTATCTGCGAAGGAAGGTATTGATAATTGATTGCATGTGTTTCTAGACATAAACCAGAGTAAGCTTTATAAACCGATCCATTTTTTCCTTTAATGGTATTCAAGCTTCCTCCGGTTAAGAATTTTAGACCAGATTGGTCTGTAGATAACTCCATTTTTCTCTTGGATTTTTTGTCCACAAGCTCCACGACTTTTCTCATCTTATTCGCAACACCATCTAGACAATAATTTATACCATACCTGCATTTTCAATAATCCAACAGTAATTACATATTCAAAATATAAAAAAAAATTAGCGTAGGCCGGTTCAATATAAACCTTTGTTTGAAACATTATTTACCTAGTCTTAAGCTCATTGATGTTGTCTTTAATAGGTCGGAGTTGGAGAAAATCGTAGGGTGTTCCTTTAACGCCGAGGATTTTCCCGGTAGGTGTGAGATTATCGTCGAGGTGAGCATAACCGGAACCGAGAATTTGAATTTCTTCAGACAAGATATCTCCATTGTTGTGACCACCAAGATTCCAATAAGAATGATGAATTAAATTCACTGGAGTTGCTTTCTCTTTAGCCTTTGCTTCCATCACCAATTTCAGTTTGTTTTCTCCGACCAGCTTATACGTCACAGTGACCTCAAGTTTCCCCGCAAATCCTATCCATTAATATGAATCCTTTCTCTATCTTAAAATTTATGCTTATTAAAAAAATAAAAAAAATTGTATTGTTATTAATTTATTTTAATAAAAACGGACCTTGATAATGATTGCTATCAGGACGACTTGTGTAGGTGAAAACAATGTAAGGTTTCTTGCCGTTATGGTTGTATTTCGTTACTGTCCAAATCTCATCACCATACCCTTTCTTCCCACCTATTAATTAAGTAAAAATTCAATTCTACGTACGTACGTATTTTAAAATAATCAAATAAATTAAATCGTTTAATTATGTGTGTTAGTACCATGAACTGTGTTTTTACCATCGTTGACAATGGTCGTTTCTCTTCTGTTGGCTACTCGTCGTACCGTTGCTCCACAAAATATCGCATCATTCTGATTATAAGTCAATATTTAAAATTTTGTATAAGAGTACTGATGAATCTTTGTAAGAGGAAGCAAGTTATCCTAGTTTTTCAAAAATCTGATTACAAATTGATTTTTCTCTAAAAGCATAACTTTTTACTTGCCTTGTAGTCTTTGACGCTGTCATATCCAAGAACAATGTCCTCAATTTTTCCTGGAATTACTCGAATATAATTACAAATATGTATAATCTATATATGAAACAAATATATACTATATACACACCACTAACCATATTTATCGGGGAAAAGAAGAGACATGATAGAAGCACCCCGGTTTGTAAATTTGACCGTTAGATTCTCCTTCTTTAGCTCATATACCCCGAACGTCTTCTTTTCGTCATCACCATCATCACTATCATTATCATCGTCATCTTTGTTATCGTCGCCGTCACTATCATGATCATGATGATCATCATCATCATCTTGATCGTCATCATCATCATCATCATCATCATTGTCATGATCATCATGATGATGATCATCATTTACCTTAATAATCCACTGGTCAGTGTTTCCTCCTTTGACTTTCTTCAAATCAGTCGATTTCACTTGGTTGTTTTCGGCAAACGAGACAGTAACCATGACTTCTATTGTAACCAAAAGAACGCAAAACAATAAAACTGAAATCCTAACCATTTGTTCGTTTTTTTTTTTTTTTGGTATGTGTATATCAGTGTGAGTGACTCTAATTTATTGGTGAGTATTTTATATAGGTGTAGCTAGTTTGTTTTTAACTTTTTCTTAATAATATTTTCATTTGGGAGAAGAAATACACTATTTCGATTTTCGAGCCTAACTTGCACACCATATTTTTATTTTTATTTCTATTTGATTCAAAATCGAAAATATTAATGCAAAATGATCAAGAAATAAACAAACAAATCTGAAATTTCATTTGAAAAATATAGAAAATTCAATTAATTAAGCCATTTTAATTGGAAAATATATCACATAAGGATATCTCCTATTCATTTTGATTACCAGTACAAATGTTATAAACGATGTTTTTTTTTTGCCGGCTATAAATGATGATTTCAGGAATTAAAAAAAATTGAAAAATAATGCTGTGATCTTCTAAGATATCAGAAAAAATATTAAAAATGGTAATGCTGCATGAATCACCACGACACTTGTTTTTTTTTTTTATAATATAAAATCGCCACAACACTAGTTAGTGCTATTTTCATTATTTTTCTTTGTTATGCTTTTTGTCATTCACGCACAAAATTTTGATGGCATTGCAAAATATGATAATGATAAATAATTTTCGAGCCTAGCAATAAGGTTTTTAACTTGTCGGTATTATCCGGTAAATTAAAATATAAGATCTTCTACGATTTCGGCAGTATCCTCGATCTAGATTCATTTTGTTTAAGAATTAGAAATTGCGTTGCATGTCACTGAACACTAATTAACATGAATTTACTATTCAAATTCTAAATAAAAAGTATGTCATAATTTTTTGATTTTTTTAGAATATTCAATTGAAATAAGAATAAATTCATTTTTTATTTCTTCTTTGTATTTTAATTGAAAACCCTTAATAATAAAAAAATTATAAAAATTCATGAAGGAAAGTATATCTAAAATTGATATTTTGGGTTAAGTATTATGCCATTATGGAAGCTTTCACTTAACAAATCTATTTATCAAAATTGGTAATTGAAATAAAATTAGTAGTGGTTCACAAATTGATTTATGTCATTGTTGGTGAAATTACTCAGGCCCAAACGTTTTAAGCTACGTGAAATGCTCCACAACGTTTAATGGAATAAATTTAGTAAGACCAGCCCATGGGCCTAAAGCCCGCAATATTTCTATTGATATCCTTTTGTATAAAAAAAACAACATAAAGTGACACTTATTTATTTGCATACGCGTCAAAAAGTAATGTATATGAATGAGTATATCTGATCATTCTGATTCGTTTCCATACAATCTACATTAGATGTAACTAATGAAAGTCCTTAATCCCTGTTCCTTGATCCAACCATAGTTGATATAGCTGCTGCGATGACCGAGTGGAAACTTGGGTCGGAAGTAAGAGCTTTCGTTACGGTTTCGGTCAAGGAAGGGTTTTGTGGTTGCGTCTTTCCAAGAGCTAGAAACGAGGACGATCCGGTTTGGACGTTATTGTATGGTATTGGACTGTGAGAAGCGTATCCATTACCCCAAATGGTGGGAATGTTGATAGTAGAAGTTGAACCGGAGGAAGAAGAAGAAGAAGAGAAACAAAGGCTTGTGGAAGGAAATCTCTGGAGTGAAGAAAATTTATTGAAGTTGAGAGAATATGGTGATGAAGATGGTTGTGTCAGAGGGGGAGCCGTAAGATCTAGAGTGACGGTAGGGTGTAACGGCGAGAGGACGGTTGATGGTGAATAGAATAACGGTTTGTTGAGGAATCTTGAATTGTTGAACTTGAAATCGTTCTTGATCCACTCGGTGTCTAATCCTGATGTGGAGGTGGAGGAATGGGACAGGAGCATGGAGGCGGCAGCTGCGGTGGCCTTTATGTATATCCTTTTTCTTCACAACTTCTTACTTATAGCCTTTTAACAAAGATCGATGTCTACTTTCTTCGAGGGAGACCCAATTCGTCAACACTTCAACTTGTTCATTTTTTAATTATTTCAACTATGAGGCAATGACGACCTTTTCGATCTCTGGATTTATATGCTTTCTTCTTCCAGTCATATCCGACTCTGTTTTTAATTTTCCTTGTAATCTAACCAATAAAAGAAAGTAAATCCTTGACCTCGTTGATAATAATAATACTCGAAATACCCAATCCGAACCTGAATCGGTACCCGAATGCCCATCCAAGGAGATGAGAAGACTTGTATCCTAGACTTCACATGGGCACATGTCAACTCTTTCATCCTATTTTTTTTTTTTTTTTTGTATTTAATTAGTCTTTGATTCGTCGTATTTATGAAACCTCGGTACGACTAGGTTCACATTTCAGAATTCACACGAAATTTGGGATTATTAAATGCAAATTGTCTGAAATTGACTTTTGCGGATAAACAGGTATACATTTTATTATTTATTTTATTGTTCATATTTTTTTGTGAATTTTAATTTCCACTGCATATTATCATAATATATATATATATATATGTATATTAATATTAATTTTAATTTTTTTGTGAATTTTATTATATATATGTATCTAAATGATTACATACTTGCATTTAATTTCTGTTTTTATAACTAGCGACTAGTAATTACTAATTAGTAAAACAAATGAATGTCAAAGGGTTCATCACTTGTGTATGTATATAGTTGTTAAATTTTGACATAAACCTGCATGTCTTTTTTTTTGTTTTTTTTGTTAAAGTGTAAACCTGCATTAGCTTAATGCTTTTTTGTTGTTTTTGGCTAATTGTATTGCAAGAAAATTAAATGCTCTATACAGAGGCAATTCTAGAAATAACTCACAAGAATTAAGAGGGAAAACAGAGCAGTATGAAACAGAGAATCAATGTGGTGCTCTGTTCTTCAAAATTGAAGCCTTGTTATTTATTTCAATTGGTCAGCATCTCATTTTAAGTTTATATATCATATATTTCGCTAAGTCTTTGTTTTTTTTTAATGAATCACCACCTTAATTGCTATTCGTATTTTGCCAAAAATAAATTAACGAGCACAACCAGACATTCACAACAAATGGAACACAAACAAATTAGAGTTACAAAGTATCTAGCCGTTGGCATATATTCTTCACACAGAGATTGTCATAAATAGAGAGTTATTTCCATTTCGACCCCATCATTTTTTTTCAATTCTTGGCTTCTAGATACAAGAAAAAAAAAAGTAGTAGTGACTTATATATTTAGCATGGTTTTCCGACCCGGCAATCCAATGCTCCGGCGTATTTGGTAAGCCTTGAAACGGCGCTACCGAGTTTTGGCTTTATCATTTGTTGTCTAGAATGCGAACACTTGAAATGGGGATTGCCAGATTGTCTGAAGTATGCATTGTTCATGAATATATCTTTCTCGGATCTCCAATTCCAGTTTTTCCATTCGCTTTCTGAAGCATAATCCCTCTTTGTCACCTGCATACACATATTTCTGTTAATAACCTCAAACCCTAAATCATTTATCAGAATAGAGATGTTTTGTACCTCTCTGTAATGTTGTTTGTGAGGAGGAGCGATGAAGCGGTTTCCATGGCTGAGAATGGTAGGACCTTGGCTACCACCGATTGCGTAAAGCTCCCAATGAGTGTAGTCATTGTTGACAACATGGACGAAACCCCATCGGATCCTCGGCATCCTTTGAACAAGTCCTTTACCAAAATGATTGTAAGCCACTGTGACTTGCATCTTCTTGTCATCTTGGTTGTTGTCTTGTGCACCAAGCAACATCACCTAAACACAATATCCAAAAAAAAAAAAAACATAACAAGTTCAGAGGATCCTTGTCCTTAACCTATAATGATCGAATAAATTTAGACATGAATGGATTTGAATACTCACATCGTTGTGGTGGGTGAAGTGAGAGTTAGAGATGGTAATTGCGGTGGAACCCATAATAGCATCGATGAGACCATCTTGGCATTTAGACATAGAAATGTGGTCAAGCCAAATGTTTGTAGCCCCAAAGATAGAGATACCATCTCCATCAGCCCTTCCTCTTTGCCCAAAGTGGTCAACGGAATTTCTTATCATACCGCCACTGCTCGAGACGATGTGATGGATGTGAAGCCCATGGATGATGATATTGTGCACGTACTGCATTGTGATCCCAGCACCGTATGCGATGTGCACGTTAGCGCCACGAGCATCGATTGTCTTGTGACTGTTAATCAACAGCTCTTGGTTCAACCTAATGCTCATATCGTGTTTAAAAATGATCCATAGTGGTTCCTTTTGTATCACAGCGTGACGTAGTGTTCCGGGTCTAGGGTTCACCATATCATCGTCTCTGTTGCTAGTGACAACGTAGATGCGGCCGCGTTTGCCTCCGGTGGTTCTGTAACCGAACCCGCGGACGCAATGAACGAGCTTCTTGCGACGCCTGGCCCAATCGGGCTGGCAACGCCAGCATTTATCGATAGGGTTGCTTGCAGTGCAAGGTCCCTTTAGCTTGCTCCATTTTCCTCTTCTACCTCTAGCTCTGCCTCTACCGCTTAGGCTCCGCCTTGTGCTGTTTGTCGGACTAGAAATCATCTCAATGTCGTCGTCTTCCTCGGTCCCCTCAACATCAGTCGAGTTGCTGAAAAATACACCAAACCAAAAAAACACATCATAAACCCAAAATCCTCATTTTTATTTAAATATAACAAGCAACAACATGCTACCATCAAAATCGTTTATTAAAACTTCTGATAAATTTTTTCCGTCTAGATTTTAACTTTAAAATATATAGAAAAACTAATCCACACCGATTAGTTCTCTCTTAATTAATGACAATCAAACCTTAGTTGAAGTAGACAAATATGGTCGGATGCAAAATATAAAGAGGCTTACTCGTAATGACGCTCGTGGAAGTGGTCGACGATCGCATAAGGATCGGGATGATAAGCCATAAGGGTATGCTTACGAGCTTCATTGGCCTTCTTTAACCAATACTCATCGGTCTCGGCAACATTGGCTCGTATGGTCGGAATCAAACTGGCAATACAAATCACAAACGCTAATTTGAAAAGCCTAGCCGTCTCCATTTTATTTGATTACCCCCTTTTTCACAGAAAACAATTTATATTAATTCTTCTTTAATTTTTTTTAAGGGGTAATCTTTTTCTAAAAATATATGGAGAACAGCTAAGCTTTAAACATGGCTTTAGGTTGTTTTTTCTGTTTGGCCTAAAGCCTTTTTTGGGTAGATGAATCGTATTGCGAAGTTTGACAAACGTGAAGGTTGGTCTTTAAATAATAAAAATTAAACTTGATGAAGAAAGTTAACTTCTATATTTCGAAAGTTTTGCCGTTGTTTATGGAATGCCACCATAATTTACTTGCGGACAGGTTATTTTGTTTCTCTTTTTTTGTCTCCTATATTTGGATATTTATTCCTATAAAGAGAGAAGCAGTGTTGTTTCTCAATCTTTCAATTCCCACTGATTTGAGCAATAGAAACAATCACTTTTTCATTCGCATGTATCTCTAAAAGTAGTGAAAATGTCTCTTGACAAAATCATGCAGAAAGTAGGGAGATACGATTCCATAATATCTTGGTAAACATATCATCTCTCGTACTAGGGCAGATACGACATATCTCGTATCTGGACAAATACAACTTACTTGTACCTGGGCATATACGATGTTTCTTGTATCTGGGCAGATAATACGAATTTCGTACCCGCCTCCTTCAACTTGGTGTTGGAACTCAATTTTGACAAAATGCCATAAGCTAAATTTCCGACGATTTTTTCGGTGAAGTCCATCACCGGAATAACCGGATCTTGGGGTTTATGTAATCTTTGTAATGAGCACTGTCAAATAGTGTAGTTACATGTCAAAATCGAAGTCAATTTGAATGAGAAATGAAGGTCCAAAGTGGACAACTTGGAAAGCTTATAAAACTTGTAATTTTGACTAAGTATCAAAATGAGCAAATGTCCCACATTGGATAGAGAGTGAGAGATGGATGGCTATTATGCAAAACTACACACACCCACAACACCGCTGTGTCGGGCCGGACATGGGTTTGGTCTTGGGTCTTGGTGAATGTGGGCCTTCGGCCCACAAGGGCCTATTTTTTTGGGACAAAATTTAATTAACAATTTAATTAATTTTCTCTTATAAGTTTTTGCATAATTCTGGATAAATCTAGAAGATTCTAGATTGAGTCAACAATATTTTCGTAATATTTCTGAATCCTTATCCTTGCAGAACAAGGCGGAATATTCTCAGAATATTCACAGAAAATTTATTCTTGTGGATCAAGCTAAATCTCGCAGAGCTTATCTCTTCCTTAGGGATCAATCTACTCTTCACTATAAATAAAGTCTCTCATCTTTCTCTCAAATCATGCAGAAACAAATATCATAAGATTCCAGCAATCTCTTTTCTTATTTTTTTTTTAAAGAAAGTCTCGAGAGTATATCGTAGATCAAAGTTCGCAGATTCTATAATCGAGTGTCGCGATTATAGTCTCAACACGGTTGTATCCTTGGATTCAAAAATCTCATCAAACCGTCACACTGCGGGAGATTTATTGAATTAAGGAAAGAGATCATATTTCGCTTCCGCGTATTCGTCTTTTCTTAATCGGATTTCTGTTCGTGGTTTTCAATCCACGATTTCACACAGTCCTACACTTGGATCATGGATAATTCACTGAGCTTGACCCAAGTGATTAAAAAATATCTAACAAAAATCAGTGAAAACTACGAGTTCACTGTAAATAATTATACCATCACATTCGTTTATTCATTGTTTAAATAAATAATGAAGTAGCTAAAGTTATGGATGCAATTATCAATTAATCAAACCGATTAGATAACTAATCGCAAGAAACTTATTTGTCTAATTGATTAATCAAACACTCAACTGACTAATCTGCAAGACAAAACAGTCTTCGAAATAAATAAGGGGAAAATACGATTTTTTCATTTTAGGCGTGGGAAAAGAAAGGGTCAGTAAACGACGCCGCTTGATGGCCACGTAATAAATCAGAAGAGGATTATTAATTTTCTTGGTCAGTGGGGAATAAAAATATCGACGGCTGTGGATGAGGAAAACTGACGCAGCGAGTATCAATCCAACGGCTGATAAAAATTTGCTTGATAAACAGGAAAACACTCTCTAATAATTCGGAAAAAGAAATAAAAGAAATTAGGGTTTTGTTGAATCACTCATATAAACGCAGCTCTCTTCTCTCATCTGTCAACTTCGACTTGCGATTCTCAGAGAACCTCCTCGAACTTTCTTTCATTTTCTCAGAGAAGTAACAATGGTGAAAGGTCCTGGTCTCTACACCGAAATCGGCAAAAAAGTCAAAGGTAATATCTCTCATTTCTTCTCTTTCATTGCTTTGAATCCGGCGATCTGAATTAGGGTTCCGTTCGGTGTTCTGATCTGGATTTCTTTAGAGTTTTTTTCTTGACTTTCTCGGTCTCTTAGACTTTTCTTTTCCGGTCACGATTTGGTCATCATCTGGATGGATTCACGCGTAGGAGATTTATATGATAATTTCCAGCGATATTTGTAAGGGATGTGTTGATTTGAGTAATTTCTTGGGTGCACAATGTCATCGTCACTATTGTTGAAGTTCTTTTCTCAATTTATCAGTTTCTTAGGGTATTTGTGTGTTTTGTTTTCGAATTTGACTCCGATTTTTGAAAATTGTTGATCTGGAAATGTCAATTTGAGTGGAGTAACTATCTCTCTGGTCTAAATGTAATGTTGCTGCTGTGATTTTGCAGATCTTTTGAACAAGGACCACAACACTGACCAGAAATTCAGTATCACCACTTACTCTCCAGTTGGTGTTGTAAGTCTCAATCTGAGTTTCTTCAGCTAACAAACCTAATTCTAAGTATCAGCTCTGCATCCTTACTGATGATTAGTGTTAATGGAACGCACTCTTCTTTTGTTTGTTTCTTTTAGCTTTACTTCTGAGATTTGAGTTGCATTAAGCTTTGTGTTTCAGTTTCACAAATTCTCTTATTTCAAGTGATGGTGAACATTGTATTTCTTATATCTTGGCCATCGTCACTCATAAGCGGCTGGCTCTATTGTCTTATAATTTTAGGCCATCACTTCAACTGGAACTAAGAAGGGTGACATATTGTTGGGAGATCTAGCTTTCCAATTGAAGCAAAAGAACGTTACTACTGATTTCAAAGTTTGCACTGATTCTACTGTAAGTATATTCTTACCCAATTTCATTTCCTTGCTTGTATTTCAGTTATGTTTACCGTTTGATTGTTGGGTTACTCAACCTTTCAACTTTTGTTTGTATTTGTTTCAGGTTCTGATCACTGCTACGGTTGATGAGGCTGCACCTGGACTGAAGTCAATCTTCAGCTTCAAGGCCCCTGACCAAAATTCTGGCAAGGTATAATAACTAGTACACAAGCATCTGTCTTTGTTATAGTTTTAGAGTTTGATCGGTTCTGGCTTTTCTAACTTCACATTTTTATGGTGTTCCTCTTATAAACAGATTGAGCTCCAGTACTTGCATGACTATGCCGGTATCAGCACGAGCATGGGATTGACTCAGAACCCAACTGTCAACTTCTCCGGTGTGATTGGCACGAATGTGTTGGCTGTGGGTACGGATGTTTCCTTCGACACCAAATCTGGCAATTTCACCAAGATCAATGCTGGGTTAAGCTTCACCAAGGACGATTTAATTACCTCCCTTACCCTGTAAGTGAATTTGAGTGATAAATTTGAAGAAAATATGTGTGTTGTAATCTATTTCGATTAATATCCATAGAATTTCTTGTTTGCTAGGAACGAGAAGGGAGACTTGTTGAATGCTTCATACTACCACTTTGTAAACCCGCTGTTCAACACCGCGGTTGGAGCAGAAATCAGCTACAAGCTCTCTAGCAAGGACAACACAATAACAGCGGGAGTTCAGCATTCGCTTGACCCCTTGACCTCGGTGAAAGGACGTGTCAACAGCTTGGGCATAGCGAGCGCTCTGATTCAACACGAGTGGAAACCCAAGTCATTCATCACCATCACAGGAGAAGTTGACACCAAGGCCATTGACAAGAGTGCTAAGGTTGGGTTGGCTCTCGCACTCAAGCCCTGAAACTCATGAGGCAGAAGAATCCAAGTTGCTGTAGCTTTTTTAACTAGTTTTTTTGTTGCGCGGTTCTGTTTTGCTCTACTTGGGTTCGTGTTTGCTATTGATGTTTCCCATTTTCTTATCGGATTTGTAGAGAATAAAAAGGTTGAAAAAATATCATCTTGGTGATGATGAAACACTAAAATTCCTTTGTTTTTCTTTGCATTGTTATTTGCCATAGCCACTCTGTTTTCGGTTTCTTCTGGGTCAAAACACGTACATTTGTATTCTATTGAATTTTGGTTGAGCTCATTAATTTGAAGCATGTATACGAAAAGTCAAAAGAGTAGAGTTTGTTATGTATTAAGTAAGTGGGCTGTAGCATTGATTAAGATGGCTTCTCTTTTAGGCCCACGTATAGTCTGGAGTCTGGACCATTGCGTGAGCTATAGTGCAACAATTAACAGTCGCACAAAATTTAGGAGCGTGGAGGAATAGTCATCACGTTTTATTCTAATCGACCTTGATCGCGTATTATTTATATAGAACATATCAAATATCATTAAAAAATTATTGATAATTTTTCAAGAATTTGTTCGTTCTATCATTATTTAATTCTAATCTTATACCATTACCAAAACAGTGAAAAGTACTGTTAAAAATAGATATATTGATTTTCAATTTTCACATGCAAACGAAATTCGAAAAATAAATACAAAGTCACAAAGAGAGAAAAGAAAACGCAAAAATACACATAAAATCAACAGTCAACACAGCTTTATATGATAAATAAATAAAAGGGGAGACGACGAAGACAATTGACTGAGAGAGCCTTAGGCATTGGTCTGGTGGGCCTGCAACAACCCATTTCGAATCTGCGTTGCCACGTCAGTGACGGCACCAGGACCATGAGGTATGAACACCGCCGAGGATTTGGAGTGAGCTCCGATATCTCTCATAGTGTCAAAGTACTGAGTCATCATCACCATGTCCAACACATCCTTCGCTGACGTCCCTGGCACGTTTCCGGCGAACCCTAGAACACTGTCTCTCAGACCGTCCACGATCGCTTGTCTCTGACGAGCGATTCCGAGACCAGACAAGTACTTTGACTCAGCTTCACCTTCGGCTCTCTTGATCTGAATGATTTTCTCCGCCTCTGCTTTCTCGTTCGCGGCCACTCTCATCCTCGCCGCTGTAACAATTAATTTAATATGTACTGATCAAAGATCCCAAGTATTAATTTAGTGTTTCAAGATTCGGGGACTTACCGGCGTTGATTTCGTTCATGGCGCGTTTAACTTGTTGATCAGGCTCGATATCGATGATTAGGGTTTGAAGGATCTCATAACCGTAAGCAGTCATGGATTTGTCTAGCTCTTCTTCCACGGATTTGGCGATTTCATTCTTCTGCTCAAAGACATCGTCCAGGTTCAGCTTTGGAACACATGCTCTGATCACTGATGACCAAAAATCAGTAACTTGACCAGAAAATAAAATCTTTGAATTGAATTACAGAGAAATGAAGATACCATCAAAGACGTAGGCTTTGATTTGGGTGGTCGGATTGCTAAGTCTGTAAAAAGCATCACTTGCTTTGTCAACTAAGACTCTGTATTGTATGGATGCAACCACTGTCACAAACACATTGTCCTGTTACATAATAATCAAAGATGAATCATCCATTAGAAGAAGAAGGAAGGAAGAAGAAGAAGATCTGTTTATATATATGTTTTCAAGTGATACTTACCTTTGTTTTGGTTTCGCATTGGACATCGAGTTGTTGGAGACGGAGAGTGAGGCTACCAGCGACGTAATCACCGACGACCCATGGAACAAATTGGAGACCTGGGTTAAGAACTTTTTTAAATTTCCCAAATCTCTCCTTGATCGCCACATCCGATTGCTTCACTAGCACGCAACAGAAAAGATTCCCCATTAAATCTTCTGAATCAAGAACAAGAAACAAGATTATGAATTAATGGATTATATGTCTTTTCTTATCTCTCTGTAAGTTTGAAGAAGAGATGAAAGTCGCAGGAGAGTTATATAGATAGAGGAAGAAGATTATCATGTAAGGATGCCAAGTAATATTCCTCGGAAATTTCGTATTTATTATTCAATTGAGACATTTTCTTTGAAAAGTCAAATAGTATATCTTTGCTAGATATTTCATATTTGTCATTTATGAGCAAATACTTTAGCTTTGTTTTCTTTTTAGTTATGACTAAAACTTTTATTTTTGGTTTTATTATGACCAAAATTTCATTAAACGGTTGTACTTATGTAAATAATGGGTTGAACAATTTGCCAATTCAATAAATTATTTTTGTTAAGTGATCATCGCAACAGAAATTAGAAATTTGTTCTGGCTATTTTTCAAATTATAAAATAAAAAGCGATCAATATTTTATGATTATATGATAGTATTTTTTTTATTTTGTAAGTAAGAGGATAGAATAATAGCCTTGTCAGACGGCACGAAGCTATAATTACATACAGTTTAGATATGTGTTTGTAGGGAGGAGACGTGGACCCAACTTTACTTATTATCACTCTGTCGTAGCTGTTATGTGTAGGATTTCGAAATTAAATTTAAAAAAGATCGTTTCATTATATCTATATATTTGTTTTTTTTGTTAGTTGAAAAAAAAAAGTGGAAGGAATTACCGAATTATTGGTCCATTCTTCTTGAAAGTTGAATACTTGAATGTAGTGTTTTTATTTAGTATTTAGATTATGACATTTATAAGCAAATGATCAAGTTACAGAAAAAAATACTAAAATCAAACAAACTACAGCAAAAGTAAGCGAATTAAACTATAAAATATTTTTGAATAAAAGTCGTTGATCCTTGCGATTAAAAAAAGAAAATGCCAAAATGGATATAACTTGTGTTTGAGTAATTAAATAACAGTAATTCCACGTAAGCATTATGGCGTCGAAAAAAATGACATGATGACATTATTTTATATTTTAGTTATTCGATTATCCATCTGATGCAACAAGAGGATAAGTCCAAAAATCAAAAGAGGAAAAGATTCAAAATTTAAATGCGAAATTTTATCCACATTTTATGATATACGTATTTTTATATACTGAGGATTAGGTTGCGTAACTGTGAAGCGATTGTGAAGTGCGCCGAAAACTTATATACTACATAATAGAAATAAGCAAATGACAATATTACCCCTAGTAGATGAACAATGACAATATTTTAAGAGTACAGTTCACTGAGGTTACAAAGGTAAATCCAGAACTCGGGATCTTCTTACTGAACAAACCTTACACCATAATTCGCCTTCCTAAAATCGGTTAAAATATCGGTTTTACATCGGTTAAGAAAACGCTTCCTTGAGCCACAAGAAAGAGCCTCTAAAGGAAAAGATAACTTCAGTGTTTACATCTAAGAAGTAGTTGCACCTTTAGGCTTAGGAGACGGAATCTGATGACGATAAGGTGACGAACCAGCTTGACCATGAGGACTAGACAAAGTCCGAAACACAGGTTGCCCATTTCTTGACCCGAATCCACGACCCGACCCAGACCCAGACCCGGCTTTCAAACGTTCAGCTTGCATCGTCTGGAAGTAGTAAGAAGAGCTAGCCATGTCCTTGAGATGTGGGAGAGGTTTAAGGACTTCGACCACTTCACTCATTTTGGGTCTGATTTTGGAGTCACGGCTAAGGCATTGTGCTGCAAGCTGAGTCACTTTTTGAGCTCCTTTGATGGAGAAATGACCCTCAAGCCTCGGATCAAGTAAACGGTATATTCTTCTTTTGTCCAGGAGATGCGGTCTTGCCCATTCCACGAGGTTGTGTTCACCATTTGGTCGGTTTTTGTCCATAGATCTTCTACCAGTCAGCATTTCAAGAAGAACCACACCAAAACTGTATACATCACTTTTTGATGTCAAGTGACCTAAGGAGGAAAACACAGACACTAGTTATAAAATTGATGCAAATATCACATGGACAGTGACACTGATAATGATGTGTTTAAAACCAAGGACAGTGTCCAATTCTGTTCCCAACTTTCTATATTCCATGCAGATACTAACTTTCAGTCATATCGTTGAGCCTACAGAAAAGAAATAAGTAAGGGAGTCCAAAAACCAAAACAAGACTTACCGGTCATTACATACTCGGGAGCAGCATAACCATAAGTGCCCATGACTCGAGTAGACACATGGGTTTTGCCTTCATCAGGAGCATCTTTGGCAAGCCCAAAGTCTGACAGTTTAGCATTGTAGTCCTGAAATTAGGAAATGGTAAAAGTTTAGAAGTAGAGAAACAAGCTTGTATATAGAAGGTGATATAAAGGTAAGGAAAACATACTGCATCCAGTAAAATGTTTGAGGTTTTGAAATCCCGATAAATAACCGGCTTTAGAGCTTCTTCGTGGAGGAAACTGAGACCCTTTGCAGCACCTAGTGCAATCTTCATACGAATTGACCATGGAAGAGGCAATGACCCTTCAACACGAACCACAAGTTAATTAACAAAACAAATGACTTAAGATCAATTATAACTGAGAAGATATGTTATACAAAAGCATTTTGCCCTTTTAACACACTTTATAAGCCGGAAAAAATCTTAAAACTAGAACTATGGATGTAAGGGAGTTACTTATTCATTAATGGGTCAATATAGCCAAGCAATATAAACCATCTAAGATGACACATGAAAGGTACCAACTTTAATAATATAGAGTAGAAAGGTTCCAACTTCAACAATATAGCGTAGAAACTACATAGAGTCTAAAGGTTCTAAATTTAACAATGTGGAGTAGATGCATCTTTAAACCTTAAACACTTGTAATCCAAATGGAAAACAAAAAAAGGAAAGAATTTAACTTTACAGCGTAAAAAGAATACGAATGTAGTAGTTAGTTGTTTACTTACTTCTGAAAAGGTGATTCTCCAAACTTCCTCGAGGCATAAACTCATATACCAGCAGCCTTTGATCATCTTCAATACAATAACCCACAAGTTTAACGAGATTAGGATGGAGAAGATTACCGAGATAATTAATCTCAGCCTGCAAACGCACAAACAGTAACCTTTAGTTATGTGTTAAGTATCAACAGCGAAAAGAATATATGGAAGAAAACAGAACAAAGGATCTTACAAGCCACTCTTTATGACCCTGAAGTCCATCAGGATTCAAGGTTTTGACTGCTACAGTAAGCCCAGTACCAGGCTTAACAGGCGCAGTTCCGTTCTCCTCGACCCATCCTTTAAAGACACAACCAAACCCACCTTCTCCGAGAAGACTCTCAGGTCTGAAATTTCTAGTTGCCAACTTGAGATCAATGAAAGTAAACTTCTTTAGGTGAGAATAGATCTTAAGTTCTTCACTTATCATTGGAGTCGACAAAGAGCTTTCTGCATTGCTAGTTGTTGTTGTAGAAGAAACCGGGCCAACCGGTTGATCATTTGCATTCACATTTGCCGACTTGCTTCCCACTGTTAAGCAAACAAATCAGTCATTACAAAACCATTCAAATGTCCCTTCCTATTACGACTCTTCCGACTCAAAACAAACTTGTAAGAAGAAAGAAAAGTTTTTTTTCCACACTATAATGGATCTGACAAAGCCAATGATATCGAAATATCTGCTGAGGCAACCACATAGAACATAACACTGCACAATTAATTTAGAAGCCAGAAAATCTCAGAGCTTCAAAGCAAAAGGAGAAGGAATGGTTTTGCAAATTGTAAAAGAGCAAACCAAGATATAGATTTAAATTTTGATGAACATCAAATTAGTATACCTCAAATTCACTAAGTTGGGTAAACCAACCACAATGACATTGAGGTTTTGCTCAGTTTGTCAAAATGGGTGGTGGGGGGGGGGGGGGTGGGGAACCCTAGAGAAAAAAATAAGTCTTGTGACAGTTATGGAAACACAATTTCACAAAAATTAAAAAGATTTCATCCAAAGGAAGTTTTTTTCATAACCCAACGGCAGTGAAAATCCAATCTTGAGCTCGAATTACAAAATTAAACGGACCCAGAAGAAGAAGAAGAAGAAGAAGAAGAAGAAGAAGACATACGAGTGGTTGTAGAGAGAGTGAGAGAGCTATCAACGTCTGATGTTGAAGGTACGCAACAAACCATAAACCTGAATTTGACCCAACACCCATTTGTTTCTTCTTCACCACCTTCACTGTTCCTGACATTGTTCTTCTTCTTCTTCTTCCTCCTTGTCTTCTTCTTTTCACTCTCATTAGATTTCTTCGATTGCCAATTCTCCATAACTTTGACAGAATCTAAACCCATCTCCTCAAAACGAGAAGACAAACAACAAAACTCAACGGAACTTGATCAGACCACGAGAGCCAAACTAAAACAAAAAAACCAAGCGAATTAGAGAAAACAAAAATCCCAGAAGAGGGAGCAAAAAGAAGCGATTTTGGAGTAGGGAGAAGTAAGATTCAGTCGTAAAAGGATCAAAACGCAGGTCGCGGAAACTTTAGTCAAAAAGGGAATTGATGTCTGAGAGAGAGAAGAAGAAGAAGAAGAAGAAGAAGAAGAAGAAGAAGAAGAGAAGGGCAAAGCGGGCAAGAGAGAAAAGAAAAGAGAGATTGGGTTGGGGCATGTGTTTGTTTGCTAACTCTTAACAGTTACAAAACGCATATTTCGTTTTATTACTCCCACTAATAATTTATTCACGGACATATATTCCTTTTTTACCAACATTTTTTATTTGAAACCCATCTCCTTCATTTGGTATTTTTAACATTTGGGTCTCTGATTTTTATTCTCTCATAACTTATTATTTTGGTTCTTTTTCACTTTTTAGAATAAGTCGTTTATTTTACCAATTAATTTTCCAATCAATTGTCTTAACTTATTAAAATTATCGTTTTTAATGAAGAGATTTTGTCCAAAAGGAAAAATCTATTGAGATTTTACAGAGATGCAGGATTTGATTTTTCTGTGCTTCTTTGGAAAAAGAAGCTCCTAATCAAGTTGCTTTTCATTTTCACTTTCTTCTTTTTCGATTTAAGTGAAGCTAACACATTATAAATTAATTAGTTTTACGGTAAATGACAAAATCATTGTAAAAAGTTTGTTTGTTGCAATAAAGTTTCACACTCAACAAAAAGAAATGACAAAATCATACGATTCTTTTTTTATTCGGTGATTGGCCGAATAATTAGTAAGTTATCCTAATATTAATATAAGTAATTTTAATTATTTAAATTCCAACGAATCTGCAACAACTTGAATGTAATAGATGATAGGAAAAACAGTTTTTACAATAAAAGTATAAACTCATCATGAAAAATGATAGAAAATATTAGAGAACGTCACGGGTGACACATTTATGTTCCACGTAATAATATCTTAATTCAAACCCAACTGCAGGAGTCCCTTTCACAAATTGACTATATATCTCGTTTACAAATATTCAAAATCATTTAATAGCAAATTTAGATGAAAGAGAAAATAGAAAAATGTACTGTAGAAAACAAGATAAAGAAAAATGATTAGAACTGCACAAACAAAAGCATGAGTGGAAGAAAAGAAAGTACGGTCTCCCCTCAGGCCTTTCCATTAGAAGAAGAGTTCTTATAGTTGTGGAAGAGGTTAACGAGACGCTCGAGCACGGCGGCGCTTTTGGAGAAGTAACCAGAGAAACCAACCGGAGTGGAGGCCGGAGGGAAATCTTCCGGAGGCATAGCAAAAGGACGAACCATTTTCTCCATAGTCTCGAGGGTTAAACAAGAACTAACCTCTTGAAGCCTCTCTGGTCCCATTATAGGAAGTGTGTGTTCCCTTAGCAATGACTCTGCCTCTTCGTCATTATTCTCTAAGGGAGACAAATCAGCTCCACGGCTAAATGTAAGCTCAATGCGGAATCTCTTCGGGTCTTCAAGTGATACCTGCATCCATTTTCATTGATTTAACTGATCGAGACCATCTATATATATATATATTGTGAGAGTGAAAGGGAACCTCGATGTTCTCAAAGAGCCTTAGGACAATGTAACTCATGTAATCGAGTTCTTTGGTTTTACAAAGACGTTCCAAGGCGTTTTGGCAGATGAGACTTTCTTCTCCTTGAAGTGATTCATCGAGGTTACAGTATCTAAGTACGTTCATCAGTGAATGAATATGCGATTCCTGTTCCAATTCATGCCACGCATTAACATCTTAGTCTCACTCAAAAACACACTTAAACAAGCAATGGAGAAAGGAGGAAACTTACAGATGTGAAGTAAAGTCGAGTCCTAACATGACGTTCAGGTGTCTTCACATTTGCATACCTAAAAGGGGAATCAAAAGCAGTTAGTAGAGATAGATACAGAAACCGGAAATATATAAGAGGAAAGAAAGCAAAAGACTATATTATTATTACTTTGGATCTAATCGGTATTTGGTTTCCTTATCATCATCTTCATCTTTATCACCTGTGCCAGGTCGTCTCAATTCATCGCTATTGATAAAAAGCTTTGTCTGACTATTTCTATCTTCCTTTTGCGAGGCAGATAGTGACATTGAGACTTGTTCTTGGCTTTCCTTCAGTTCAGCAACACTCATTGCTTCTTCTCGGGTATTCCTCAAGTCTATCAATATTTTCCCCATTAACCGCCGAGCAATCTTTGGTTTTAACAGAACAAAAATATAGCTATGATAAGCTCTGGGAAAAAATAAATCAAGACATAAATTTCTGAGGGAGGAAAACAACTACTCGTAGCTAGATAGTGTCACCTTTGAACCGATTTTAAGCTTTTGCTGAGGATTGATTCCATACTCGTTTGGGATTACACCATCTGCAAGTAACTGCAACCCCATATAACACATAACTTAGTTATAAGCGACCACAGTCAAAGATACATGCAAAATAAAGATGTACCAAGAGTGGTCATAGTTTCATTCAGGCATGATTAGTAGTAACAGTGCCTTGGAAGATAACGCGACATTGCAAACTATTATAAAAGATTCAAGAAAGGGAAAACAAAACTTCACGTAGTGTACCTGTGCAACTTTGAAGAGTTCATCTAATCCTTTTAGATCCAGATGAGAATTATGCAACAGGTCGTACCTGGTGAGAATAATAACACATTACAGCATACTCAAAACGAGTAACTAAAGCTACGTGCAAATCTAGATATACACCAAGAACACCTATCAAGTAACTTACTTGCATGAATCATAAACATCCGGAATCTGCGTGATGTCAAATCGGCTGCAATTTGAACTCGAATATTAGTGCTACTCACTCAGCAACCTCTACCAGAACTAAAGATGAAAATTTGAGAAGCATTGCTAAAATAAACTCCGATGATAAACTTACTCTTTTCTTTCATTGTAGAGATCCCTTGCGAGTTTTATCCACCGAGCAAACATCAGAAGGAACCCTTCACTACCACATGGTAATCCAGAAGCAATCCGATCACTGTCAATGTTTGTCTTGCCAAGGGCCTTTGCTTGATCATATGGAGGAATTATATCATATGGCTCAGTAAGGTTCTCGTCCTCATCCATTGCAAGTAGTCTTACTTGTTCAGTCACATTCTTAGTTAATTTCACCTAATTATTTAGAAAGTAATTCAACAGATAAGAATCTTTTGAGCAATATGAATATGCTCAGTGCACTATGCAGTATTAAGCTATTGTGAAAACAAACCCAAAAATGGTTGGTGATCTGTTCTCATTAGTAATATTATATAGAAAAGTGTGAGTACCAATTCATGTAGGAGTTCATGAGCATTGGGAGGAAGTCCAGCTCCATCAGTCATCCACGGGAATTCTTCAGAGGAGACATGCTCATCTATCATCTTTGCGCCAGAAGTTACAATCTCATTCAACCTAGCCTGCAGGGCAAGTAGAGAAATCAAAACTGTTAAAACTATTACAAAAGTCCTTTCTATTTATCCCCTTCGAGAAGATAGTCAGGTCTTTCAGAAACAGTTTTGATCTTGTTGACAACTACCCAATGGTTCAGACGAGTTATCAAAACGTTATTGATACACAGTATAGATGACTCATCAAAGAAAGGGGCAAACCTTGGCCGCTTCCATTTCAATGCTGGCATTATCAAGACCATCCAACATGGAAGAGTCCTTGCTAACCAAAGAAACCTTGAGAAAGAATATAAGAAATTAGTGATTATATGACATTGCAAAGCACCACAGGAACTCAGCAAGAGAAAACCGCAAACCAGGATTGGTGTCAGCTGTCCTTCTAGGTCAAGCAGGCCTTTGGCAAAAGCAGCTGCAGACATCTGTCAACAGTACAAAACCAGTTTATATTTTTCGATCTGATGACCTCTTCTATCACATATTTTGGTGCAAACCGTGAAAGAGTATTAAGGCTTGAAGTATATGTTCAAAAGCTGAAAGTCATATGCTCATCTTTATTACTATAAGCGTAAAGCTGTACCTGAACACGTCCCTCGTCAGAGCTGTAAATTTTAAGGTCATGACGGTATGTACTATGGAGACGAAGCAAACCAGTCCCTTCGCCTGCAAGCAGATGCCATTTCATCATGAAATAGACGGAAGACGTATTGATCATCACCAGTACAAGAAACTGCTTTGGAAAGTTTTGAGAGACAGATGGAAAGTAATAAATAAGAGCAGCTCAAGTGCCCTAACCTGGATACATATTGTTTCGAAAGTATCTACCAAGTTCTTCTGCCTGCAGATGAAGCATATATCGAAAATATTAGACAAGAATACACCAACAGCCAGCACCTGAGTTAGATAAGATACCATAAGATACCTACATTTAGCAACACGAATCTTGAATTTTGCAATGCTTTTTACATTATTTCTGATACTAAATGGTAGCATACCTGCTTTCTACCAGCGTGTGTTAGAACACCCCCATATTTCAGAACCATAAGGGCCTCTGTTGGTCTTTCTTCTTCGCCTTCACCATTGCTTTTTGGTATTTTAACCCACTTCAGCGGCTTCAGTTGAACCTTCCTGTATATACCAGAGAAATGTCCACCCTGCATATCAATGTTATATAATATGAGGGGGAGCTTACAGAGGAAAAGCCAGTTCCAAACAGAAAATGTATAAAAGTCCCAGATATATCTTGAAATCAAATCATTGTAAAGCCAAAAAACAAGAACATATGACAGTAACTTTAAATCCAGGACTGCTAGTATGCTAGTATTTTATTCTTTCCAAGGACAATATTCACTATAATGACATGAAACCCGATATTCCAAAGAATGCAGCACAGAGAAAAAGTAACACAAACATCAAGAGACACAACCTCTTCAAGAACTGCTTTAACTTGCCGAAGCTTCTCAGCATGTTCAAGGTCTTCTGCATCACTATCACTTTCACGACCTGGTCTAAAGAGAAAAAAAGAAAGACCATAAGGTTCTTGCCAGATTTCAACTGTAAGCACTACTTACAGCAGCAGTAAATGAAACATGTTACTCTGTTCTAAGAAACTTCGATGGGATAGAACAAAATCCCCTTGGAACAAAGGAAGCTTTGGGAGCAGAAATATAGCATTGAGGATTCTCAGTGTTTACAGCGAATGTAGCTCACTGGACAATGCATCACAGAAACATCAGGAATGTTCCAAGGATAAATTAAGCTCCTTCAATCAAATAATGTTACTTTTATTTCATCCATGAAATCTTTAAATTCATTGACTCTGTTCATTAATGAGGAATTGTGCAGCTGAATAACAGTTGGCGAGGAAAAAACTTGGAAAAGCTGGACCAGACATTAATTTTGGTAACAAGACACGAATAACTGAGTTCAGGGTTCTACCTTGAACGGGGAACGAGCATTCTTGTGGCATCTAATAGATCTTGCAACTGGACGGCAGCTTTAAGTTTGGTCTAAAAATAGGAAGAAATTGACACGGCATAAGCAAATTAATCAAGGCAGGATGAAGTTGATGACAGACCAGCTTGAGCCTCTCACCTCAGCTCTTGGCTTTCCACCGTTGTACTTCAACATTAGGTTTAATAGTTTTTCCTCCGTAACTTTTAGTTTCACCTTCTGTTTGGGAGTTCTATCACCACTGTCATGTAAAACAAAGTTTAACACTTATCAGATCCTGGTCAAATAGAGAAAAGGATAGAAGGGACAGGTGATTGTATGCTAGAACATACTGTCGAATTACAGCAATGACACAACGTAGCTCTTCTGACTGCCCAAAAGTGCCGATAATGCCACTTCCCTGGCGAGTTAGTCCCTCATTAGGCTGGACAGATTCATTGACCTTCCATGGCAAAGTAGGAGGAAGAGTCGATGAAAGATGAGGAGCCTTTGCATCCAAACACATTTTCCTTAGCACACAAGCAGCATCGTCATAGTACCTTACAGTAAAAGAGGTTTGTGAGTACTTTAAATTTAAAAGCTGTAATCTTGCCATTTCCCTACCAAGATATATCTATACCTAAGATCATAAGAAAGGAAATAAGGTGCAGAAGGATAGCTTACTTGTAAGAGTTCTTCACAAAACTCCATCCATTTACATCACAAACATATGAACATCCCTCAGATCGTAGAAGATCAAACCCACAGACCTGAAATATGAAAAATGTTGAGGAAACTAACATTTCCTTGCACAAAATCAGAGAGTACCATTGTAAGGAAATACAACCCTGCCAGGTATAACGAGAGCCAGAGGATTGAATTCACACATACCGATTGCCTAAATGCAAGGCAGACTTCTCTAGCCATTTGCTTTTCAGCAGGTGTAAGCAATACTGGATATCTTACCTGTTCAATAAAATAACCAAAAACATAAGCTAATCAAAATATAAACAGTACAGTTTAAAACCTTTATGAATCGTTAGCAACCCATGTTAATTATAATCAGTAGGCTTTGATACTCGTTTCAAATTATAGCCCTTTCTTTATGAAAAAATGAGGTTTGGCGAACATACTTCCTTCCCATCTGTATTCCTCATAACGACACCATCAACAACAGGCGATTTTCTTGCTTCAGCATGTGCGTATTCAGGACCCACTGTGTAGACCTGTATTTAGCAAGCAGATTGTCAGTTGAAAACCCGTGAAAGCCAAGATAGACGTAAAAACAACCAGCAACAGGAGCTACACGAGCTGGTGGAAAGTCACACACCATGTATATGCTATAACAAACAGGCTAGCAGAAAAATATAAGACAATAACATAAAAACCTTCTACATATATAAACCAATAACAGACACTGTAATATTCTGAGAAAGGTTAAATCGTCCGAAAGATGGGAATGAGCTTATCAGGAAACATGTGGATGGCAAACAATCATGATCACAACCTTAACATCAGTTCCTCCAGTGGGCATAAACTCCTCATATATATAAGAACCCTCTCTCCTTACTCTTCTGACGTCAGGATGAAATTCACTTGATCGGTTCCCAATCTAAAGTAAAATACATTCAGCAGGAAAAAAGAGTTAAATAAAGGACTGTGCCACAAATTATTGTGAAAATGATAGAATAAACGGTTCAGTTCAGAGCAATCAAGTTCTGGAGAAAGATGCAGTACCTTGCGAAACAATTCCTTCATGCCTCCACCTGCCGAGCTAGGGTAGTATATCATAATACTATGGTCATCTCCTGAACACGCATAAATAATGTTAACTGTTAGCAGTTAATACAGAAAACTCTGCAAATCAGAAGATAAATAGAACAAGGAGGATAAGCCAGCATCATATAACAACCAAGGACATTAAGTGAGAAAACGGACTTGAAAATCACCACTGTTCTAGGATAAATAGATACTCTTACCAATTTTACGTTACTTTATTATGATTATGTTTCAAGGTTAGACTTTGGCTTATGGGTGGCTAGATAATAAGCAGCCAGACCAATATGATAATAACAGAGCAGTACGCAAAAAGAGAAGCTCACCATTGACAGGCTTTTCCACAAATGGTTTCCAGAAGCGTTCACCATTAACCTCAACAAAATCTTCTTCCTCGACAAAATAGTCAAGGTCTTGATTTGGTACCTTTCTATTGACACAAGCATACCTAGGAACTGGGATGCCATACATCTCAAGATGCTGTAGATGCACATAAATAGTTATTTTCGTAGTAAAAGGAAAAAGTATGCAGCTCTTCTTTGTTATTAGCGGCTGAATAACTTTGAAGAATTATCTAAAGGGCACAGAATCAACTATCTTGCAGTCTAATATGCATACCTCATATACCTTCCGTCGATCATGAAGAAGATACTGGGGATCTAGTTCATTCACTAAAAACGGCCTGCATATAAGAAGTTTGAAACGTCAACCTCAAAAGCCAAACTCATATAGTTTTCACCAAAAACAAATGTAAGCTAGGCTATTTATTGAGCTAGCAGGAAGAAATAAAAGTAAAAACTCACTTTCTTAAAGCAGCATATGCCTGAGCCTTCTCAAGAGGATATCCAGAGGAATGAAAAGCAATCAAGCAATGACAAATGGGCCAACTGAAACAACAAACCCTCTGGTGAAGTTTAGATTCCAGTATATACTTTGTACATGATAACGTATTCAACTACACTTTATCCTAATAAACTAATAAAGAAACATTCACAACTTTATTTCATACAGCTTACCTTTCTATTGGATCTTCAAGTATAACTTTATCCCCAAAATGTAAGATCTGCGTCACAAAAAGGTGTACATGAGATCACAAATAAAGGGGAAAACAAAAAAAAGGATACACCAGAGAATCTACAAAGACAAAGAGTCAACAACAACAACAAAAGAAAAGTTACCTAAAAGCATCTTCCAATAACACTTCCCCAAGAATCAAAAATTACAAGTGATATAATCAAAAGCAATCTCTCTCCAAAGAAAAGAACATAGTATATAAGAGTACAAACCAGAAATGATCAAATAAAAAAAAAACACCTGATTGATGATCTTCAATAAAAAGTGAAAAAGCTAACCTCAAATTCACCGAATGACTCCAGCCTATCCAGAATTTGCCCCATGGGAGCTGAGAATACCTATAAACCCATAACCAAATCAATCTATGAGGGAGACAACACATAGTGAAAAAATGAATAGGTCATCGAAGTTCGTTATCAGAATTAAGAGAGCCTCGAATAGCATCCGAATCTGTTGGTCAGTAGAAAACGCGAAATAAAATAAAATAAAAAGGAAACAAAACCTCGGAGCCGCATTTCACCTTCTTTTCCATGACGCAGACTCCAATCTTTATCTTCTCACCAACAACAATTGCTCCTTCTTCCATCTTCACAGTCTCTCTTGCTCTACCTTTTCCTGTTTCTGTTCTTCGCTTTACACGACGACGTATTCTCTCTCACTAAAATCACAGATTCGCAAAGCAAACAAACAAACAAACAAAAATCATCAAATCTCGTCAGTTTCCTACGAAGAGAAAGAAAGGAACATGGATGAAACGCAACAAATCAGCCGTAAGCGAACAGTTGGAGATCTCGAAGACGAAGCCGAAGAGAGACTTACCAGTAAAGCAATTGTGATCAGCAGTAGTGATAATGCTTAACAAGGGAAAGAAATATCCGAAAGATTTCGGAGACACAAAAAAAAAATTATATATAAAAATAGTATCTAACAGAGCGGTGAAGCACGAGGAGAGAGAAGAACATTCAGTCGTCACTGGCCGTTGCGTTAATAAATAAAATCAATTAAATACTAAAATTTAACATGTAATTTTCTGGTCAGCACCCGTGGACTGAAAATAGACCCACAACTTGACGATAGATAATTATTGTAGTTGAGCATATATAATAACCCAAAATATCACATGGTCCATTGTGTCAACCATCAAGGTTACATAAAAAGATATATGTCATTATTAGGTTTTGGTATTATATTTGGTAACATAACAACGGTGCAAGGATAAGATCTAGGATGCTAGAATATGCAGTCACAGAAAAATGTAAATTTTAGCTTTTTGGTTACTTTCCAACTTTTCTTATTCCAAAAAGGTTTTCAGGTTCCAACCAAAACGCAGTAGGTGTCATATCAGGATTTCTGACTTTTTTCTGTATTATAAATCATATGACTCTACTTTGTTAGCCGTTAGGTATGCTTTCGATTTCACTTCTATTAGTATTTTACCATGTAAGTATGTCACATATTTTCACTTTTGATCATTTTTTTTTCTCAGTTGTTAACTTTTTCGCTAGTTATAATAAATGTATTTATGCAGTATATGTTCTTCTCCTCTCCGTAACAAGTACAATGGAATACATATATATATATATATATGTAAAGAAGAGATTATCTTTACAATGATTTATTTTCATATAAATTAAAATCTCTCTAATTTCTTCGGCGAAATTGCTTGTTTCACTTGTAACTATCGTTTGTCAACAATCTCTGCAGAAAATAAAATCATTAACATAGGTAGATAGAGATTAAACTAATACTAACAATTAAACTTGGGATGATGAAATTTTGTTTTTACGAGGCGTAATGAGACTTTTAAGGAGAATTTTTTATTTTTTAATGTTGTATACTTTTTAGTTAATGTCTCAAATGTATCCTAAATTTTATTATAGGATGGAATTCTCGTTGAAAAAAACAAACAGAAATACTATATGTTAAAACTATAAATTAACCCTGACAAAATTTTGAATGAAGTAACAGAAATATAAGTTTTGTACCGAGTGAGGAAGGAACGACGATGATATGCATTGTTGTGTTGTTTGGAGGAAGATGCAATTGAAGAGGACACAGCTCTTCTATCTCTGTTTCTTCCTCTAGTGTCTTCTTTAACTCTGTCAACTCACTTCCATGGAAAATCAATGATTTTTCTCCTTTATCCTTATTTATGTTTCCATATTCATCTCCGATCTCGTAATATATCAGTCTTCCTTCGGATTTTAGTGGTAAACTCACAGTAAATGAATCACCTGACTGATTATGTATGAATATAACAACATCGTCAAAATAAATAGTAATACTTTTAAAATAAAATGTTCGTGATTATCAATCTAACAAACAACTATTAAATCAACCATTTAAAAACTAAGAAGATCATCATGTTTATTGAATCGTTATATGTTCCTAATTAATATATCGTCGTGTACTAGTTTTGATAACGTTTAGTGAGTTGATATTCAACGATAATTAGTATTGGTACCTCAATCCGTGAAAATGTGGAAGAAGTATGGGTAGATTCTGTATCATCTTTGATAACTCGAATTTGAAGAACATCAATATTCCACAAGATCCAATCTTGTGTGATCGTACGGCTAGGGATATCGTGTGTGATGGAGTTTCTCCATGGTGGTAAACCCTTGTTCGCTTTTAGGTATTGTCCATACCGACTCTTGAACCGTACATGTATACCATCGTCTGATATCGGCTCCCACTCCGCCGATGAATCCAACTTTCCCGGTAAGGTTTGAAGAACCTTGTTTATGAAACACATGGCTTGTTTAGCAAGACAACTAATCATGTCTTAAAGAGTCTTTTATATGTGTTATGTGGCTAGTCATAACAATGGGTTTCCTTGTTGTTAAAGATTGAAATCTGGATGCCTTGTTTTCAAAAAATCTTTAGAGAATGCCATTTGAGGTGGTTTCTTGGGTTACAAGAAACCCTGGTCAGGTCATACCTTTTTACCGGTGGCTCCGAGGAGAAAATGAATATTAGTGGCGGTAAGGTATTTGCCATAACGGCTTTGAAGACGGATGACATTGGATCCAGGTACGATCTCAACCGTCCATCGGGTGTTTTTAGTTGTGCCGCGGCGGTCTTGATGAACGGATTCTTGATCTTCATCCGCGCTTAGATACTTTTCGTTGTGGCTACGAAGTCGTACAATCGCTGTCTTCCGTAATATCTCCATCCGCGACTTACATGAGAACAATAAACAAAATTAACAATTAGGAGACAAAAGAGGATCCAAAAGCTATTTTTTTGTGTATGAGCTGCCACGGAGGTAATGGAACAACTGTTTTTTATTTTTCTTGTTTAATGCTTAATCGTTTCTGTAAAGTTTTTTTTCTGAAAACACAATTCGTTTGTGTTTTCGGAATAAAAGAGAGTTCAAGCGTAAAAGATGTCGTCGTCGAACTTTTTGGATTTAGGCTGAAAGACTATAATAAACCAATTGGTTAAGAGAGAATAAAAAAAAAGAGGAAGGAGGGTGCTTGATCGTTTGGTTGAGTAACACGACATGGAAGATAAGCTTCAGAAACCGGATTCAGTTGGTTGAGACAGTTACTTCTTTGGATTTCAAAATTGTATTATGTTCCCGGTGAGACGCAATTTTTGATTGTACTAATTTTTAGCAGTCTCAATTCTTGTACATAGAAAATCTTCACGTCTACAAGAAATTTCAAAATTGTATGAGCATCAGGAAGGTTCATAAAACTAAAATATTTTTCTCAATACTAAAACTTCCTTTCCAACAAATTCGGTATCATTTTTTATCTATTTTCAAATTATCATTACTATGTAATGGACACGCATCTTTGTTTGCCTACTACTGCTCGGAATAATATATTTTGGAAAATTGTTGCTGCATTACAGATACTTCAAAAGTTTATTAAACTAGAACACAATGTCCAAATTGGTTGTCCATGTGAATAATGAAGACCTCTGGCTCTAAGTATTTATATATTTCCCTGATGCTGCAAATTATGATTTCTTTATGCATTTTTCCTCAAGCATGATTAATTACCAAGAAATATGAAATAGCCCAATGAGGCTTCTCCATCAGCTTCAATGCTCGAAAATTTTTAAAAAGGATTTACAGATTTGTCTTCTGCTCAGAAATATGAATTTATTCTCATTGATTACAAGAATCTCTGAAGTCTGACATGTGAATTTCTCATAAAATCATCACCGCAGAAGAACAAAAGTAACATTAACAATAAAAGGAGATTTTTAAATCAAAAGAAACTTTTGGAAGAAAAAGATGTAGAGATCAGAGTTTGGTTAAGAATTTTTTCGGTCACGGTTAATCAGAAACACGGACCAATTTGTTGATCATCATATCTCTCGTTTCTTATCCTTAATCAATACATAAAAACAGATTTGAAAATAATACCAAATTGAAAGGCTCTCCTAAAATAGATTGAAGAGCACGAAAGAAAAAAAAGGGTGAAAAACGATTTTGATCATCAGACACTTAAATACTAAGAATCATGAGGATTTCTCCATCATATTGTTGCAGTATTATCTCATCAACTGATCTAACTTTCAAATGTGTATATAAGACAAATAGCAAAACCCGAAATCCTAAGATCTACATAAACGATCTGAAGATGAAAAACATTGAAGAACCCTAAATTGAGTTGCGTCGTCCAACGAGAGATTATGTCTAACTGTCATGCGTGGTTCATATTTATAGGTCCCCAGCGGCGATTCTCAGGTTTTACGAGAAAACCCTAGCAATTATCTGTCGTATATGGGCTTTTCTTATGGCCCACTATAAATATCTACTTGGCCCATTAAAACCCCAAAAAGGCAAAAACTCCTCAATTGCGCCCAAACAATCATCTTCTTCGTCTCGCTCTTCTCTCCTCTATTCATCATTTGGCGTATGATTTTAATTGCAAACTTTAAACTGTTTTTTTTGTTTTTATTTTATTTTAAAACAAGCAAATAAAAGCCAAAAAGGTTCAACTAAGACTTCGTAAAATCTAAAACTATTTGAGAGGCCTGATAATCATTGGATCCGATTTTAATGGAAGGCAAGATCAAAGTCAATATCTCTTTTAGGATTAGATTAAAACTTTTTAACTTAATTTAGCATGTTTATAGTCATAACCAAAACCGGATAAAATCTAATTTTAAATTCAACTATTTTTGTCTATTTTATCGTAAACAAGATATGGATAACAACACTTCAAACTTCACAAAATCTTCAAACACTTTTCAATAGCTCTTCATACATACACAAAGAAACACACAAAAGAACATTGATAGAATAATGACAACACTACAGAGATCAGCGGTTTCGTTTCGACGCCAAGGTTCTTCAGGTCGTATATGGAGTGATCAATTTATTTTAGATCCAAAAAATGGAGCCATTCTTCAAAATCAAGAACAAACATGCCAACAATCTGGAAAAAAATAGTAATGATCTTGAAGATAACATTCGAGTACGAAAATCAAGTTCTTCGTCATCTTCTTCTTCTTCACCACCTCCATATTTTATTGGAATAGGTCGAGAACAAAATATAGCATCTTCCATACGAAGCAAATCCGGTTGTGGTTTATCATCATTTTTTCGACAATGTATTGGTTCTTCGGCTCGCACATAATTTTATTTCTATCTATTTAGATGTTTGAAATCTGTAATTTTTTTTTCTTTGTTGCATAGAGTTTTTCACGATATATATATATATATCTATATTTTTTGTGATAATACCCTAATATGCTTTCATATTATTAGTTTTTCTTGTTTACTTTAACCAGAAATCAACCAAATTTTCTAAATTTGTTTCTACTGAGATCTATGTGGATCTATCAGGAGAATAATTTAATATAGATGTTTGATTTCAGAAGCTGAAAGATTTTACTAAATTTTTATCACTGTAACTAAAATTTTTAAATAATAAGAGAATTTGAATCAAATATAAAAATCACGTAACACATAAATTTACTATAAATAGAATTTTTAAAACAATAACAATAACTTTAAAATTTAGTTTCAAATCCAAAAATCAAAAGTTTAAAATGATTTTTAATAGAAAATAAGAAAAAATAAGTGTTAAATTTTACAATATGTTTATACAGTTTGAACTTACAACATCTCTAACAGAGCAAAGAAAATTATAAAGACAAGAAATCAAGTTTGGTTAGTTTTTACAATTTTAAATGTAACACTTACTTTTTTTAATGAAAAAATATAATATATAGCTAATTTTTTAAGGAAAATCAAACGGTATATTTAAAATATTTTTGGTTTTTGGCAAAAAAACTTTAAAATTTAGTTTTAAATCCAAAAATCAAAAGTTAAAAACATTTTTATTAGAAAATAAGAAGAAAATTAAGTGTTAAATTTACAATACATGTAAACAGATTGAACTTAAAACACCTTTAACGGACCAAAGAAAAATCTAGGGACGGGATGTATAAGTACGGTTTGTTTTTACGATTTTGAAATTTAACATTTGTATTTCTTTGAAAGGAAAATATTTTATATAGTTAAAAAATTTTAGGTAAATAAAAAGGGTTTACTTTTTTTATTTTTATTTTGCGAAAGCCTTCAAATTTTAATATTAAATCTGAAAAAACAAAGAAAAAGTGGGGATAAATTTGAGAAATTACCTAAACAGAGAAAATCATGAACTTTGGAGAAAACTAGGGAAGACAATCTTTCTCCTCCAAGCACGAAAAGACAAGGCAACATCCATAACTGAGAAAAGAAGCATAACACAGAAAGTAATATCTGTGAGTAGTAAGTCACAACAGAGTAGATATAAAGAGAATATGGGCTTGATGAATCATGAGTACTACATACCTCTTAACTCTGAACCCCTTTGGGAATTGTTCTTTTACATGCCAGCCAGTATGTGACAACTTGATCACGGTCAAGTATCTGATATAAGCTGTGTTCAAAACCACTCGAAACATCTCTTTCCATGCCAAGTAGAAATTGAAACTTCTTTCTCCACAATCACTTGTAGCACCTAAAGCAAAAGAAATAAAATCAACAGAGAGATAATTTGAAATCGATAATCAAATTCATCCTTGGCAGTACCTGGATTAATAATAATCAGCATCATCTCGAACATGCAATTAGAAGAGATCCTTGTCTTATTTCTGCAATAAACGAGAAAACAACTGAGAAAAACCACTAAAACATGACACATCCGATGAGAGGTTTGAATTAAATCGAATCTAAGAATTCTGGAATCACTGTACCTTTGCTATACACAAAGACGACGGTGACAACTGTAAGGATCGCCCACACAGCACACAGTGTTTATACGAGCATCACGGAGTGCTTCTTTGACCCATTCTCATCTCCGGCGATTGTAAAACTCAGTCTCGTACGTACAATTTAGTTAAGAGCTTTCCAGGAGAGCGGTGATCCCGTCAGACCAAAGAGAAGTATCTGACGCAACAGAAGAACAGAGGAAGAGATTCCAATGGTGAAGAACGAGAATTTTGATCTCTCCAGTAAGAAGAGATGAATCATTTTTAGTCGGAAAAGTTTAGGTTGTTTAAAAAAAAAGGAAATTCCATTTTTGATAAAAAAAAAAAAAAAAAAAGGAAACACTAAGTTAGATTTTCCTTTTTTATATATTTGGAGTTTAAAAAAAAGGAAATTTATCAGCCCACCGTTTTGCTAACGGTCTACTGCGATGAGACATAATAATAACAAAGGCCCAATGAATATTTGAGTTTTCAGCCCAACCCAAATTTACCAGCAGACAAAGTGAAACGTCGAACCCCAAATGCAAAATCCCTCTCCGCCTTTTTCTTCTCCTTCCAAATTCTCTCTTCTTCATTCCTTTTGCGTTCTACTTATCCTACTCTCCTGAGAATTTTGGAGTTTCGCCGGAATTTTCTTCTGTGTATGTACGATTGCCGATGATCCAAATGCTTATTCCTGATTCTGCTGAGATCTGAGTATCTAATTTCATCTAACTACCTTTCGTTTCTCGGGAAAATCTAGAGTGCCATAAGTAGGTCTCCCTAGATAAATTTATGATTAATTAAAATCAAATTTGATGTTTTGCAGCGATGAAGCGGATAAGAGATGATGTCTATGCCTCTGGGTCTCAATTTAAACGTCCGTTGGGCTCTTCTCGAGCCGAATTGTGAGTTTCTTCAAAATCAATCAACCCTCTACCTTTGACATTTTTTTTGTTGCTTTTTGATACATTGTTGGTTGATTTCGGTTTAACTTTCTAGTTTATTAACTAGTCAGCCTAGTAATTTTGATTTTCTGAATTTCTAGATTTTTGCTAGTGATCGTGTATTTATGTGCTTGGATCGTGTATTTAGTTCTGAGGCGATTAGGTTTCTATAATTTTGCATGGAAAGTGAAAGAATATGTTAGGAATAATTTATTGTTTGAGTAATTTAACTTATTAATTAGAGGTTATTTGTTGCAGATATGGACAATCTCCGGTCCCTGGAACTGGTGACACCGAAGGAGGAGGAGGAGGAGAGGGAGGGAGACTTGCTGGTGGGGAAATTAGCTCTCAGAAATTGACTACCAATGATGCGTTGTCGTACCTCAAGGAAGTAAAGGAGATGTTTCTTGATCAAAGGGAGAAATATGATAGGTTTCTCGAGGTTATGAAAGATTTTAAGGCTCAAAGGTAAGGTCTTTTGACTTTCTATTTGGTTGAAATTTTCAGTGTTGAGGTAGTAAATTAGTAGCCGTTGTTGAATTAATTCTTCGTCTTGCATTTTCAGAACCGACACAGGCGGTGTGATTGCACGAGTTAAGGAATTGTTCAAGGGACATAACAATTTAATATATGGATTCAACACCTTTTTGCCAAAGGGATATGAAATAACGCTTATTGAGGAAGACAAAGCTCTGCCAAAGAAGACTGTTGAATTTGAAGAAGCCATCAATTTTGTGAATAAAATCAAGGTTCTGTCGAAACTTTACTCTTATCGGTCTCTTATGAAGTACCCTTTAACTTAATGTCTTAATGTATGAGTCTCTTTCTTCTCACTGCAGAAGCGATTCAAGCACAATGACCATGTCTATAAATCTTTCTTGGATATCTTGAATATGTACAGAAAGGAGAACAAGGAAATCAGTGAGGTGTACAATGAGGTAATATACTTCATCTATCCTGTAATACCACTTCAAAATTTTCAAACATATTCTAACTCTTGAGTATCTATGCTCTAGGTATCTATTCTTTTTGAAGGCCATTTGGATTTGCTTGAAGAGTTTACTAGGTTTCTGCCAGCGTCTTTGCCATCTCATTCAGCAGCGCAGTATAGCCGGAGTCAGGACCAACAGTACAATGACCGAGGATCAGGCCCTCCTCTAATTCGACAAATGCAAGTGGAAAAGGTATGCTATTGGTTTCATATTTTTTACTTGTTATAATTTTTTGTCAACTATCTCAATTTTTGTGCCGGTACATCTTTTTATCACCAGGAACACCGGCGAGAAAGGGCTGTTGCTTCCCGCGGTGATTATAGTGTTGAACGTTATGACCTTAATGATGATAAAACAATGGTGAAGATGCAAAGAGAGCAGCGAAAGCGTGTTGATAAGGAAAGCAGAGCAAGGAGAGGCCGTGATTTGGACGATAGAGAAGCAGAGCAAGATAACCTACACCATTTTCCAGAGAAAAGGAAGTCGTCCAGAAGAGCTGACGGGCTTGAAGCATATTCTGGTTCTGCTTCACATTCTGAGAAAGACAATTTGAAAAGTAAGCCAACTCCTGTCAAAGCTTGGTCCCTTTCCTATTTTCCAGGGTCCCAAACAGTGGACACCTTAATTCTTTCACGTCAAGAGAGAATTTATTTTCCAATTTTGGTCGCCGGGTGATTTTTCTGGTGCGAAAATTCTGCTTGTGTTTTCTAAGATGTTTATACTTTCTTTGTGTTAGGCATGTCCAACCAAGCATTTGTTTTCTGTGAGAAAGTCAAGGAGAAATTATGCAGCCAAGATGATTATCAGACATTCTTGAAGTGCCTAAATATTTTTAGCAATGGAATAATCCAAAGGAAGGATCTGCTGAATTTGGTATTGCGATTTGTGATTAGGGGTTGATCTTGTGGTAACTAACTTTCGGGAAATTGTATTAAATCCTATTCATGGTCTTTCAGGTTACCGATCTTCTTGGGAAATTCCCTGATCTCATGGATGAGTTCAATGAGTTCTTTGAGCGTTGTGAGAGTATTGGTATTTAAAATACCTATTGTCATTTTAACAGTTATCAGCAATTTTCTTCTTTCTGACCGTCATTCTTTTTTGCAGATGGATTTCAACACCTTGCTGGCGTTATGAGCAAAAGTATGCTGCTATTTTAAACTCCTCGGCTATGAATAATAGTATATCTTGCTTTCCTACTTTGTAAGATGATTACTGACATTACTGGTACGCATGCTGCAGGATCATTTAGCAGTGAGGAGCAATTATCCAGGCCAATGAAGGTGGAAGAGAAAGAAAGAGAACATAAGCCTGACCTCGAGGCAGTTAAGGAAACGGAGCAATACAAGGAGGAGTACATTGGAAAATCTATTCACGAGCTCGATCTAACTGATTGCGAGTGTTGCACTCCTAGCTACCGACTCCTGCCTCCAGATGTAATTAGTTCTTCTATTTCCAAGTTTTATTTTGAGCATGTTCATTGGATTATTACTTACTATAATATCTTATTTGCAGTATCCGATACCAACTGCGAGTCAGAGATCAGAGGTAGGAGCTGAGGTTTTAAATGATCACTGGGTGTCTGTCACTTCAGGAAGTGAAGATTATTCTTTTAAGCATATGCGCAGAAACCAATATGAAGAAAGCTTGTTCAGATGCGAAGATGATAGGTATATATATACATATTTGACAATATACATTTTTTAGTTTGAAGTATTTTGTCTTTTATGTTAATTATTGTGTATAACAGATTTGAGTTGGACATGCTGTTGGAATCTGTGAGCTCTGCGGCCAGAAGTGCAGAAAATTTGTTGAACATCATCACAGAGAAGAAAATAAGTTTTTCTGGTTCCTTCAGGATCGAAGACCACTTCACGGGTCTGTGTGCTTTTCTGGGACCTGTAGTTCGTAGTTATATCTTTTCTCTCTTCCCCTATCTTGGAGCCCCCCTTATTTTTGGTTCTTAACTTTGCGATTTTCTTATTGACATTTTTGCAGCTGTAAATTTAAGGTGTATTGAGCGACTTTATGGCGACCATGGTCTTGACGTGATAGACATATTACATAAGAATCCAGCCACTGCACTTCCTGTAATCCTAATTCGCTTAAAGCAGAAACAAGATGAATGGAAGAAATGCCGTGAAGATTTTGATAAGGTCTGGGCGCACGTGTATGCGAAAAACCATTACAAATCACTCGATCACCGCAGCTTTTACTTCAAGCAACAAGATTCAAAGAACTTGAGTGCAAAATGTAAGTAGATTTATTGATCTTGTTAAGTCGTAAGCAAACTGATATTCAAATAGTTCTTTTATCCTGTTTTATTGTTTACATTCACAATGTTTCAATTCTTGCTTTCGCTTTTTCCTTTCTCATCGTTTTCTGTTTCTTATTCTTGTTTCGTGAACCAGCATTAGTAGCTGAAATTAAGGAGCTGAAAGGAAAGTCTCGGAATGAGGATGATATTCTACTGGCGATTTCTGCTGGTTACAGACAACCTATAAATCCTAATCTTGAATATGAGTACTTTAACAGAGCTATTCATGAAGACCTGTACAAACTAGTCCAGTTTTCATGTGAGGAGTTATGTTCTACAAAAGAACAGCTCAGTAAAGTTCTGAGGCTTTGGGAAAATTTCCTTGAGGCAGTGCTGGGTGTTCCTCCCAGAGCCAAGGGCACAGATCCTGTTGAAGATATTGTAACAAAACCTAAGACTCTTGATGTGAATCACAGCACATCTACAAATGGGGAGCCTAATGTGAGTTCTGGAGAAGACACTGAAAGGTTGGCTTGCAGGAAACTAAAATCTACTGCAAATGGAGATGAGAATGCTTCATCTGGGGCTGCCAAACATGGTGGGATGGGTTTGTTAAATAAGGATTCAACAGGGACAGAAAATCTTAAAGATGCTGATACATCCAGAGATGGTGTGACATGTTCTGCTGTGAAACCCCAGAAAGAACAAGAGACTGGAATTGGAGCCGATAAAAGACTTGGAATGCCTATCCCAATGGATATTAGCGAAAGAGCAGCCACCACGAGTTTATCAACCCCAAGTCGGGGAGAAAACAATCATGGGGAAGTAGGCAAGGAAGTTTTCACGGGTACTTTCCAAGTTTAAACTTTTAATTTTATTTCTGCTGCTCGTCTATTTATCTTAATATTTGTTACTTTACAATTAAGGTTCACATGAGATTCAAGCCAAACCAAGCAACACCCTCAGTGATAGTCATCATGGTGTAGATAGCATTGAAAATGTTCATTTGATTCAGGTACTACATTCAGTTGCTCGTTGTAACATATTTATATATTCACCTACCCCACTATTGCCCAGAGGTTTCCATGGTTAGGGATGTATTACTCATGGAGTATTACAATACTATGGGAGCTAGACGTGGAAAAAAAGTAAACTGTGTTTTATTTTATATTACTTTTTCTGGACCCTCCTCACCATACTAAACGGTACTCGTCATTTTACAAGGGAGGTGACGTTGGCAATTCAATAGTTTTGGCAAATGGAATAAGATCAGATTCTTCTAAAGGTAATAGGAATTCTGATGCAGCCGAAGGTCCGTCCAGAATTGAGAAGGAGGAAGGAGAACTGTCACCTAATGGTGATTTCGAATACAACTTTGGTGTCTATGAAGATCTTGGGGTGAAGTCCACATCCAAACCAGATAATTCAGTAGATGCTGAAGTAGAGAATGAGAATGATGTTGACAATGATGATAGTGAAAATGCTTCAGAGGGAGGTGAGGATGCATCTGGAACCGAATCTGGTGGTGATGAATGTTCACAGGACGAAAACAGAGAGGAGGAAGATGGTGAGCATGATGAGATTGATGGTAAAGCTGAGAGTGAAGGGGAAGCAGAGGGAATGGATTCACATCTCTTAGAAGAAGACAGTGAGTTGCTTCCCCAGTCAGAATGTGTTCTCTTGTCCGTCAGACCCCTTTCAAAGCATGTAGCAGCGGTTTTACGTGATGAGAGGACAAAGGATTTCCGAGTTTTCTATGGGAATGACGACTTTTATGTTCTTTTTAGGCATCACCAGGTGAGTGCATCGTTTGATATGATTTCTTTTACCAATGTTTTTACTGATTTTTTTTTCTCTCTAGCAAAGATAATAAGGTGCATTTTCAGATCCTGTACGAGAGAATTTTGTCTGCAAAAAATAATTGCTCTGGCGGTGAACTGAAATCAAAAAACTCAAAGGATACCAATTCCGCAGATCCTTATTCAAGGTACGTTCGTATGTACAATCGTTTATACCAGCCTATTTCCAGTACATTTTTTTCCTCACTAAAATCTTATCTGTATATTGTACAGGTTTATGAGGCTTTTGTATGATTTGCTTGACGGATCCGCTGAAAATTCCAAGTTTGAGGATGAGTGCAGAGCTATTATTGGAAATCAATCATATATGTTATTCACGTTGGACAAACTGATATACAAATTGGTTAAGCAGGTTTCACTGGCACTAGTGGTTTAAAACATATATGTTTTTTGACACTAAGTTACATTCCTTGTAATGTTCTGAAATTATCCATCTGCAGCTTCAAGCTATTGTCGCTGATGACATGGACAACAAGCTGCTTCAGTTATATGAGTATGAGAAATCCCGGAAACCTGGAAGGGTTCTTGATTCGGTGTATTATGAAAATGCCAGGGTCCTCCTTCACGAGGAAAATATTTACCGGTTGGAATGCGTATGAACTCTTGTGACTCTTATCTCTCCTGGTCCTCATACATCAATGTTGACTCGTGATCAATTAGAACTTAATTCCCTTTGTTTTTAATTCCATATGCAGTCATCTTCGCCATCTCGTTTATCTATCCAGCTTATGGATAGCATAACTGAGAAGCCGGAAGCTTATGCAGTTTCTATGGATCCCACATTTGCAAGTTATTTGCAAACTGAGTTTCTTTCCACCTCATCAGGAAAAAAAGAGGAGGGACATGATATTGTGTTAAAAAGGTGTAAATCATATATGATATTTTTAAGTTTAAAAGTTTTAGTCTTTCATTTGCTTCTTTAGGCTTTTGCATAAACCTCTCCGACCATGCAAAATGCATTAAATTTTTATCTATCGCTATCACTGACAGTGTTTGGTAGATTTTTTCTCTTTGACACACTTGAACAGTTATATATAGGTTTCTCTTCTACTGGAATAGGTCCAGGATACAATCTGGGATGATATTGAGTAAATAAACCAAATCCTTTTTGTCCAATTTTGGCAGGAACCAGCGTCCATACACCGGGTTGTATGATCTTGCAGCACTCTGTAAAGCTATGGAAGGTGTCGAAGTAGTGAATGGCTTGGAATGCAAGATGTCTTGCTCTTCTTACAAGGTAAAAAAAATTTCAGTCTGAAAGATCTCGGAACCAATCCACGTATCCCGATTTCAACCAGTTCGTTCATCTTTCTTTATGCAAAAGCTTCTCTCTACTAAGTATTATGTTCAGAAGCATTCAATATATGCATCTCTTGCAGATCTCGTACGTCTTGGAAACAGAGGATTTCTTCCACAGGAAGAAGAAGAAAAAGAAGACTGAACAGTTATCGCAACATAACAAAGATAGAATAGAAAAGTTCCATAGGTTTCTCTCAGCTTCGAGATGACAACAACAAAGCTTCCTCTTGGGTTATCTTCTTTCTTTTACTCCAACAACACACAAGAAAAAGGTAAAACCGATTTAATCATCTTACTATACTGATTATAAGATGAGATATAGAGAAAATGCACAGTGGGGAACAAAACCGTAAGAAGAACAATGGTGGTTAGTGTTATTATGTGTATCTTGTATTGGTTTTAGGTCTAAAGTGTCAAGTCTGTGATTGTTAAATGTAGTGTGTGTGCAGGGTGTGTGTATGTTTGTAGTGTTGAGAAGATTGTTGTTGTAAGTAAATATGGGGACACATTTGAAGATGCTCGTTGGTTAATAGATAGATATGCCCAAAGGAAGGAAAAATTATTCTTTATCTACTTCCAAATATCAAAGATTATGAAAAAATGTCTTTGGGGCGTGTCATATATGCTCAATATTACCAGAAGTTAAAATGTAAAATTGATTAATTTTTATTATATCACTAATAGATACAGAAAATTTTATAAAATGGATCCATGCAATGGCGGATTCATAAGTTAATTTTATTAGGAACACAATCGTTAAAATTTTGAAATATTTTTATTAATTTCAATAGACATTATAAATCTGAATTAAAAATTACGTTAGTTTTTAAAAAGATCTTTCAAAGGCCTACCAGGATACTTTCTAATACAAATGCTTTTGAAGATATTAGTATTAATAGCTCTAGTAGGAAAGACAAGCAAGAGGCAATCAGGAAGTCTTTGCACTGCTTTGCAACAGTCTTTTGATAGCCATCTGAAATCTGAATCTGCCGTAAATTGCACTGCATAAATACATCCCGGTTCGTTATCTATTGGGCTTGTCTGTTCTTTCGAACATAATACGTTTGGATTTTGACGAGCTTCTGATGGTCGGAAAATCAATGTTGAGATTAGGGTTAATAAGAACAACATCATTTTGGTTTGTTTTAGTTTCATTTTTTGGAGAAGATTAAAAAAATAACTAGTTTTGTAGCTTTGGACTGTAAAACTAATATCTTTGTTTTGGTAAATAAATAGAAAAGAATTTGAAGTAAATGTTTTGTAGGGAGTTTTTTTTCCCCCTTATATATATAGAATATAGTTGAAGACAGTTAGACTATAATTAAGAAATATAAAATAACTTGGAAAGTGTTTTCATTTGTTTGACCCAAATGCATATCAGAAGATTTTTACTCAATTAAGGAAAATATATATTAATTAGTGGGACCGTTGAAATTTGTCAATCAATTTTGAGCTTAGTTGTTTCAACACACTGCAACATTCCTTAGTGCAAACGTTGAAATTTGTCTTTAAGAAAAGACTTCCAAAGAAAACATTAAATGTTAAGAGTTTCGAACCAGAATAAATTGGATTAAATTTTATTATATCATCTGAAAATTTAGAAAACAGAATCATGAAACTTAACGTAACAAATGCTTTTGAAGATGCTAGTATTTAGAGCTCTGTCGGGAGCGACAAGCAAGAGGCAATCAGCAAGTGTTTTGACTGCTTTGCAACAGTTTCTTGTTAGCCATCTGTAATCTTGATCAGCCGCTAATTGCACCGCATAATAACATCCGTTTATGCTATCTATCGGGGATGCTTGTTTTGGTGTACATATGCTCGTATTTTGCTGAGCTTCTGATGATCGCAAAATCAATGCTGAAACTAGAGTTAATAAGAAGAACATCAATTTCATTTCCTTTGATTTCATTTTGTTTTACAACTCAAGATATACGCAATGGTTTAGTCTAAGGATGTCCTTTTATAAAGAAGATGTAGTGAAGAAATTGGAGAGTACAAGATTTTACAAGTAATTTAGTAATTGTTTGCCCCAAAGGCCAAAGCCCATACTTGGTCCATCTGATGAAGCCTCATTATCGCCCTTTTCATTCCTCGAGCTACAAACCAGTAAGCCTATTATAAGTTTACTTGGGAAGATTTTTTAATACATTTATAGATGTGTTGTAATTTTTTACTTTACATCTAATAAAACCCTTATATTTATACTTGAAATGACGTAATAAATTTGAAAAGGGAGTTTGATTTATAATTTTATAAACTTGGTCCTGCAGCAGCAGGAGGGAGAAAATCAGTACAAATGACTCTGAAGACTTTAACAGGTAACATTAAATCCGGATTCATTTTCAAGAAGCAAGTCTCAGGAAGTGTTGCGTATACTGCTCTGCAACATTGTACTGTTAACAATTTATAACTACCGGCCGATGCTTTTCTCAACGCATTGTAACATCCCGACACACTATCTATCCTTGCTGTCGAACAAAAAACGGTCGCCGGAGCTGCTTCCGATGGTCGGATAATCAGTGCCGAGATTATGGCTAACAAGAAACACATCACTTTGGTTTTTTTTTTTTCATCTTTATTTTTTTGACAAAAGAATTGGTTTTGTTGGTTGAAATTGTTTGGAGTTGCTTCGGTGAGAGTTTGTATTGTATTAGATGCTGGGTAGAGAATTTTCTTTTTTATATATATAGAAGATAGGAGAATAAAGTTTGACTACAAAATCAATTCAATTGCTAAAAGTTCACACATTTGTTTGACCCATCTGTAATTTGGAAAGTCAATTTCTACTCTCATATATGTATAGAAAAATTATTGAATATGAAGTATTTTCCAACATAAAATAGATATCATCAATTGGTAACACGCTTTTTATAGGAAAATAATTAAATATGAGGAACTAATCCTAACACAACGAACGAAAAAAAATCGATAAAAACTAATATTGTATTTTACTGCTTCTTTTAACGATCTGTTGGATAGTTTACTCGTGCGACAAACATGCAGATATATATTTTGTTTTAACTTATAAGAAAAGAAAAAAATCTCAGAACTGGAAAAAAATCTAATGAGCAAACCAGATATGGGATTTAAACATTTTATAATTAAGTTTAGGAGAGAATAGGTATTCGAATAACAAGTCCACTAGACCAAAGTCACTCGGCAAAAATACATGAATTTTTGTTGGGTGTGACTTTATTGACAGTAACAATTACTAATGTTTTTCTTTTCTTGATTAAGGGAAAAAGACTATGTTCGATGAGTCATGTGCTCTTTCATGTACCCAGAGAAAACATGAACCTATGCATAGTATGAGTATGTATGTTGTTATTTCCGATCAGCCTCTGCATACCATCTCTTCCATGCCCCCGTGAAATGCCCAAGAAGACCTGTTAATTCTGTTTTAACAACATTTATCAAAACCAAAACCAAACTCAGTTATGTTTTAAATTCAGATATGTTTGCAAAAACAGACCCATGAATTAATCTCATACAAGGCAAATGGAATCAAGAATGCAGGACTAATTTAACATGCTTCTGTAACGAGTTGAGTGTGGTTGTTACCGGGATTACAATACTGTGGTCTGTAGGTAGAAGCAAGGGCCTCGATTTCTTGTAACCTTCCGTTTCCGACATTGTTATTGTTCTTAGATGTTCCTGTTGGGGAGAATGGGCCAAACACATACTTATTTGCAGCTGGTTTCGATTTCTGATCATGCTTCTTATCTCCAATTTGCTTGCAGTTTGATGAACTCTCTGTTTTGTTCCTCTTTGCTCTTATGTTTGTGATCTCTCTTCCAAATACCCGCTTCTTAGGTTCATCGGAACTAAATAAGCTTGATCCATTTTCAGTTATGCTTTTTGACCCCAACCACCTATATGCTGGTTTCCTAGTCTCTGGTATATGAGTCTGTGGGGGAAACAAAAGAAAACAAGAAAAACTAAATGATGAAACAATGGAATTTGTAAGTTGAGGGTTAATGTAAGGGTTTAGGAGCAAAGCTCTTACCTTCTCGATCAGATTCATCGAGGAAAACACATTTGCAATGTCGTAAAGTCGTCTAACTTTAGCTGTTGATCATGTTCAGAAATTGGGTTGGTTAATGGTATTATGTATGTGATAACCAGAGATCAGAAAAGATGTAAAACAGAGACATAGAGAGTTACTTCTCATATGGACTGGATCTTGAGAGTCGCTCAGCAAGACTTTTGCAGCACTATCAAGTGTGATGAGATCATCCTGAAGAGAAGACAATATACATGGGTGTGAGTTGTTTATAAGAGGGTTTGCAAACGTTTGTATAAGAAGCCAAAGAGAGATAACAAGTCAAATGATTCACTTACATCAGAACAAAGAAACATCTTCACAAAATTCTGTGAGAGAAGCCAGAGAGATTTTTCCTTCTTTTGGTCTGAAACTGATATTAGTTTGTCTTCAAGTTAGCCTAACACAAATCTTATCCTAGAAAACTCTATTGATAAAGTAGCACTTTCGCAGAAGCATTTGCAAAAACTTGTTTGTTCAGAATCAAGTTCTTGACTGACATCCCAGTAGTGATTAGCAAGGACAATACATGTGGTTTTATCTGCTAGAAAGAAGATTACCCATTTTAGAGGATGATGAGTTTTCTTGATCATCAGGTGTTAAGCTGAAATATTCTTCTCCTTCACCATCATTTGAAACCTATTACAGTAAATTACGTTTGATCAGAGCCAAAGGGCCAAGATGAGCACGATATTCACAGGTAACATTTTCAAAGTTAAGCTCTTAACCACTTGAAAGATCTCAAATACAAAAATCAGTAATAAGGAATCTGTATATGATCTTATATACCTTGTCTGAGTTGTTGGTAGTTGAGATACCAAACTTCTCTCTCATTCCTTCTTCCTGAAAACAAAGCAATAAAGCAAAGACTAGTTTCAAAACCATTCATCTTTGATATTGAGATATTGAGAGCAACACTCAAGTACCTTGAGTTCATCTAGAGACCGAGGAATCTCTCCAAAACCTTTCCATGAGTATTGATTCTTCCCTTTTCTTGCCACAACCTGAGTAACACCACAAAAATGGCTCAATACAGCTTGAAATAAGCTAACCCAGAAAATATAAAAGTTAGCAGTTACAATCTTACCCCAACGCTCTCCAGAATATTGACCACATCATAAATACGCCGGCGTTCAACTCCTGCAAATTTGAGAAATCGATTAGAGCGTAATCAAACAAAATCAGTCACGTTATTATAATTTCTCCGTTAACCCAATTGTTCTTAGTGTTAGAATCGAACGAATGCGCTTAGATTTGACCTCTCCATCGATTTGAAATTCGAATCTCAAAAAGCGAAAAGTAAAATTACGAGGAAGAATCACCTAATTTCCCAGCGGCATCATCGAGCCCAATCAGATCCACATCGTCGCGGTTATATAGTCTCAGGAAACTGGATCGTAATTCGTACATAAGAGATAAGTTACACATAAATCCAAAATTAAATCTGGTGTGAATCTCGAGAAAATTCATAAATTCGTGAGAGAGAGAGAGAGAGAGAGGTGTACTTGGAGACTAGAACCCCTAGAGATTTCTCCTTGCGGCTATAAGTTTGCAGACCAAGAGAATCCACATCTTGAGCAACAATCGAAGAAGACATTTTCTCCCCGAGAAAATCAGAGAAAGAGATAGAGAGGAAAATTTCTGAGATTTGGATTAATTTCACAGCTTTGGCGTGACTTAGGAATAACACTTTTTGGCAAGCGGGGGGAGGTTTTCGAATTGTGAAATAGGCGGTTCATCATCGCTTTACTTCTTGTGACGAAAACACCCTTGCTCCTGACACTGACGCGTGATTTCCGAAGCGGAGACGCTAAAGGGTAGTCTCGTAATTAGAGCCAGATCTTTGTTAGCCTTCCGAGTTCTGAGCGCCAGCGGCAAAATTTCGTAAATCAAATTAACGATTTTGATGTTGTCTCCATGAGAATCAGATTTTTGTTTATTTGTTGTAAGCTGGTTTTATGAATAATACATTTCTTTGAAAAAATACCATTTGCAACCAATAAGTTTTATGAATAATACATTTCTTTAGCAACTGTTGGTGTCTGATTAAAAGATACATCCAATATATTTTCCTGATAAACAGGTCGACTCACTAGAAAATGATTAAAATGTATAAAGAAACCACATTTCATATTACCACAAAGTAAATGACAATCAAACAAACACCAAATCTATGGCTCAACGACTGTCACTTGTTCCCACTCTCCATCAACAGCCTCTTTCCATACTGTTACGTTATTGTTCCCATCGGAAACAGCCAACAAGTTACCAGTCAACGACCAAGAAACCCGCCACACCGGTGTCTTGAAATCTTTCAAAACCTTACCTTCCCATTGCTCACCTTCTTTCCCTATGGTCCATATGATCACATTCCCATCTTCTGAACCACTGGCTATGGTTGACTTTGGGAGACCCAAGTTAGGTGCCCAAGCCACGTCACGGACCCAATCTGTGTGCTTGTGAAGAGCTGGGAAACAATCCATTTTCCATGACCCGTTGGAGAATTTCCACACTTTCACTGTGCTGTCACACCCGCCGGATGCTAGTTTGTAAACCGGTTCGAGCATACCGGAGCTAACAAGTGAGCCTGGTTCTGTGGCTGGTGCCCATGAGACTGAAGTGACTCCAACCGGGTGTGCTTGGTCTATCTTTGTGGTGTCCCAACCGCCATCAGCTCTAGCTGAGAAAACAGATATGTTTCCATCGGATGCTCCACAAGCTAAGGAGAGTCCAAGTTCATGAGGAGCCCAAGCGATAGAGTTGACTGATACTTTGTGGTCTGTAAAGACATGAGCTTGTGTCCATTCGTTTTGGTTACCTTCTTTCCATAGTATGATTTGCCCATCATAGGAACATGAAGCTAGGAGAGAACCAAACTTAGGGTGTGCCCAAGCGACTTGCCAGACAGGACCCCGGTGACCCGTTAAGGTAGCTAGCTGCTGTGATCCACCGCTGCTGCTTACTCCAGTTATCTTGATGGTGCAATCAGATGAGGCAGTTGCTATTCGCTTGCCATAGTAATCCATGACCACATCATGGACAATGTCACTATGACCAGTTTCAATCTTCTGGGGAGGCATGTTTTCCTGTTACAATGTTGATTGATCAGAATCTCCCGTATACTAAGTAAGCATCTTAAATTATATAGCTTGGAGCCATTAACCAACAGAGTACAAAAGGAGAATGACCATTAACTTTCAATTGGGATACAATAGAAACAAAACTATGCAATGAAAATCAACATTAGTGTATGTTGATCCTAATCCAAGCAATGTTTAGATCGTTTTCATTCATACAAAGTAGGTTTCAGATACAGAGCAGAAAACATGAATTGATCTATCCTCAGACCTCAATTTTAAGCGGATCAAATAGAGAACAAATCGTGGATCCTAAGATTGAGACTCTTTTATCATGTAAAATTCCAATTCATAAGAGCATACATAACCAAAATTTGATCTACATAAATCTAGCAAATCCTAACGAAATTCATCGGAAATAACAAACTGAGCTACAAACCCAGAAACAAAGGACGAGATACGAACCTTGTATTTGGAGTTATCTTCTTCCTTTGAACTCTCCAAATTCAGATCTACTCCTGCTATAGAGGAGAGCGAGCGAGAGAGAGAAACGGCAAAGTAAATCGACGCGGCGGGCTTATTGTCTCTTCCTAATTACCGATTCTACCCCTTCTTACTTGAATGACAATAATACCCCTACGGACTACCAAGAATTTGCGAAATCGACCCCGAAACCGTCAATTTCCGTCGGGTTTGAATTACGGTAATATTATGTCGTTTTACTTCTTTTTACTAATTATGCTTCATAGTTTGGGCCATCGTGTATATGGTATTTGGGCCTTTCACATGGTCTAATGTTGGAAATTGAGAAAAACAATATGACATTCACACATATTAAATATATATATATATATATACATTGGACTTTAAAATTCCAGTCTCACCTATTTATCCCATTTTCTTTTATATGATCATTATATATTTTTCATTTTTCATATGTTATATCCACTAATCACAAATTAAATTAAAATAAATATAAATTATGCTTTTATTTGTAATATGTTAAATATTTCAAACTTTCATGTCCTAAAAATATACTCGTTCACAAATTTATGGATCACATTTTTTACTTATATATTATTATTTTCATATTGACAAAAAAGTTATTAAATCTCAGTATCACCTATTTTCAAAGTGCATTTGTTAAAACTATCTTTATATTAAAATACGCATATCTCGGTGGACTAATTAAGAAGGTTGAATGTTTTTACAGTGTTGTTTATTGGTGTTATATTTTAAAACATTTATCTGAAAAGACTGGTGTTGTATAGAAATTAAGGTGGCAGAAGATGTTAAAATGTCAGACAACAACCAAACATTAACTTATAATGCTAATATATAGAGTCAAAGTTATATAGTAAAAAAAGAAAACAGAAAATGTAATTAACTTTTTAACAAACTAATATTTTGGTCATATTAAAATATTTACGTGGAGCCTATAATGTTGTGTAGAAAGGCACCATAAGAATACTCTAATCTTAAAATGTTAGTGAATATACCTTTTGACAATGATATAATTATTCTGGTAGAACCAAAACAATACAGATTTCCAAGTGTTTTGTCACATTATTATAAAATAATGCAAGTTTTCAAGTGTTCATGTAGGTGTAATCACCTTAGATCGTGTGAAACAGACATTTGTTCGTTAAGTGCGAAATTACGTCCATGTAGATAAGGATCACCCACGCAGAGATTATGCTACAATTTTAATCAGGAACATTTGGATTTCTTGTTTTTTTTTTCCAACTAGTTTTTGATGATGTTCGTTCTTATTTTGTTGATGCATAATTGAAAAGAAAAATATTCATGCATTGATTTTTTTTTTCTGTACTTGAGAATATTTGTTATATTCAGTTTCATTAGCAACTTCGCTTAGCAGTTAAACAAGAAAAAAAAAAGAAATAACTTCGCTTACCAACTAAAAGTTTGATACATGAAATGAAATGATATTTTCTTCTTAACCCAAACAAAGAAAATGAAATGATATTTTTCTCATGTAGTAGTCACATACAGTGTTATATGTTCCCCTTCTCCACCAAAATTATTTCCATCTCACTAAACCACCATAGCGTGGGGTACACAGTACACTATGTCACTAATGCAATATATATATATTTGTTAAAAGCAATTCATATTTTTTTGTAAGCAAGTATGGTTTTAATTATTTAACAAAAATAAGTATTTATAATTTCATTTCGCTTTCATTAGAAAATAATTAACAAAAAAATCTAATCAAAAGCGAAATTTCAGATAATATATCATGTTCTGATCATAAATTTTTTAAACAGGTTCAGTATATTAATCGAGTAATGTTTACCATAATCCAAATATTACTTTTGGAAGTTAATCAGACATATTCAGTTAATTTTATTTTACGGAGAATCGCTTTTACGATCTCGAATTTAAAGAAACTAGCTAAGGTCTTAATGTCTAGTTACTTGGAAATTGAAAAATAAGTTTTACTTACGACTTATCGTAGAATATAATTAAAATATATATATATATATATATATATATATATATTACTATTTTGGTTACGAAAAACAAAATAAACTCAAATTTTCAAATATATATCTCAATGGTAGGTTTTGCAATTCACGTGTTCAGCAAACGTAAGCATGTGCTGCTCTCAGGTTCTCAACAATTTAACTAATAACCTTTTAGGTTTTCAATATAATTTTTAAGATAAATTTTAATTATATAAAATTAACTGTCTCATTTTATATTTTATTTTAACATGTCATTCAAGTATTCAACTCATATGAATAGATGTTAATTAGTCTATTATAAGTGTGTTCGATCAAAATAATCTAAATCCAACCGGAAATAAAACCAGTTTTAAATTTAATTAACAGAGTTATTTTTGAAACAAAGTAAAAATAAGCAATCCTGAAAATTTGAGCATAATTGATGTCATATAAAAAATTATAAAAGTAAAATTATTGGACCATGGATCATATCTTCATCTTTCTATTCGTGATCAGAAGTATTGGACCACGTAAAATACATTAACGTATCCTTTAACAAAAAAAAAAACAAAAAAAAACATTAGTGTATCAAATAACATCCGACAACGTTAAAATAAATCCATAGAAATAGGATTGATGTTAAAAAAAAAAAAAAAAGTATACATAGGAAATAGAGACATCAGGAAATGACGTAGAGTTATCCACGTGGAAAATCACGTGAGGCCACGTGGCAATATATATCAGAGTCAGAGAGAAGTTTGATACACGGAAGCTGTTCCTTTAAAATTTGGTGCAAGTCGACGTTGTGGCACTCACTGCACCTCTTTTCTCTAAAGCCAAACCTTAAAGTTGATTTATCATTCTTTTGCTTTTCAAATCATTATTGCCTCTTATTTATAAAAAATAATAATCCAGTTCAAAAATTACCATAAAAGAATGATAAAAATATCGTGTTGAGTTAATCCGGATATCATCTTCTTCTTCTTCTTTTTTTTTATTAATCGGACGTTGTAAGTCTCTGTATATCCAGACTTTGTAAGTCTCTGTATATCACCAAACATACCGGAAGAACCATGCTTACCATATTAGTCTTTTATTAGTTTCCTACTTTTCCTGACACGTTTAATTATTGACACAAAGATACTATTTATAGAGTAATTAATAGTTTCATAAATATGAAAATAAGATTTCAAATTTTGGCTCACTTGATAGTTTTATACGTTCGCAATTTCTGTGTTCCTAATATATTTAACTTGATATATTTTCTTTATTTTTCTTTCTTTCGTGAATGGAAACAGATTTGTTACGACAAAAATAAGCCAAAGAAATTGGAAACGATGGAGGTATGAAGGAGAAAGAATACGAGTCCTTGGATACTGAGGACCATCGGTTTAAGGCCAACCCAAAACTTGGGTGAATATATAATTGCATCAACTATTCGAATCATGGTTCACTGGAGAGCATTTGCTCTTAAGTCTTAACCATTTGAGCTCGTCTAACTCTTCTCTTAAAATTCATCATAGTAATTTACATCTCTGCATTTCTGACTTTGCTAAAAGAGTCTGTTAAGTCACTGATCCAAGATTTACTTAACCGATTGCCGATGTTACATAACTTTGTATATATGTATTCTTTTTTAACAATTTTGTTGTTGTTTTAAGAAGATCATTTAATTTTTCATTTTAAATTATACAAATATTTTTAGATTAAAATTATAAAAGATAAAGACATTAACCCCAAAAAGTCGGTCAATGAAGCAAAAAAAGTTGTTCAAAAATGTACTAAAGTATAGAACACTTTTAATATATTTTTTCACGAACACTCAAAAAATAGTGAATACTAAACGCCCGACTACTATTAATTAATTTTCCAACTATAAAACATATCTCTTTGATTAGTTTATATTAATATTCCTTGATTAAAAAGCTACAAGTGTTAATATGCATCTGTTGTAAGATACGACGCTTGGCACACATGGAGAACACGTGTTTTGTTCATCTATTCGTTATTCACGAAACGTGCCACATGATACCTACACGACGACATGTATACTTAATTACTTGTATTGTATGTAACTTCTTTTGTGATATACCTAAATTAAATTGAAAGTTGAAGAAAAAAAATTTAATAAAATAGAAAGAAATACAAATATATACACATAGATAGGGAGAGAAAAAAGACGTATGGAAAAAGAAATTAATACGCCAATACATATAAATGAATTCAATCTAGCATTTATATAGTGGGAGATACTTTCACTTTGTTATTTTTTTTTCATATGATCAGTACAAGGATGAATTCAATCTAGCAGATACAAAAGCTAACAGATGGTCCATTTTAGTGATTACATACTGCATTATTTCGACATGCATTCATTCAAAGTCCTTTCTTTTATATATATATACGTCAATATAACGTACGTGATCCACTCTCCTTTTAACTAAAAGGATGTTGACAAAGGAAAACAAAAAAAAAACTAAAGGGGTATGTGACATTATAGGCTTAATATATAGTGTTTGATTATATATAGAACAAATCAGAAAATACATCTATCAGAATTCTTTTTTATAACTACTTTCCAAAAAAAAAAACTACTTTCCAATAAATGCTCGGGGTTTTCTTAAAACATGAAAGGGAATATATCTGATTTAGTTAAACAAAAAAAGGAATATATATATGACTATATATTTTCCAACTATCGTTCCAGAAATTTTTTAGAATCTGGAGTAATGTTATATTGATTGAATCTGGAACCTAGAATAATGTTTATTGCTGCTGAATTTCAGTTTTGTTAACAAAATAATGAAAATAGAAGTTCTCGCATTGACAAAAAAAAAAAAAAAAGTTAACGTAACGGTTATTAAAGGTGTGAATAACGGTTATCACATAAACTAGCGTACATATTGAGTTTCCTAATACTTCAACAGTCGAAAGATAAGAAAAAAAAAATCTAGTTAACGTTGATATATCTTCTACATATTTAACTACATCAGTATATCTTAAATGAGTATACTTTTACATAAAACTCCATCATTTTTGTAGTTTTTTTTTTTACGTTTTATGTTTCGATCATCGTTAGATTTTTAATTTATCTATATCATATAAAATTATTAGAATGTTAATCTCACTTTTAATTTATAAGGAGTTAATAAAAAATGAACAGAAAATGATATACTTGGTAATAAAGCTTTTATTTAATTATGAAAAAACGGAAGAAGTATTTAATATCATATTTTATATGCTCACATCCGCATGTGGGTACACACATATATCCCACCCATCTACTACATATATACCTGCATACATGTAGGTAGTGTGAAGACAAAGATATGGAAATTCCAAATATGGATAAAAATCTCTGCCATTAATGGAAGTTCTGAACACTCAAAAGCTTATGATTTTAAACCTTTTTACAAATATGAAAATCATCAGCAATCACCTTATTATTAGTCTCCACTCTCTTACTTACAAATAACCAAATCTCGTTTCTCCTGTTTTCTCTTTCTACACACAGTGACAATAAACACATAAAGACAGTCTCTAATGGATTTAGAACATAAGACAAGAGGACTTGGCAAGTCATGTGCCCTTCTCATAGGTAAATGATTTTCTATCTCTTTTTTTTGTTTCGTTTCAAAGATTCAAACTTCACTGAAAATGTTTTCGTGTATAGTGATTGCGGGAATGGAGAGATATGCATTCAAAGGAGTTGCTTCAAACTTAGTGACATACCTAACAGATGTAGTGAAGATGAGTAATTCAGGAGCAGCTAAAACAGTAAACACTTGGGCTGGTTTCACTTCTATGTTGCCTCTCTTATCTGCTCCTTTGGCTGATGCTTATTGGGACAGATTCTTTACCATTCTCGCTTCTTCTTCTGTCTACTTTGTGGTAAGAATCTCAATACATTACACACTATTTATACATATTTGTGTAAGTATAGATTGAAACACTCATAAAGTGTCGAGTAAGTGGCTGAAACTCTGTTACACCGTCGAGATACGCGGTGAGGCGGTGAGAAAATTATATTTTGAGAATGTTTGGTTTTGTCATATGTCTACGTATACGCTTAACTAAGGAGTCGTGAAGTGATCATCTGATGATGGGTAGTAACATGTGTAAAAAGAACGGTTTAGACGATCTAAGGAAGTTTGGTGTTGGGTCATTGTCCGAATTAAGGAAGTGATCAAGTGATGGTATGTACTAACTAGTGTTTGAAAAAACGGTTTATAGACTATCTTAAAGAGTAAAAAAAACGGTATCGGGTCACCGTCCAATTAGAATTTTCTTTTACCACTAAGTGTGTATATCTATGTTTCTCTTGTAGTGTAATTAATAATGAGATTTTGATTATAATCTCGATGTAGTGCTCATAATGGGTCTTATCGGATCTTATGGGCGAAAAAAAGTTAGCTTAGTGGATATTCGAAAATTTCTTTTCTAATGTTGATATTATACTTTTGTTGTATTGATCTAATTATTGCCTCTTATTTTTTTTTTCTTTTTAGGGACTAGTGGGATTAACATGGACAGCATTTGCTGGGTCACGTTCAGCCACTAAGACAATCTCTACTTATTTTCTCTACTCCTCACTTTGTCTTGTTTCAATCGGCTTAGGCGTCTTAAACCCTTCTCTTCAAGCCTTTGGTGCAGACCAGCTCGACCACGACCTCAATAAGGATTCCGAACTTCCCTCGGCTGATCAGAAGGATGCTAAGGCTACCCTAAAGACTCAGTTTTTCCAATGGTGGTACTTTGGTGTCTGCGCCGGAAGCCTTATGGGTGTCACAGTCATGGCCTATATTCAAGACACTTTTGGTTGGGTTCTCGGTTTTGCCATTCCTGGAATCGCCATGTTCCTGTTGATCTTGATGTTCTTGTCCGGTTGCGGTATCTATGTTTATGCTCTGGGTACTGGTCTGAAGATGAAAACAACTACTGCACCTTTTGAGAAGATCCTTAAATTCATCAAAGGCAGAGTAGTGAAGCGGAGAAGCAAATACTCACTTGCAGATGAGGAAGATTTGGATGCTATGGAGCTTGAGTAAGTCCCAAAAAAACCGCGATATTTCATGACATTAGTCTTTGTAAGTTTTTCAGCAACTTACTATCACAGGTTCTTGTTTATGTAGGCTACAAGAGAGGCCTCTCTGTAAATGTGATAGCACTGAGACTGAAGACATCGAGACCGCTTCAACAACCACCACAGAATTGGGAGATGATGAGAGGTCGAAAATGGTTTTCTCTGGACTTGATAATGTTAAGTTAGTACTTCGCCTTTTGCCCATATGGACGATGCTTCTCATGTTTGCGGTTATCTTCCAGCTACCGGCGACCTTTTTCACCAAACAAGGCATGACTATGAAGCGAAACATCGGGTCCAGCTTCAAAATCCCACCTGCAACCCTGCAAAGCACGATCACATTATCCATCATCCTTCTTATGCCATTATATGATAAGATTTTGATACCTGTTACCAAAAGAATCAAGAAAAATGGTAACGGAATCTCTGTGATGGAGAGAATGGGAGTCGGAATGTTCCTATCCATCATTGCCATTGTTATTGCGGCATTAGTCGAAAGGAAAAGACTAGACATAAGCCAAAAGATGAAGACTTTACCTGATTATGATCCAGAAACAGTCCTGCTGAGCATCTTCTGGCTGCTACCTCAGTATATCCTCTTGGGAATCTCGGATATCTTCACAGTCGTTGGGATGCAAGAATTTTTCTACAGCGAGGTTCCTGTTAGAATGAGAACAATGGGATTTGCTCTCTACACAAGTGTATTTGGTGTTGGAAGCTTTGTGAGCGCAGCGCTGATCTCAATAGTAGAGGCTTACTCGAGCTCAACAGGTGAACGCCAAAACTGGTTTGCAGATGATATGTCGGAAGCTCGGCTTGACAAATACTACTGGCTTCTTGCTCTTACCAGTACAATAAGCTTTGTGGTCTACATAGTTCTATGCAAATTTTTCAAGAGTAGCAGTGACCAAGATATTGAAGAAGAAAAGGCCCCTAAATGAAAGAAGAAGAGCTTCGATTCCTGTGATATATTCGACTTAAACTAACTGTTTGCCACAAGATTCCACGAATGATGTAACTGTAGTAGCTTACGATTCCACGAATGATCTAACAATAGTAGCTTAAGAACTAACTAGTAAACCGTAAAGAGGAAAGACAAATTTTCTCTACAAGAATTATATATAAGAAACATTATATTCTGCTACCAAATGCAAAAGATTCAACATTATTGTTTCGTGTGTTTGGTTACATATCATCTTCAATCCTCCCGTCGACCAACAACATTTCTAAAATCGTCAAAAAGAAAAAAGTCTGAACTTTGATTTGTACCTTTAACCGTGTGAACTGATTCCGTTTAGACCAGCTTCCTTAGCTACGCTGCTCTCTTCTCGAATCTCGTCTTCTTCATCAGAATCGAGAGTGAAATTACTTAAATTCTCCATCTCAGCTCCGAGAGGCCGATACTTTGAGTGATCTTCACGGAGATAACCTTTCTTCTTGGCAACTAAAGAGAACAATCCAGTAGCTAAAACCACCATTAGAGCCAAATGACAGTTAAACTGAAGAGTTGCTATAGCTTTTGCTCGGTGATAATCACTGTGTCCTTTGCACTTTATCGTGAAATTTCCTCTGCTCTTCTCGTGAAATGAACAGTTATTAGTGATCAAATCGGTAAAAAACGATATACCCATTTGCAGAAACCATGTTCCTTGCAGAATCAGACCGATCCCACGACCTAATTTCGCGAATCGATGCGTGTTTGCGTCAGATTTCAGCTCAAAAATCGTGGAGAAGACGCAGATCGCAATGGGTACGAGCATGAGATCGTAATAGCGATTCTCGATTCCAGAAACGTCTTTCTTTTGCAGGTAGAACATCAAGAACTCCTCGATGAAGCCGAAGAGAAGCACCAAAGTCGTAATCGAGGACGGAAGAGCATCAAAGAGAACGTTTTTGGAGTTGACCAGATATGTTAAAATGGCGTACACTAGGAATAAAACTGCCACCGCCAGAATCTGTAACTGGATCATTGACCCGACCCGATCGCGGGATCCGATTGAGCTGAAGAATGAGAAAATCGAGTTCGCAATAAACAGAGACGAAAGCAAAGCTACGGAAATGGAAGACGATCCAATAGATTTTGGCGGTGAAAGACTGATCTGAGATATAGGAGAAGATGGATCAGTACTAGGAGATTGATTCGGATCCAGGTTCGATGAGTCGAGTGACTCCCACGCGCCGATTACAGCAAATCCACCGCCGGCGACGGCATAACTTAAGATACCCATGAATACAGTTCCTCCAAATTTCACAATCTTCCAAGATCTCTGCGAATCAGGTTCTACTTCTTTCGAGGAAATTTGGAATTTTCCGCCATTGACGCATAACAGAATCTCAACCGGAATGAGTGAATGACCCGACCCGAATAACCCAGATTGGAATAGGTTAGTGGCCCAATAACTCAATATGGGCCCATTGGGTCTTTACTATTTAAATTTCTCTACTATGCATTGATCACGTGACGAACCACGTGGCTCTATGGATATGCATAAAGTGTGCTCTGTGCTACAATGGCTTAATCTCGATATGTAGAGAAATGTTGCTTCCTCAGTATCACCAGCAACCATTCAAACCTCCCAAAACCTTACCCGATCGAATTTTCCCGCCATTGCTAATTCCGAAAACCCTAATTTCACGATGCAATGTCCGTCGAGCGAACTCCGTCGTCGTCCGTAGCTCTACCTCCGATCGGAAGACTCTTCCCCAATCCGCCATCCAGAGAATTGCCGAGAAGCTTCGTAGCCTTGGATTCGTGGAAGAGAATCATGATTCACCAACTAGGAAAATTGCGGGAGACGAATCTGGTAAAAATTCTCCAGGAGAGATATTTGTTCCGTTGCCTAACCAGCTTCCGATTCACCGGGTCGGGCACACGATTGATACAAGCTGGAGCACGCCTAGTTACCCGGTTCCGAAGCCCGGGTCGGGTACTGCTATATCCAGGTACCATGAGTTGAAGAGAGTGTGGAAGAAGGAAAAAGAGATAGAGAGGAAAACGGAGGAGAAGGTTCCATCGTTGGCGGAATTGACATTGCCGCCTGCGGAGCTGAGACGGTTGAGGTCAGCGGGGATTAGGTTGACTAAGAAGCTGAAGATTGGCAAAGCCGGGATTACGGAAGGGATCGTGAATGGGATTCACGAGAGATGGAGGACAACGGAGGTTGTGAAGATTTTCTGCGAAGATATTTCCAGAATGAACATGAAACGGACTCATGACGTCTTGGAGGTTTGTAAACGTTAAATGTTCCTCTTTGATTTGACAAATACATAAATAATTTCTCCTGGTTGATTTCACAGACGAAAACTGGGGGCTTGGTCATTTGGAGGTCTGGAAGCAAAATTTTGTTGTATAGAGGGGTAAATTATCAGTACCCTTATTTTGTATCTGATCAGCATTTGGCACATGATTCTTCTGTGGACACTGCTTCAGGAGCATCATCTATGGATCAGGGAGTGGTTGATAGTAGAGAGAAACAGAGTATTCCGGAATCTTCTGCCTTGAGCATTACTGATAAAATGGTTAAACCAATGTTAAAACAAGGTGTTGGTTCTCCCGATAAGGTTCGGTTTCAATTACCCGGGGAAGTACAGCTAGTAGAAGAAGCAGACCGTTTGCTGGAAGGATTGGGTCCAAGATTCACTGACTGGTGGGCATATGATCCCCTTCCAGTAGATGGTGATCTTCTTCCAGCTATAGTACCTGACTACAGGAGACCATTTCGCCTTCTTCCATTTGGCGTCAGTCCAAAACTAACTGATGATGAAATGACCACTATAAGGAGACTTGGTAGACCACTCCCTTGTCATTTTGCTTTAGGTAGGCTTGTTTTCACCCCATCTTATAGCTTAATTTAGACAATGAAGATTGTTGACTTATTCTGGCTTACCTTTTCTGAGACGTGCAGGTAGAAATAGAAATTTGCAGGGATTAGCTGTTGCAATTGTCAAGCTTTGGGAGAAATGTGAGCTTGTTAAGGTAGCAGTGAAGAGAGGAGTGCAGAACACTAATAGCGAGCTGATGGCCGAAGAGTTAAAGGTTGCTGGTTTACTTTAAATGATCAACGTATCAAACTGTCTGTGGCTCTGTTTGCCAACAATAGGAAATTATGCCCTTTTGGACCCCCATAAAACTGAAGGCATCTATTGATGAGATGGAAATATATGTCTGTTGCAGTGGTTGACTGGAGGGACCTTGATATCTCGGGATAAAGATTTCATTGTCTTGTACAGAGGAAAGGATTTCCTCCCATTTGCAGTTTCTTCTGCAATAGAAGAGAGGAGAAAGCAAACAATGATCACGGAGAAATCAAGTGAACCTCAGGCTGCTATAGACGATTGTGAACTAGAAGCTGAGTATAAGAAGGATCATATACAAACCCATCAAATGAGACCAAGACAGCGGAAGTCTCCTGAGTCGATCCTTGAAAAAACTAGTATCAAGTTGTCCATGGTATGCCGTAACAGTGTTTTATACTTGAATCCATTGGGTTTGTGGGACCATTTTTTAGGTCTGAATTGTTAGTTTTCTCTTTAGGCATTAGAAAAGAAAGCAAATGCAGAAAAAATTCTGGCGGAGCTGGAGAATAGAGAGATTCCTCAACAGTCTGATATTGACAAGGAGGGTATTACTGATGACGAAAAGTACATGCTACGGAAAATTGGCTTGAAAATGAAGCCTTTCCTTTTACTAGGTAGGTCATTGTTTTCCTCTTTTTCCACTTGAAAGCAGTCTGTTCCTGTCTTTCATGCAAATAAATGTGGTAAATGAGTAACTGTCATGGCCTTATCTCTTGACGTGTTACATCTAAACTGTCCTGTTCTGACATAATATTGTTGTGTTCTTAAGGTAGACGAGGCGTCTTTGATGGAACGATAGAGAACATGCATCTTCACTGGAAGTATAGGGAACTTGTGAAGATTATTTGTAATGAACATAGCATTGAAGCTGCTCACGAAGTGGCAAAAATCTTGGAAGCAGAAAGTGGTGGCATACTAGTTGCTGTGGAGATGGTAAGTAAGGGCTACGCAATTATTGTGTATCGTGGAAAGAATTATGAGCGGCCTCCATGTCTACGACCTCAAACACTTCTCAGTAAGAGAGAGGCGCTGAAGCGATCTGTGGAGGCACAACGTCGAAAGGTAAGTCATAACAAATCCTTGCTGATGAAATGGTTGTATAAGCTCTAAGAAAATATCTTATCTGGAAGCTTCAAATTGATTGTATGAATTCCTCACTTATACTTTTAATTGTTTTTCTGCTCAAACTAATGCAGTCATTGAAGCTGCATGTGCTGAAACTTTCCAACAACATTGATGAATTGAACCGTCAGTTGGTAAGTCATATATGTTGCTCAGCTTTTTTTGCTTAAACAATCCTCGAAGATGGTCGTAACATTTGAATGCTGGTTGAGGCCAGGTCGAGGACAGTGCGACCAATGAAACGTGCTCAGAAGGGGAATCAAGTATCCAGATGGTAAATTAGTGACAATTTCAGTAAACTCATGCCAGTACTTGATGCTACACCTATGCTTCTGTGATTTTTCTCAATTCTCCATATTGATGTAGGTCGAAGAAGAAACAGAAAATCAGCTTATAGAATCTGAGAATTCAAGAGAAGAAATTGAACTCGGATATACTTCTGGCTCATCAGTTCCTTCCTCTGGTGAAGTAAACCCATATACTACAAACAGTCATGAGTATCAAGAAGATGAATCTGGATCTGGTTCTTCTCAGAGACATGAGGGTAACTCTCTCGACTCAACTGCAAGTATATCTGTGCTTGCAGAAAGAGGTTCTGCCGAGGCTTCTTCATTTCATGATAGATCGATGGTAATGTCTAAAACTCTTCTCTTTCCTTTTTGGCCGTATGTGTAGCTATATCCAATTAATTACCTTCTTCATTTTCTTGCGGATCTTAGCCACGAAACATCTTCCTGAATGCTGCGCAAAAGGTACCAACAGGACAAGAATTGAGATCATCAGCTGGAAGTGGCTCACGGAAAAGCAAAAGTGATGGATTGGTCACAGATCTATCCAATAGAGAAAGGCTCATTCTGCGAAAACAAGCCCTTAAAATGAAGAAGCGCCCACCCTTTGCAGTAGGTGAGTTTTACTACCTTCTATTCTCTTTGCTGCTAAGAATTAAGAAACCATCTGATTCAGAGAAAACAAAAAAAAAGAAGAAGAAAAAAGCTTCGAAGTTTTTTGGTATACATGGAACTATATGGTTACTATTATTAAGAATGCCTATTATTCTCCCTTACAATGATTCCACTTTCAATTTGTAGGACGAAGCAATGTTGTAACCGGTTTAGCAAAAACACTGACTATGCATTTTCAGAGAAATCCTCTAGCAATCGTAAACGTCAAAGGGAGGGCCAAGGGAACATCTGTGCAAGAAGTCATCTCAAAGCTCAAGGTCAATTCATATCTTAAAACCAACCATTAATTAGTTGTTAATCCTTTTGGGCTTCGTTTAACAAGTGATTTAGAATGATTCTGCAGGAAGAAACAGGAGCTCTTCTGGTGTCACAGGAGCCAAGTAAAGTCATACTTTACCGCGGTTGGGGCGCAGAAGAAGAAATGAAAAGCTTCTACCCAAATAGCAATATCAAAAACTCCATAAATCTAACCTCTTCGAAAAGCTTTGTTGAGAATCCTCCTCCTGTGTCTCCTGCACTCATTGAAGCCATAAGACTTGAGTGTGGATTGCAGTAACGTTTTTTATTATTAGATGTAAAAAAATATAATTCTTACATAAGCTAAAATTATTGCATATGAAGTCATAGTTAAACATAAAATATATATATATATATATAATTTCGAAAAATACCCTAAACAATTGTTGATTTTTGAAAAATAGACCCTCTTATTTTTCTTTTTTTTGATAAATACTCTATTTCAAGAATAAATATACTAAAATTTCCACACTAAAACTTTACTAATAAATTTAATATCTAATATTTTTCAAAATTAAAATGTAATTTTTTGTGGTAATAAGTGATTTTGTTTTATATATTTGTCCTATATATTTTAACGAAATTTAAAGGAAAATATGTGTACGTTATTAAAAGAAAATAATGGGAGTCATATAATGACCAAAAAAGGAAGAAAAATATAGTGAAATACTAAAAATGGGTCTTAGGCTGACAAAAAAAGGCCATAAACTAATAAAAAGTCCATACAGGACAATATTACGTTGGGTAAATATCCATTTGAAAACAAATGCCCACGCGCACTACACGCGAGTTATAGCCACGAGCCTTAGCTGTTGTTATTATATTTAAATAATTAAGCGCGTCAGGTTTTTTTTTTACTTTCGGATATCTATTACTGACCAAGATGGACCTCGAATAACCGATTCAATTGGACCGTTAACTGGACCGCATAGTGGACCTATAATAATTAAAGACCGTCATGCTGCGATAATGGGCCATATAGTGTCAAGTAACATCTATTCCATTGAATTTCTAAATCTCAATTTTCGTCATTTCTTTTTTTTTTTTTTTAAATTTTGTCATATGACTCATATCATATAAAGAGTTAGGTTATCTTTCAAATTTCTAAACCAAAATAGGATATTTTTCAAATCAGAAGAGAATCATTGAAAAATAAAGAAGTAAATGAAGACAAGATCTATAATTTTCACTAAAACTCGTTACGGGTCCAATAGTTTTAAACAAAATTTCATATGGTTTAAAAAAAAAAAGAAACAAGAAAAATTCATAGTGCTAACTGCTAAGAATTTAATTTCCTGAACGAATAGCTCTAACTAAGATTTCATCTGCTACAAAACTGTTTCAGAGCGTTTTGAGAGAAGGGGAAGTTGAGAGTGGCTTGACTCGGATGCTTGTGGTGTAGAGGTTTGTGAGTGCAAAGAGTAAAAGCACAAAGACCACTTGCGCACTCACTATCCCAAAATGGCTTATACTATTCCCAATTTCCATCCAGCTTCCTGTGTTTTTCACCTGATATATTCATTTTAACACCCAAATTTATATGCTTAATTTTGACACAATGATGGTAAATAAAACACAGTAAGTAAATCTCGGTTACTGCAGCAAGAATGCACCATAGTACTTACCAGGAAGAAGAAATGGATCGTCATTATGTCTGAAAATAAGATCACAAGGAAGTAACATCCCAGTCTTGGCACTCTCACTAATTTCGTTATTGCACTGAACGCACATCTGCAATTTACAGCAATTTCCAAAGGTTTAAAGACTTGCTTATACTAATAATCATTACTGGGTTTGGTTTACCGTTTATACTCACATGACAAGCATGAACGGTATGAAGAGCTTGAATATAAGAAGAGCTGCCATCAGAAAGGGCTGTACATAAGCAAACAGTTCACATCAGATTTTATGGAATCACACCTCATAAGAAAAAAACTCATGATGAATTTTTTTTTAAATGCTAGATGTAGCAGATACTTACACTGAAGATTGTGATAAACCGGTATACAGATGATATCTCAAAACTTGCTATACTTGCAAAATTCCCAGTTCCGAAGAAAGCAACATTGAACAAAACCAACTACAAAACACAAACCAAATACTAAATCATTTAACTGCTATATTGTCAGATGTCACAGAGCTCATAATCTCACTCGCATCGTAATAGGACCAAGGAAACAGAGAAGGCAACTTACAAAAATCAAAGGAATCCGCACGTCAGATAGCTGCAAGTATCTCTCATCGCTTCCGATAGTGACATGTTCCTCTGTGTTTTGTTCTGACAGAGATGAACCTTTCACTTTGCTAGAATGATGAGAAGCGTTCTCGAACAATATCCATGCCATAAGTACGACAGCAAGAGCACTGTAAAAGACAGCTTCATATCTGCAAACAAATGGTGCAAACATGAGAAAAGAGAATAATCCATATAACCAGTGAACTCTAGTTTATAGTTAAGTCTTGTAAAGAGACATACCCAATAGACAGAAGAAGAAATGGAGGCGCAAAACCAAGAAATATTGAACTTAATCGTGAAAGGATGCCATTTCCTGAAAACAAGGGAAGAACCATTGAAGAACCTGCAAAGATAGAAGACGGTTAAAAAAAATGACAACTGAACCACAAAGAAGCACATTATACAAACAGAACAGAGGTCTGAGGATATACCTGCAACTAACCAGTTTATGAACTGGTGTGACGAATGTAGTTCTTGATTCTGTGTTCGGTGCTTTGTGGATAGAAACACCATCACCGACGAAACTCCAACCAAAAGAATCTGTTTCCCATTCGCACCCATAAAAAGGTTATTTATTAGACGTAGAACCACAATATTAAGTTATAAATGTAGAAATGGTTTATACCTGCATGCAATACAGCATGGACCACATCGGCTTTTTGCTTTCATGAAAAGTGATAGTCTGCCAAAATTTGTTCCCTTCTGCATGTGTGTCTAGCCACTTTACAGCAAGGCTTATTACTATAATAATAGCTCCACTTATAACTCTGCAATGCAGAGATGATACCAACATGAAATAGTGACCATTTCACAACTAGAAACTGATGCTAGAGAGAAAAAATGCTTAGATGAGTTGCACCTCAAAAGTTACCATATGTTCTAAGTATAAATTTTGTTTTCTCAAAGCATACAAATCCTAGTGAAAACAATCAGAGGAAACTCCAAACAAGGGTAAGAAAAGAGACGTACACTAAGTTATTATTATCAGGAATTTCAGCTGGCATCAGAGTGAAGACAGACAGGAACCAACAAGAAATACAGACAAAAACTGGTATCCCAGATCTCCAAGGAATTGAAAAGTGCAGCAAAATTGAAGCCACAACACCTGCTATCAAGAAAAACCAAGTGTAAAGCTTTCTCTCAGTGAAGCTATGAACCTGCAGGAGGTTGAAAGAACAAACGATCAGGGACAAAGCCTCCACTTCAGAAAAAACTATGAGACCATCCAATTACACATACCAATAATTCCACAATGACAACTGACACAGCTGCAGCAAATAGAAGTTTTATGAAGTAGCCAGCCCTCCTCTCCCTCAAATATCTCCACAATCCTCTTATTAATCGATATTCACTGAAGATTTGTGTCCATAGAAAAACTGTCATTCCAATATACGCATGGTAAAGAGGAGGAGAGTGCTCCACCAAATTTAATACTGAGAGAATTGCCATCAGCAGGCAGCCTGATAAATATACCTGCGTTCAAATGATAAAAATGTATGAGATAGGCAGAGATTTCACATGAAAAGTGTAGATGTTTAACTATACAAACAAATCCTGCTTAACCAAGAATAGCTTGTCAAAGTGAAGATTAAATTACTTTCCCAGAGTCTTTTTTCTGAACAGATAAATGCTCTTTTCTGGACAAATCCCCTGACAGTGAACTATAACATTGTAGGACATGCAGAGCAAGTACGATCATCCATCCAGTGTATCCAAGGGTAATTACAGTCATTAGCATTAGCCAGTCATACGTTTGGAAATAATGAAGTCCTTCTAGTGACAAGTTTCTGAGATCCACAGCCAATTTCATTGCAGCTTCATAACTTTTTGCGGATATTAAGTCATCAATCTGAGTCAGCGATGAGGAATGGTGGACTAACGGCTTGAATGGCTTGAAAAATAAGGAATTTGACCTTTTAATATCTGATTTTGTCAAGGAGACCATACCCAAGACAAAAAGGGCAGAACATAAGCAATACTAAGAAATAAAACCCAAACACAGAAAGACAGCTATTTCAACTATGAAATTAACAAAGATTTTTTCTACTAGTATAAGACTACTGCACTATAGCATGAACTATGTCAAAAGCTTGAAAGCAGAGAACGACATCAGAAGGACAAGTGATGCTACAGTGCAAAATTCTAATCATCAGCGCATATATTATGCTAGCATTAGAGTGTGAACAAAAGGATACATGATTTACGAAGAAGCTGATTAAGGATTTGTTTGGTATTGGCTACCACAGCTTCAACTTCTTCTGCCTGAAAGTACATAAAACAATAAAGCACCATAAGTCTCAACCTTCCAACCATGTACTTATTTAAACTATTTCTGTTCCTATTCCTATTTTAAAACTAGTTCCCCATTGAGTTCCGACCTCTCACCCATGAACACTCAATAGGGAACTGGGATTTTAAGAAATAAATGTACCATTAACAAATACCTAATCTCTTTTAGAAGACACAAGTGGAGAGTTCATTTCAAGTATAAGAACATACCTCATTCAACTTCATATAACCAAGTGGTAGGTTTCCAACCGAGTTCACTGGGCATGGCAACCCCAAGAGTGTTGACTACAGATAATAACAAACAAGTGAGACCTAAGAACTTTAATAACAGATTTACATTTAAGTTGTTTGATTGATAGGATTAAAAATGAGGACAAAGTCCAACCATTAATGGTGCTATGTCAGCTTGGTTGACGTCTACTCTCTCAACACGATGAAGGCCCCAGTCGTAAGGTGTCGGCATATCATGTGCGTGCTTATCAACAAATCTAGTAACAGAATCAGAGTGATTATTTCCGGATGATGGTTTGGGATACTTAATCCCAGCTCCCCAAGCAACTAATGGAGTATCAGTGTTTGAAGGATGCCCATCTCCATGACTTCCTACAAGTAAAAACATGTTCATATAGCATCATTACCAACATTATCTCAAAACAAAAAGAGAAAATTAGATGGAAGGTGCAGATGAAACCTAACCAGATAGCTAAGAGCAGATTAAGGGTCATTCCATAAATGACACGAAGTTTGAGTAGCAAATGCAAGGCAGGAATAAATGGCCACTTGAGAAAACAACTGTTGCTGAATTAAAAATATAAACCCCAAAACATGTCATCTTAGTATCATAAACTATCCTATCTCAAAACAATCCAAACAAATGATAAGAGCAAAAATCTTACTCCATAGCAGTATACTCTAATCAAACTGGATCCCAAATCGTAGTAGACTAACCACCCAATATGCCCTAAAGTGTCGATTAATGAGAAGGTTTAAAACAAAAGGAATGACACAGACCTTTGTCGCTCATCCCATGATCAGCAGTAAAGATATAAGAAGTTCGATTGTCTCTGTAGTAATCCTCCAAGAGATGGTAGACCTTTTCAGCTATCTTATCGACAACTTTGACATTGTTGAGATAGATTGATGAGTAAGGGCGATGCGCATGACCATTGGAATCACAACCAAGAAGGTGAAGAAATACAACAAGTTTGTCCTTGTGGAGGAGGTCTTTCAACTTTGGATCTTCGTGAGACCTGTTCAGAAGGCTCTCAAATTGCTCGAAAGGCCACTCATCCAAAAAGGAGGCATCTACACAAAGAATGAAATCTCAGTTCATTCTAGTGATACAAAAAATAAATGTGTTGCATATCACAAGCAATGAGCAAATTTATTACCAAATACTGATACATACTTGATATGACATACAAAGCAAAACGAACCTGTTGCAAAATCTTCATACTCGTGTGGATAAGAATTCCAAGTGCTATGAGGTAAAGCACTACAGAATATAGGAATAATATCTGGGCTCCCAAAAGCAAACGTATGCCGACTCCGGTTAAAAACAGAATCAAATTCGACCGGATTAGCTTTCCATCCTGCAAAACACATCTATCAATTGAAAAAAAAACTCTACAGCTGCAAAACTTTTTAAGTAGCTGCAAGTATATAGCCTGAAAAAGAAGAAGAACCTTTAGTGACAGCACTAGGATCTTCATAGAATCCAGCAATAATAGCAACATGTCCAGGTCTAGATTCCGTGGGAGGACGAGCATGAGACACACCCCAACGTCCCTGATTCTTTATAACATTCCTTAAGAAGGGTGCTCTGTATTTGCCGTCCACGTCCGGCTCAAAGAATTTGTCAGCACGTAAACCATCCGCTGATTAAAAAAAAAGAGAAATGTCTCAATCAGAAGCAGAATCAAATACTCCAAAAGCACATTTCAGAGCCAAACAAGTGAGTAAGTAAAAAAACAGCTTCATACGTACAGATGAGAAGAACAAGTCGCTTCGCCGGCGGCTCAGAGAATCTCGGAGGCACCAGATCCATCCCGTGGACTATCGGCGTCTTGAAGTAAATGTCGAATATACTTAACATGTAAACGGCGTGAAGAGCCACTCCGAGAACCACAAGCCACGTTTCTCGCCTCTTTAGCCATCTCCGTCTGCTCGGTACCACGACGGATGTTGCTCGACTCTGATCCGAACCTCCTACTCCCAAGATCCCGTCGCTCCTCATAGATCTTCCGAAATCGCAGACTAAAACTTTTTTTCTTAAATCTCAATCTTTCTTCATTTCTTCTTTAGAGGCTGTCACTAAAGCCCAAGCCCGCGGCAGAGGCCCAAACCAACTGAGATTTATTTATTGCTTTAACAGTTGAAAAGAAAATAAATAATCCATTTGAGTTCTTCTGTTCTCAAATTATTACAAGCTTCCAAAGATATGATGAATACAACAAAGAGTAGAGAGAGAGATTACAAAAAAGCCGAGAATTATAAATAGCAACAGTATATGAGATAAGTCTCTGAAACACCACAAGAGATAAAAAGAGCCGATGATACTCAAAAATGACTCCCACTTTTTCACCATCATTTTTTTATAACTTAATAATAACATCTCAGTTCTTGACAGTGGTCACGTGTTTCAGAAGCATTTCCACAACATCTTTGGAAATCCTGGATGCTTCGTTCTTCAACTGTTCGATTTTGGCATCAGTCTCTTGCTCCAGCCTCTTCACATTCGCACCAGAGTCTCCACTCGTCTGTTTTCACCAATCTGATTATTAGAAACAGGACACTACTACTTTATAGATGATCTTTTTTTTTCAAATTGTTACCTCCTCAAGTTTCCTCTGGAAGTCTTGCTCTGTTTTAGCTTTGTATTCGGCAACCTCTTTCTCAGCCTCTTCCTTGGCTTGCTTCAGTCTTGCCATTTTTGCTGCGACCAGTAAACAGATAACAAATCAATTTCAAAACATAAAATCAAAGCTCTATGCATCATGCCTCCAATTGCTACATCTTAACCACAATTTATTTCTATAAACATGGAGGCATCAAAGATTTCACTATCAAGTAGATATTTGAGGATATCCAAAAGTCCGCGTTAGGCAAATCTTCAAATCTAAAGTTAACAAGCACAAGTGAACAACAAGCAACACTTTTTGTCTACTAGATTTTCAGATTGTAAAGTATAAACCTAAAAACTAAATTTTGTGGCAGAATTACGAAAGAGAGAAAAAAAAAACTGAAAATTACCGCTCCTTGCAGCATTAACAATGTGTTGAGCTTCTTGCTCAGCAGCAAGCAACTGCTGGATCCCACCTTGACCTCTGCTAGATTCCATTTTTATCCCTACAAAAATCTGTTAAAAATCATGTTATTAATTTTGTGGATCAAGAATTAGCTAAAAATTTGAACTTCTTATATCTTTACTCATTTTATACAATGAATAACAACCAATTTGCAGAAACCTAAACATGAATCTATCTGATCACTAATTAGAGCGATCATCAATTATGAGAAATAGTAAGCTCTAACTAAGCACAGTCCTCTCTCTTGAGTAAATTTTGTTGGATTTTGAGACACAACACAGACTTCGATAAACATAATTACTCATTAATTTAAATCAGATCTCTTAAATCAAAACAAGTGGAAAATCTATTTGAACTCAGAATCAAAGAATCAAATAGACATAACTAATCGGTGTATATAATCTAATCGATCTCAAACAAAAATCAAACTCTTAACACATCCTACCAACAATCCTAAGATGTTGATTTCCCAAATCCTCTCGGAATTTCCGGAAGTTGACAAAAATACGACAATACACTTTGACTTACGTTTGAAAAACCGATCTCGTAGAGAGAAACGCTTACCTTGTTCCGAAGAGGAGAGAGGAGAGAAGAGATCAGAGAAGACAAAGGATCTAATAACACGTCTATTTTAATCTACTCTTACTTGTAGGACTAACAAGAGTAGTGGGCCCAAGTTTATTCGAGATTAAAGCCCATGTTTTAATGGGTCATATAGATTGAGCCTACGTATAAAAAAGCCCAGATTAACCGTAAGACACGCGGCGATAAACAACGCCTCTTAATAATACTACCATTGCAATTTTGCAAAACATTAAAATTGTATTACATTTGAATTTTTACTACAGTCAAATAAAATAAAAACATTTGCCACAAAATAAAATATTACGTGTGAGGAAAAACTCATACATTTTATTATGAAAGAAACATAAAACCAAAATGGATACAAAAACTTCACCACAAACGTCAATCTATTTAAGAAGCAACATCGATCACATTCCGACTTACTTTCACAGTGAAAATGGTAACATTTTAGTTTCTTTGGAATGAAAAAAAACCATTTTGTAACTAAAATAAAAGGGTTAACATCAACTATTTTCAAAAACAATTTATTTAGTTATAAATAAGAAAACCAAAAGCGAAAACTTTTCTTTTACTCCAAAAATTAATTAAAAACTTAACCGTTAAATTTACGGTATATGAAAACAGATTGAATATCACACATCTAACGAACCAAACAAAATTTGAGGACTGGATATGACATTATGTTTGTTTTCCCGATTTTGAATTTTAACATTTAAATTTCTAATTAATTATTTGATTAAAAAAATATTTACTTTTGATTTATTTATTTATAAATAAATAAACTATTTTTTGCAAATAGTTTTATGTAAAGATTTTAGTTACAAAATGTAAAACTAAAACCTTAAATTTCAAAACTGTTTTGATTTAAAGAAAATATCAATTATAAAAAATAATTTTATTTTAAAGAAACTTAAGTGTTAAATTACATTATGCGAAAACTGATTGAACTTGACACCTCTAACGAGCCAAAAAAGATTTTAAGGACAGAATATCAAATTCGGTTTGCTTTTACAATTATTGAATTTAACACTTAAGTTTGATTGAACTAAAAATATTTTAATAATTTATACTTTATTTAAATCAAACCGGTTTTAAAATTTAACATTTTAGTTTTTAATAAAAACAGTTTACTTCATGTGCACTTGCTTCTCTCTATTTTCACTCTATTTGTAAGCTCCAAATGGTACCTATTAAAGCCAGGACAAAAATAAACAAGAAGAGAAGAATTGATAAAATTTACCTTCATAATAATGGCGATAAATCCAGAGGATAGACAACGGGAAAATCTTCTGACGCGACGCAACTGGTTTCAGCGTCAAAGGTTACTTGCTAAACCCTTCAACTTCTGGTTATTTCCTTGCAAGAACACTAGGAGAAAAACAGAGGAACAGATGAGTTAGAATTGAAACTGACAATGTTTTAGCAAGAAGAAGAGAACATGAACAAACCAAAAAATAAAACAAAATATGAAAAATGCTTCGAAATTACATCTAACACTTACCAATCTTAAAACGCATAGTTTGACACTTTGACTAGGAGAAGCTTTGGATGTGACTTCAATTTCTTCTTCTTTGGGGTTTTTAACGAAGGAAGAAGGAAAAAATTATTTTAAGATGTTAAGATACCTTCCGGACACGAGTCATCCCTTTTTCTGTTTTTATCCGCACGAGTCACTTATATAGACAATTAGGCAGCTTGGGTTTGTTCTTTAAAGTTTAAACGGCTACTTTTCTAACGTACTTATTGTTTACCGTTGTAAATTTTGAGATTCAAGTTAATTACTGTTACTCATTGAGTTGACACCTACCTTTATAATGGGTCATATTAACGTACTTATTGCTCTCTCTCTCAATCTCAATCTCAATCTCAATCTCAATCTCTTATTCCTCGCTCATTCCTTTGGCCAACATCAAAACAAATATTCCTGACAGTGGTAAGACAAACCCTAAGCATCAACGTTTTTTGATGCTGCTGTGATTTGATATCATCCATGGAGATGGAGAATCGCTCCGGTTTCTCCTACATGGGCCGCAAATTTAGCGATTTAAGTCTCAACGATGACTCATCTGCTTTCAGCGATTGTAACAGCGACAGATCCGGCGAGTTTCCCACTGCTTCTTCCGAGAGCCGACGCCTCCTTCTCTCCTGTGCCTCTGAGAATTCTGATGATCTGATCAATCATCTCGTTGCGCATCTTGACTCCTCCTATTCGATCGATGAGCAGAAGCAAGCTGCTATGGAGATCAGGCTCTTATCCAAGAACAAATCTGAGAATCGGATCAAAATCGCCAAGGCCGGTGCGATTAAGCCTCTGATTTCTCTCATCTTGTCTTCGGATCTTCAGCTTCAGGAGTACGGAGTCACTGCGGTTCTCAATCTCTCCCTCTGCGACGAGAACAAAGACCTGATTGCTTCTTCAGGTGCGATTAAGCCGCTCGTCAGGGCGTTGAAAATGGGAACACCAACGGCTAAAGAGAACGCCGCGTGTGCTCTGCTCCGGCTATCGCAGCTTGAAGAGAACAAAGTCGCCATCGGGAGATCCGGAGCGATCCCTCTACTTGTGAATCTTCTAGAAAGCGGCGGATTCAGAGCGAAGAAAGACGCATCGACGGCTCTCTACTCGTTGTGCTCAGCTAAAGAGAACAAACTCAGAGCCGTACAATCGGGAATTATGAAGCCGCTGGTGGAATTGATGGCGGATTTCGGATCAAACATGGTGGATAAATCGGCGTTTGTGATGAGTCTGCTAATGTCGGTGCCGGAATCGAAACCGGCGATCGTGGAGGAAGGAGGAGTTCCGGTGTTGGTTGAGATCGTGGAGGCGGGAACGCAGAGACAGAAAGAGATGGCTGTGTCGATATTGCTGCAGCTTTGTGAAGAGAGTGTTGTGTATAGAACAATGGTGGCTCGAGAGGGAGCGATACCTCCGCTTGTGGCTCTTTCGCAGGCAGGAACAAGTCGAGCTAAGCAAAAGGCTGAGGCATTGATTGAGCTTTTAAGGCAACCAAGATCCATCAGTAACGGTGCAAGATCCTCCCAACTCTGATGTGAGCTTAGAATTTTTCTTCTCTTTACTTTTGTTCTATCTTTTACACACTTTTCTTTTTACTGTTAATGCGAACGTACAAACAAGAAAGAGGTATAAAAAAAAAAACTGTAAATAGTTTGTGCACTAAATGTAGAAAATTAGTGGGTTTGTAATTTTATCTTGAGTTTGGCTTTTTTGTGATCCATTTGATAAATTTCGGTTTGGTTTTAACAGTTTTCACTTTTCACATGATTACTAATTTACCCGTCCATCGGTTGGTAGCATCTATAGATAGGACTTTGAGTAACAACAGAAAGGAAACATTCATATTTGGGAATAATTGAACTAGAATGTAAGAAGAAAAAGATGAAAAAAAAAGGAGAGAAACGAGGGCATGTTGTTGCGAATTTTTAAAATAGAGACTGAAGTTTAAACAGACTGGAGACAGAGCAAAAGAGGGGTCAGAACATCTTTCACCATGTTCGCAATCTTCATGTCAACACACAGACAAGATCCCATAAACAAGAGAACAGGTATATATATATTGACTACTTAGTTATATCTTCTAGCCGCCTGGAATCACTACCGTCTTACCCTCTGGATAGGCATTGACAAAAACAAAGAAAAGATCAAGATCCAGTTGCAAAACAAATATTAGAATCCAAATTAACATTTTTATAATGATCTTAAACTAACTCACCTGCCAGACCAATCGCCAAGTTAGCTTGATTAACAGCATCAGAATTCCATTCCTGAAATCCAGACAGCTTACTATTAATGATATAACACCGAATCCAAAAACATGATTTGGAAATCGAAACCAAAAGGGCTTACCCTCTCAATGTGTTGAATATGGAATGATTTGAACTTGCTCTTGAGCTCCTTTGCCTGTTTGCACAGCTCAGCCATTTTCGGGTGTTTGGTTTTCCATGCATCTTGAACCAGTTCCATTTTCAATCTTAAGATGCTTTTGTGGAGAAAATGAACCCGATTCACCACTTCCCTGACAAGAGTTTTTGTCGTTAACATCAAGAAATAGGGAAAGATACAATTACTAAGTATATCCACACTTGCAATGAGTTACAAAATTATACTGTTATTACCATCTCTGGCAGTCTCTTAGACCCTCCTTGGGAAGAAGATGGTTGCTGAAATGCAAAATCAAAAGTCAGAACAGAATCTTTAACAACTGGAAAAATCTCGGATTACACAAGAAGATGGTGGAAGTAACCAACCTGAAGAGGACAAGGAATGAGTTTACCAAAAGCATCATCTTTGACAAAACTAGCATTGACAGAAAAGAGAGCGTTTTTAATTCCAAAGGAAGATAAAAAGTCCTCAGCTCCTTTAGGCCAACCATATCCTTTGTACACACTCATTGCAGGATGTGATACCTGCAAAATTAAATATCTCTATCTAAGCCCTAAAGTTCAAGATTGATTAATTTCTAATCAAAGAAAAAGTGAGAAATTATACAGATGATCCAGCTTGTTCTTGGCATTCGCTAAAGCTTCGATACACACCAATGACGTCTCCCTTTCGAACAATGTAAAACGCATCTTTTTCATCCTCCTTTGTGAAATCCAGTAAACCAATCTCTAATCTATCTATGCTAATTGACGACAAAAAATTATATATATCTATGCTAATATGATCTCTCAATTTTCGAGACGGCGACACAAACCCTAAAACCTACTCAAACAAATGGATGCGGAATAAGCCCAATATTATATTAGGCCCCTTACATATTCTGAATCAAAAGTTGAAACAATTACTTAAAAAACAACTATAGTATTTTATATCAAAACAGGGTTACAAACGGCTTATTGAACATGCATTTATTTGTTTATATCGTAGATGCATGATTAATGTCAATAGCTTAAATATACAACTCACAACCAACAATGCTTTTGCAAAGTGCATATATCATCACATTAAAAATGATCTAAGATAATTTCAAAAAAAAAAAAAAAAAGATCTAAGATGGAAATCGGAGGTAGAGAGGGATTGGGTTTTTGGTAACTGGTGGTGAATCCCATACTCCAAATGCACTTTCAGAGTTCATCCATTTATCTGTCATTTCTGGATAATGACGATCAAACACATCTTTCAGACTCTCTGTACGATTCACCCATTCAAGTCCCTTCTTTGTATATATCGTTTCGTTGAAATCGCTTGTAAAAAATCTATCCGCTTCTAATCTCCTGAAATTTATGTAGATTAATATTATTAGATCTTTCATTTTTTTTTGTTAATTCTAACAAAATCTATAAGAAGCAAATATATAGTAAGTACCTTGTGGCCATGACGAGGAAAATGTAAAAAGCAGTCTCACTGATAGCGAAACCTTTGATCTTCTTCTCTGCCATTAGTCCCACCAGAAGATCAAGCTCCTCCACATCCCCACCGTACACGTCATCCAGCACTTCAATTGCTTCCTTATCGTCCGTTAGATCTTCCCACTTTGTTATGGGAATCATAAACAAACCTCGCCTTAAATCATTGTACCGCGCCACGTTCCTCTCCCTGTCCCTATAGACTAAAATGACCGAAACCAACGCACGTGATAATCCAATCAAATCAAATCAAATCACAATAGGGAAAAAATGAACGGCTGAGATCAGATTGACTTACTCTCTAAAGCAGCTAAGTCAACGTGGTCTGGACGATCGTGACCGTTGGGGTCTTGGGGTACAAGATCCCTAAACCACGCTGGATAATTCATCAGTTCAAGGGCCCCACATGCTTGATGACCCATTGAGACAATTACCTTACTGAATCCGATTTCAGACATGGTTTGTTCTCCCTTACGACCAATCAAATTTCCCATAGATATCCTTTAAAAACAAAAAACAAAAAAAACTTAAACCTTCAGAATCTTTGATTTGGAGATTTCTGAATAGGGCAAAATAGAGAGGAGTAATACTTTTCAACCAAAGGTAGTGATTTATTTGTTCCGGGTACAACAGCAATGTCACGCATGAGGAGTTGATCAGGTAAGAGAGAGTGCATTCGATAGACACTAGTGAATTCTTCGGTTAGAGAATAAGGCACTCCATGATTTTGCGGTTTTTTCATACCAACAACACCTCCCAAGATTGAACTGCCTACATGTCCGAAAGAATCTTTAAACTTCTTTCCTAGTAGTCCGTACCTTATGAACACAATATTTTAAAATTGTTAGATAATGCAATTACAACTAGCTGTAACGTTGATTTATATAGATCGAGAATTTATGTTATTCACCAATTTGCTCGCATCCCAGCTAGTAAAGTGTCGGTTTTGAGAAGCTCGACAGTCCAATCTATGGTGTGAATCTTGGCTATCACCGCTGAGGTCACTAGCCTCGCGTACCGGTACAAATCTTCGTCTTCCAAATCCTTATCCTCCTTCTATATTTTATTGTTTTAAAAAATTGTTTTCAATCTCTAGTCTTATGAAGAAATGTATAACAGAAAAAAAAAAGAGAAGAAGATAAGAGACATGATATTGAACCTTGAGGGCGTCGCATACGGCGTTGTGCTCTTTGATGAAGAGAGCTTGCAAGGCGGAGACGCCGACCCAGCTGTTACGTACGTCGCCGGCAATGGCTAAACCGTCGTCGTCGTGGAGGAGTAAACCCGTCTCCTCTGATATCTTTAGTTTCCCATCTTTGTAAGTTCTCACTCTGTCCAATGTTTTCGAGTTGCTTCCATAGATGACGCTCGAATCCCTAATATAATACTCCTCATGTGTAAATTAATTATTTATAGTCAGGTATGGTTTCTATGCATGGATTTACGTATATGCGACGGGACCCTAACTAGATTCGAATCCAATAAACTAAACCATTTAAATATATATATATATATATATATATATATATATATTGTCCGGCAATAAAGTGTGTGAGTCTATCTATGTAGAGAATAGATTATTTACCACCAAGGTGTACGTATATTTAGCGAACCGGTATTGATCTCGAAGAAACCGGTAGGAACTTGCTTTGTCTTGAAGAACCTAAAGGAGCTTAAGGGACACTCTTTCGCTACTTGTCTTGGAGCCACGAGCTCGATCTAAGTCACCAATATATAACCGGATTTAACATATTATTAGTGTAAATGGATGAGATCTAAAATCAATTGCTTAACGAACCTGGTTAGTATCTTCAAGATGATCAACCCAATCATGGATCATGAACTGAATCCAAGAAGCTGCAATCATATTGAATTGTTTTCCTGTGTCGATCAACTTTCTTCTTGTTAATAGTTTTGTCGCCACCACCATCGGGTCTGGCTTCAATAACTTCATCAAATCCCACCAAAAAAAAACGAACTTTTAAAAACGTGTTAACCGAACTAGATGTAATTAATTAGTAGATTTTATATACTTCTGCAAACTAATAATTACTATATCGAAAATCGACAAAGCCGAACCAAAATCAAATAAAAAAACATATTAATACTTTTATACCTTGGTTTTCTGATCGACGGGAAGACAGTTTCTTCCGATGAAGCTATTTTGGCTGCCAACGCCTTCGTTAAATGGATCAGTAAATTTTCCATCAGCAGTCCGGTAAGGATAATCAGCAGGATTAAACCGGGTGCCAACCGGAGTTTGACCAACATTGATAAGATTGTATTCTTGGTGAAGATGTCTACGTATTCCAAGGTATGCCAAACCTAAGAAAACCGGAAGCTTATGCCATGGAACCATCTTATCTACTGCATGCACAATCTGCACCATAATAAAAACATTGGTCATAACTATCTTTCCAATATGTAAAATAAACATTATAGATAGCCATCTAAACGTAATTAATGCATCAGCTATTGTTTACCAGTAACAAAATATGTCACATAAATAAAAACGCGAATTGATGGGAAAAAAAACGGCTAATATTTTCCTTAGGAATATTCATATTTAACACACGAAAAACGTGAATCTCCCCAAAAAGAAAAATTAATAAATTAAACATAATATTTATCTCTTTTGAGTCTTTTAACATATAATAACAAGAAAAAAAAAGTTTTTTGTGGCACTTTTTTCCCTCTGAAATTGAATGAATTGAAGTTGTCATCGATGTGTTTCGACGTGCATAAACATACATATATATGGTAAAGTTAAATTACTTACAAGAAGTAGGAAACGATCCAAAAGCGACATTCTTGAGTAAATCTCATGGAAATCTTTGTGGATGAATTTGAGCAAAAGAGAAGAGATTAGAGAAGTAATTACTTTCATCCTCTTAAATTTTCTGGAGTTATTAACTTATTATAGATATATTGTATTGTGTAAAACGTAACAAGAGAATTGAATACAATTGCGAGAGTTGTGAGAATTGTCGATCTGCTCTCTATATATAAGCAAACAAAATATGGATCGAGGAGTAAAGAGAAGACTTATTGCATACAGTGATACCCGGTAATACCTACCCACAATCAACGTGACACCTTAACTTGGTATCATTATGATTTGTTTGTTTGGGTTTAAAATTGTACCATTATGATTTATTATATATATCACTGCGTAATTTTTTTTTATCATTAGTTCTTCATTTTACAATACCATGTAAATGTTCAGATTTTAGATTTGAAATGTCTTCTTTGATATTTCAATTTGGACCGACCTTACCGAGACTCTTAGTTAGCCAAACAAAGTCAAAGATTAATAGCATAGAGGTGGAGCCATCATCAAGCCGTCCCGTACTAGGATTCTTTTTTTCTTCTTTTTTAATTTAGTATTTCGTAGAGAAAACAGATTTGCTTGAAGGAGTCCTATAAAATTTACATTGGAAGAGTCTGCACGTATATCAGAAAACGTACGAATCTTTGATATATATCCAACAGGCCACCTTGTTTGATTTTTTGTTTCTTTTTTTGGCGTCAACCACCATGTTGGATTTTATATAATAGTAGATGGACTAACAAAATATATTGAATTGAATAAAACAATACGTACCATTTCTATTAATATAAAATGTTTTTATTAATAGGAAAAATAATTATATAAATTTTAATTTATTTGCTAAAACAAGTTTTAGCTTGGTTATATATCTCTTTCAATTGAGTTTAATAATAAGAAAAGTTATCTTGGTATTCCGTGATCAGTAGGATTAGATTCTGGTTGAGGCTAGTTTGTTCAGTTGTTTTGTAAAATTGGCACTTCTCTCATTTTAACAAAATAAAAGCTTTTACTTTTGCGTTTGCTTAATTTGCACGACTTTTTTATCAAAAAAAAAATTTGCACGACTTATTCTAGTTGAGAATTCTAAATAATTTATAAGTTTGTAATTTAGCTAGTATTTTCATAAATCGTAAAACCAATATGGTGTAGTTTCTTCAACTACTTTTTTTTTTTTTTTGTTATTCTTCAAACATGTTTACAATGTTTGGCGCCGTCTCCAAGGAAACTTCAAAATTGCATGTTGAATTTTTAAACGAAACAAATTAATATGAAAGGCTAAGTTAAACTAGACCAAATACCTGAAAGATGTGCGCTTTGAAAATTGAAACATCTGAAAACATGTATTTATATAGCCTTGGGATTAATCAAGTTTTAGCCTGGATATTAATATATAAACAAAATTTAGTAATTGTGCAAATATAGATACATAACAAAACCTTGTTTTTGTTTCCTAATCAACATAATTTACGTCAATGATAAACCAAAATTCAAAGTGATTGACGATTTCTCTATTCCCGTCATCTTTATGTCAATGAAACCAGTCCATCAATTTTTAACTTGTAAGAGATGTGCCTTGAAACATGTGAAAACGAGTGGTATGAGATTTATCTGACGAGGAAATGAAAATCGACAGGTGAGGTGAATCCTTTTTTTTTCCTTGAACTGTTAGTACCATTTTGGCATTTTCATACATTTTTACAAGACTAAAGTTACAAACAAGGAATAAGTTAGAAGCAGAAGCTTCTTGTCACGATGGTGAGAACATACAGAATGGTCTTACGTAAGGCTTTAATAAAAAAATCCGAGATGCCATTATTGATTATTTGAAATGGCAAGAGTTAAGATTCTAACGCACCTATACACCAATCATTTTTGATTGAGATTTACAGTTTTTAAAGGACGATCTGATTTGCTCACACAGAATCAGAAACACATATAACCAAAAGGCTAACCATGATATTAACAGATAATAGGCAAACAAAAATCAAAGTAAAGAGGCAACGACAAGCAACTAATTCACTATTTGGATTTGATTAAGTGTAAACATAGAATTGTGCAAGATATAAGTTTAAAGTTGAAAGATAAGGCCAAGCTTCTTTGCTCAGTCATTTACCAAGGGGCTATCGAAGTCGATGGAGCATTTAGTGGAGACCGGCAACGAAGGCGCAGCAGCGTACCTCATCGAGTAATCTCGGTACGGAAACTCGTCATCAAAGTGTCCGGTTTGCTTTCCGTCATCGAAATTTAATGAGTAGCTCAACGGATCGTGCCGGAATTTACCGTGATCCGACCGGTTAGGGTGATTGCGTCCGAATCTGCGGATAAAAGTCTTCCATCTAGGGCCGGCGACGAGCTCCGACCACTCTCTCATCTTCCGCCACCCTCGAAACCACCACCGTTCGTCAGGCTCGAGTTTATCAACGGTCCTGATCCGTTGCCACCACACAGATCCGCCGCGAGTGGATTGCTGAGACGAGGCAAGGCAGGGCATAAGGAAACAACACCCTCGCTTCGCGAACAACGCTTCGTGCATATCGTCAGTGCCGTCCATTTCAGAGAATACTGGCGACGATTGGTGTCTCATTCTCACCACTTTCCTGATTTATCTACTCTCTCCGTCTCCTTAGATCTTCCTTCCTCTTCCCATCTCCAACTCTAAACCCTAATTTTCCTTCTTCGTTCTCTCCAATCGCAACGCGTCTCTTGAGCTGGAATTAAAACACAGCAGGATACGGCGTAACCGCCAACCGGGAAATACGGTTCTCATTAACCCTTGTTGACCGCTTTGTTTTCTCAAAATTAACCGGATTTTCAGCTCTTAATAATGCCTGGAGTGCATATAATTCTGTTATTAACTCATTGGTTACTAAATTTGCTAGATATTTGTCATCATAAATTTTCTAATTTTCTTGTAATAACGATACATTTAACCGCAATAAAATTGGTTTGGTTCTCTATAAGCTGACTTAGCTAACTCCCAATGGATCCAGCTATTAGTGTCTTGGAACAGATTCATTGCAGGTGAATGTTCTAACCAAATTCACCTAACCTTCTTTGCAAAATGAATATAGTAAGTAGGAGAATATTATCTTACTGGTCCCACAAGCGACTCAAACACAAAAACGGGACCTAATTTAATGGGATAACCTATAAATGATCTAGAAACTACATATCAATGGTTTAGTATAATTCCTCAAGTAAGCCTTTTAATTGTTATGGATAACACCAACGACGATGAGACGAGGCGACTTGTAAAATCTACAAACTTGAGAAAGTCTGCAGAAAGTTTTTTTTAGCTAGCTCAATCAGAAGAAGGATACCCGTCAGCGGTTTGTTTCAGATCATCAAGCTGCGTGAGAACATATTCAAGCTTCTGGAAGCAGATCTCATTCGCTATTCTTGAGTTGTAATCACATTTCTCAAATGGACGGTACTCACAAGTGCTTTTTATCTCTTCCCTTAGTGTCACTTGAATATCCTGCACGTTCCACAAGAACTTCATGATGGTAATATGGATTGGCGATAAGTTTACAGCATATTTGTACAGTTCAAGATGACCAAGTTCGTGAATCAGACAAGTCAATGAAGCTGTAATCTTGAAACTCTTTTATTAGTTAGAATCAAAACGCTAAACTTTTACTTGTTCATGGAATGTAACGGTCCCTCACCTAGACTTGTGTCAAATGAGAACACAAACAGTGAGGTTCTTAAAACACTTCAATCCAAATGAAATGAGAAAATATCAGCATCTATCACTCATAAATCTTAAGCCCAAAACTGAAGGATAAATGTCCAATTCTATGAAACAGAAAAGGAAGACAGATGTAGAGATTGTGAGACATGAAACCAAATCTTCACAGTCAAAGATGAACAAATTCATTGACCATCTTGAAACTTTACAACTTTTCTAGACTAAACCCGGACTCAAAACTCTAAACAAAGCCCTTTATTTTGATCAGGAAATGTAATGAAACTCTAGTATAGACTTGTGTCAAAAAATGCCAAATCCCCAGAAAAGGAAGACAAATGTAGTGAAAGAGAGATCGATTCAGCAAGAACACACTAATCTAGATCAGAGATCCACTATTCACAAACCATAAGCTCAGGAATGAAGGTGAAAGGCCAAATATAGTGAAGAGAGATTGAGTAAGCAACCTTCATTGATTGCATAAACTCTCGGCAATGACTGTTGACGAACTCTTTCTTAGGCCCAGAAGGGCTCGCCAGTTCTTCCATCACTCCTCCAGCTAGTTCCAAAACCGTAACAATTCTCTGCGCCAAAACAAATAAATAAAAACCGGATACACATTCACATCAAATAACTCCATAATCGTCCATCGAATCTCTAAAAAAAGATAAGAGTTTAGGAAATTTCACCTTCTCGACATTCTGGAGTCGCTGCAACGAAGTGTTCTGCGTCTGTGGATCCATCGGTCTCTCCACGATTTCTCCCAAGGGCGACGAGAATAAAGAACCCGAAACTGAAATATATCACATTAAATTCAAATCCACTGATCCACGTACACTAAATAGGGAAATCGGAACAGTAGAGTATTTAAATGGAACACGAGACAGTGACGATGGCAGAGACAATGAAAGCACACGGAGAATTCAGAATCAATGGTAGAACACGGTGAATTGTACGGCAAGATGAAGATCGGCAAAGGAGAGAAAACGATGGAGAGTCGGCACTCGGCAACACAGATCGGTGGAAGGAAAAGCAAAGACTAGAAGAGAACTTTAGTCATGTAAAAAACGGCACGAATTCTACTCTATGGATCCCGGAACCGCACGTAGTTGAAATAATGAATTACGAATACACCCCTTAATTCAGATAAAATCTTAGTGATGGCCGCTTTTCTCTTTTATAACGGATAAAAAAACCGAAAGCATCACAAGTACAAAGGCCTAAAGCTTTCTCCCTAACGACAATGGCTCACTTCATTGACCTAAACAGTCTCACCAACACATTACCGTCGATTCCAAAGCTACCTGAGAGTCGGAAAACCGGGAAAACCAGCGGGTTTGCCTGCAGGAGAACCCGAGGATTTCAAGAATCGGATTCAGTACAGATCACAAGACGGATGACACTGGAATTTGCTGTCTCCGTAGGTCTGGCCGGAATTTTCGGCGAAAATAATGTTTCTTTGGCACAAGACAATGGGTTTTGGATCGATGGTCCTCTTCCCATTCCTCCTATTTACAACAGTAAGCATTACTTTATACTAAACTTGATTCTTAACTGACGATTTTATTATACGTTTTTCTCGGTTCTTGATTGGTTTTTGTTGAAAAGTTTGAAAATTTTGAGCTAGACAACGAACCAAGATGAGAATTCGGTTTGGTAGAGTACCATACCGGAAACTACTCATTCTATTTCCGGCTTTGTTCTCCTCGATTTGAGTGTACAGATATCGTGAACGAGCAGACAGGAACGAGATCGTTCATAAAGATAGGAGTGTATGTAGCTGATATCGGGACGAAAGGAAGAATGTATAGAGTTAAAAAGAATGCTTTTGATCTGTTAGCAATGGAGGATTTGATCGGACCAGATACTTTAAACTATGTTAAAAAGTACTTGAGGCTTAAATCCACCTTTTTGTTCTACGATTTCGATAATCTCATCTCTGCTGCTGCCTCTGAAGATAAGCAACCTCTCACTGATTTAGCCAACAGATTGTTCGACAATTTCGAAAAGGTAGCTGTACTAACACCAGTCTTCATCCGGTATGATTAAGTCACTTTCTTTTTTTTCTGACATATCCTTTGTGTTATTTTGTGGTTGGTATGGTGTTTTGACTCAAGCTTGAAGATGCAGCTAAGATGAAGAACTTAGCCGAGACAGAATCGTGTTACAAAGATACAAAATTTCTTCTTCAAGAGGTAATGACCAGAATGGCATGAACCTGGTTCGGTTTTCACCAGTTACCTTGCTATTTATTGATGATCATTCATGGTTGACAACTCTTATGGTCATAAATTGTAATCTTGCATAAGCCAACAGAAAAATAATGAAATCTAGCTTATAAAACGAATTGGATTTTGATGTGAGATATCAAATAAACGGACTAACTTTTTGCTTAAAACTAACGGTTGAGATTATCTTGCCTCCTCGAGATATACACACAAAATAAAGAAACAAACCCCATTAACCAAAGATAAAGAAACAGTGGTCGTAGAACGTTTACTCACAGAGGTTTACAAGATCAAAGTGGGGGCTAAAGTCATGAACCCATCACAAGGCCCTCTCGAGCCACACTAGCTACATTGGTGGCACGAAGCACGGCCTGTGCACTAAGAGGTGAGAGGTTTGATTGGCAGAAGATTTGCCAAGTGGCTGCCTCTGGATGTTCCTCCTCCTCGGGTTCGACAGGAGTAGTTTTCTTGTGCACTGTCTGAAGTTCCAGTAAGACTGTCCGTGCAGCCTCCCGAGATTCTGGAAGTTGGTCACATAGCTGAGACGCTGCTGCTTGGACCAGCTTTTCAATTCCATATTCTCTAATGCCTTCAATGCCCTGATGATAACACATAGCCAAAGAAAGGCGATGTTGGTGGTGCATGGACTGGATCCAAATGGTTGTCGTGGTGATGACATGACAAATCCAAAAGAAAAGAATAAGAATGGGTATGATATAGATATCGAGTGAAGTTTGGTTTACCAGTCGGGGAACACTTAGGGAAAAGCACATGGATGCTTTTGCGCGGATCCGAGGATTCCTATTCTTGAGACAAGGTTGAAGCTTTGGCAACAGCAAGGCAGGAGACACATGTGTAGTCATTGCTACTAATGCTTTCTCCGCTGCCTCGCAAACAAATCGCTTGTCTTGGGAAGATTTAAGGAGGAGTTGAGTAAGCTGAAAACAAAGGAATTTGGAATTAGTATTATAAGAACACGTGATTGTCTGCTATTTGTGGAGAATTCCAAGATTAGATGCAAAAGATGATTACCAGGGGATCCAACTGATCAATTATAAGGTCATTATATGAGCTGAAGATGTCTGCAGATGTCATACATGCGGTTTTACTTACAGCACTTCTTGGGTTCTTCAATGACTTGACGACAAGAAGGATCACTTTCTCCCTATAAAGGCTGACAAAATGAGACTAGGAAACTCTGTTCGAAATGTAACTGAATCTAGTTTAAGCGATAGTTAATATCATAATCACAAGCACAGAGAATATGGCTCACAGCATAGGCAGCATTTCTTCCTTGTGGAATATGGAAAGGCGACGAACAGTATTAAGAGCATCACAGACCAAAACCCAATCCTTGGAGTCTAGGTCAGTTACAAGTGACTGGAATATTAAACAAAGCATATCCATTATGAAAACGTCTCATTTCAACAATGGTATTAATGAGAATTGACAGCAAGGTAGCATAGTTTAATAGCAAGAAAGAACAAGTAATACCTTGAGAACTGCATCAACTTGGATTACATTGTTCAAGTCTTTGGATTCAATATACTCAAATTCTACGATAACTCTCTCTGCCTCGGGTTTTTCCACCTCAACGGCGTTAGGATGGTTGTGATCCAAAGTTAGAGAGTTTTGTGGCGGTTTGTCTTGAGCTTTTGCATTCATTATACCAACACAAGGCTTTGTTAATATTCCTGCTTTACAGTCAATATTCCTATCAGAGATAGAAAGATTCTTCAAATCTTTAAGAGCCTTAGCAGCCATGCCTAGATAGTTATCTGCCTGAAATCACCGTTACAAGTAAAATCAGGACTATAAAGTATAGCATGAAAACCAACAAGTGTAACTATAAAGTAATGTGATAAAAGAAAGAGGCACATTGGTGTATATGCGATAATAAAACTAAAGATCAGATGAGGGATGAATAATGAATTTTCGACCTCTTCCTTCCTAATCTCTAATATTCCCAACAAATCCTTTCAATAGAGAAACTGGTTTAATTGTACAGAATACCATATGCCAATTCTACAGCAAGAACATAAGAGATCAAAATTGCCAAATCTAATTTCAAGCAAATCCACAGTTCCAACAAATCCGGTGCCGTAAACTTGTGTAACCGCAAAAGATGGAAAAGGCAGAAGAAAATAACAAAAATTGGAGGTAGAAAAAGTACCGGCGAATGAAGCGGTGTCGATGACTGAAGAGTAAAGAGTGAAGATCAGTTCTAACTTTACTTACACAATTTACTAATTCGAAATTAAGGAGAGTGAGAGTCGAAGAAGACGAAACTCATAACCAGCAAACAAACAGTCCTAGTCGTCTATTGACTACTGAGGTTTGACACCGACGTCGTTTTGGGACCCCACCCCCATCTGTACGGGCTCTTTATTTCTTTTGGCCGAAATTAATGTTTTTCTTTTTAGTTTTTTCCCTATTATTCTTCTCTCTCATATTTTGGTCCATGTTTTTCCTCTAAATACGTTCGGACTTGGATATGGGATTTCCAAATATTTCTCATTTCCATTATGATTTTTTCTTTATTTACCATTATCATCTACTATCAACTCGAAGAGGCACACATGAGAACATGAGGAGGGAAATTTTTGGAAAAATAAGATAAGAAAATGTTGATGGTTGCCAGCCACAGTATCCAAATACTACTTCTACTTGTGTCATTCAATAACAAATCGAAAAAGAAATATGACTGCAACAAATAAATTAAAATAATGTATATGCACATGTAGTTAAGTTGGACCGGCAGATGTAGTTGTCAAGTGTTTACAAAACTGTTAATAATCGTTGTGTTCCTTTTTGATTTGTTGGGCCACTTCTATTTCTAAAGTTGGTCGACTAATCGAGCCGGTTGATTAGGTTAGTTAATCAGTTTTAACCAACACAAGTTAAATCGATGTACCGATTAATCTGTACTTTAGCAAAAAAAAATTTGTTTTCCTTAAATAAAATTATATCAATATTTATAGTAAAATATTTAAATAGTGAGTTGCCGATGATTATATTTTTATATTAATAGTTATAAATAATTTAATAATGTTATTTATAAAATTTTACCGTTGAAGTCTCCCGCGCGGGTAATAATCTAGTTAACAATAATTAGCATCAATTTTAGCAATTTTGTAATTTAACAGAATCATCTAATAATTCACGCTCGTATATTTATTTTCGCATAACTAATCCAACTGTGAAATTCATATACTAAGCTGTTAATAAATTTAGAACACGTAAAACAATAGCATGACTAACTAACTACGCGAAATAATAATATTGATTACGTTTAGCTGGTTTCACTAATTCGAGTACTTAGCCTGTGTAAAAAATCGGTTGTATATTTTGATAATAAATAAAAAATAGTGTTAACTTCAAGACTGCTTTAGGTTGTACTTAGAAAAGAAGAATAAAGATACCATTAACGTGTTTATTACACCTTCCATGCACGAGTTACTTTCCTCGTGATGCCAATAGTTTTTAAATTCTTTACCTTTCATCTGACAAGTAACATATTTGACTACGGAGGTCCATTGTTTCGTACTTATCTTTATCCTTATGCCAATAACCACCCTACCAAAATTGTAGTTCTCATGTGACGTCTATTCCAACTATTTAGCAATAATGTATTTACTTTATAAAATCTTGAAAAATAGAAGAAATAATAATAATAATAAGTTTTCTAAAATAATAATATAATGTTATTCAGAAGAAGAAATAGTTAAATATTCAATTTAAAATAATAAATTAAAATTATATCAATATTTATAGTAAAATATATAAATAGTGAGTTACCGATGATTATATTTTTATATTAATATTTATAAATTATTTAATAACGTTGTTTATAATATTTTACCATTGAAATTTCGTGCGCCGGTAATAATCTAGTTAACCATAATTAGCAACATAGGTAAATCGGATCTTGTTTACCATTTTTTATGTATTTTCTTGTAGTTATTGATGGGTTATTTCTTGAGTAGCATAAGAAGATTACTTGAGTAACATAAGAAGAAAAAAGAGATTTGGGAGAATTGTAAAAGTTAGAGGAAAAAAAAAAAGGTAAGATTAGATAATTCACGTTTTTTTGTTTCTCTCTCCAAAGAGACCTTTGGGAAAAGTGAAGAGAAAATTAATAAGAAAACCTCTTTTCTCACTTTCTCGAAAATTATATTTCAATGCTTCTTCTTCATCTTCAAATGTAAACAATGCTCGATTCCAATAACCTAATCGAATAATGGAACTCACTGATTCTACAAACGACCCACTCGGAGAGACAAGGACCGCCGCTATCAAAGAAGATAATCGCTCCTTTCTCGGCATCGATCTCAACGAAATCCCTACCGGCGCTACTCTCAGCGGTGGTTGCACTGGCGCTCAGGATGATGACACAGACTATGAACCTGTCGAAGTTGTTAGGTCAATTCATGATAATCCCGACCCAGCGCCTGGAGCGCCTGCGGAGGTTCCTGGACCGGATCGGGATGCTGCGTGCGGCGCGTGTGGAAAGCCGGAGTCGTTGCAGCTCGTTGTAGTCTGCGATGCTTGTGAGCGGGGGTTTCATCTATCTTGTGTTAACGATGGAGTGGAGGTGGCTCCGTCCGCCGATTGGATGTGCAGCGACTGTGTTAACGGCGGCGAGAGGAGCAAACTGTGGCCGTTGGGTGTTAAGTCCAAGCTCATTCTGGATATGAACGCCTCGCCCCCAAGTGATGCGGAGGGATACGGAGGCGAAGAGACGTCAGATTCAAGGTACGTAGCCGTGGTTTTGTTTTCCGACGATGCATTAGGGTTTATAGGAATTGAATTATGGTTGAGATCAAGAACTTAGAAGCAAGACTTGGTTAAGCTGTCTTTACATGCATAGGAACTAACGGGATTAAAAGGTAAGCGAGAAAGCTATTGAAGAAGTCGCTGGAATAGGATTTGGTGTAGTTGAATTTAGGTTTCAGTATCAGTTGAGCGTTCTGTGCCAAGAACCAATCAGCCAATTGAAAGGATTATGGGTACATTAGCTACCATTCACGAGAGTTTTTAAGTAGCCTTTGATCTTGACTCTTATAGAATCTATGCATGTTTTTTTTTTATCTTGACTCTTATAGGACTTTGTCTGGCCTTTTATATTCTTGAATATGGGTACGTTTAAGACAATTGCTAGCAGAAATTGTAGAGCACTGATTGGCCATGTGCTTCTTTGTTTCTTCTTCTCCAGAAAGCAGGCAGGAAACTCTTTTGAAACTACAATGACGCATTCAAGCTTTTTAAGTCATGGTAGAGGACATGCTAGTTTCGAAGCTTCAGGGATAATGGCTCATAATGCCAAAATAAGTATGGATGCATTGGGTTCACATAGTTTAGGTTTTGGTTTCCCATTAAGCCTGAGCAACAGTAGTTTACCCATTAGATTTCCATCCTTGGATCCAAGTGAGCTATTATTGCAAAATCTCAGGCATTTCATATCTGAAAGGCATGGAGTATTGGAAGATGGTTGGCGTGTCGAATTTAAACAACCTTTAAATGGTTATCATCTAAGTGCAGTCTATTGTGCTCCGAATGGAAAAACATTTAGTTCAGTACAAGATGTTGCTTGTTATCTGGGCCTGGCAATTAATGGTAACTACAGTTGTATGGATGCTGAAATCAGGAGCGAGAGTTCTCTTCTTCAAGAACGATTGCATATGCCCAAGAGAAGAAAGACATCAAGATGGCCAAACAATGGTTTTCCTGAGCAAAAGGGTAGTTCAGTCAGTGCTCAGCTCAGGCGTTTTCCATTCAATGGTCAGACGATGTCCCCTTTTGCCATTAATCCTGGTCCGATTTTTCAGGCTGGTGAATCTCTTAGCTCTGGAAATAATGGATGCGGTTGTGAGGAAGCTAATGTAAGTCTAAACTTTAATTCTCTTCTGATTTATTTTATGATTTCTTAAAAACTTTTTCCCTAATGTTTCTGTATTTTTATTTTCAGAATGGACTACCGATGCAGTTTGAGGATTTCTTTGTTCTGTCGCTTGGACGAATTGACATAAGACAGTCTTACCACAATGTCAACATGATTTATCCAGTAGGCTATAAGTCCTGTTGGCATGATAAGATCACAGGATCTCTATTTAGTTGTGAAGTATCTGATGGCAGTTCTGGGCCTGTTTTCAAGGTTACACGGTCTCCATGCTCTAAGTCATTTATTCCAATTGGATCTACTGTCTTCTCTTGCCCAAAGATTGATGAAATGGTGGAACAGAACATTAACAAACGAGGTGATCACAGGGACAGTACTGAAGAGTATGATGATGACACTAATGTTGAGATCCTTCTTTCAGATCCCTGCGCACCTCTTGGAGATGAGATATTGTCTTGTTTACGTGAGAAGAATTTCTCGAAGACATTCAATCGCCTTCACTCGGAGGTTGGTTCTTCTCAAGTAGACTTTGATAATGTGTTATCCTACAATCTGGAGCATGGGGTTAAAATTGGCGACATTGTTGTGGAAGAAGATTCATTGTCTGTTGCATGGAAAAAGCTATCTCAAAAAATTGTCGATGCATGTTCCAATGTCCTGAAGCAGAAGGGTACCATGAACTTCCTTTGCAAACATGTTGACAGAGAAGCAAGGGAAATAAACTGGGATACTATGGATGAGAAAGACAATGTAATTTTATCGTTGTCAAAATTTTGCTGTTCTTTTGCTCCTCACAGTTTTACATGTGGTGAAAAGGATAAAACCGAGATTGCAACTCTAGTTGATGCTTTGTCAAGGTGGCTGGATCAAGACAGATTTGGACTTGATGCAGATTTTGTACAAGAAATGATTGAGCATATGCCTGGTGCTGAATCTTGTTCAAATTATAGGACTCTGAAGAGTAGAAGTTCTTCTTCTGTTCCTGTAACTGTAGCGGAAGGAGCGCTAGTTGTGAAACGAAAAGGTGGAGAAAATGAGAAGGAAAAAGTCTTTGGTGAAATTTCTCGGAAAGCCAAGAAGCCTAAACTAAATGGTGGTCATGGTGTCAGCAACCCACACCCTCCTCCCGGGAGGCCAATGTGTTTGAGGCTTCCTCCTGGACTCGTTGGTGACTTCCTTCAGGTACGGACATGTGTTTTTCTTATATTGTAATTTACAATGTACCCTTCCATTCACTAAGTCCTGCTATGCATATATGATAGTCATTGTTATGCTTACTTAATTAGGTATCTGAAGTATTCTCGCGTTTCCATGAAATTTTGGGTATGGAAGAGGCTTTCTCATCTGAGAAACTTGAACAGGAACTTATCAATCCAGTGGTTGATGGGTTGTTTCTTGATAAATCTGGGAAAGATGATAACAGAAATGAGATGAACTTTAGTGATAAGGATTGTACAGCTACTAATTTTTTTTCTTTGTTCGATGAATCTCGCCAACCTTCTTCTTCGGGAAATACCTCTGCTTCTATACTAAAGGAGACAAAAGCAGGGGATTCTTCTGAGTTTAAGATTTCATGTTTCTCTCGTGGGCCGTGCTTGAGTGCACTTCTAACAAGGACTCACATTTCGCTTCTGCAAGTGCTAATATGTGAGCTGCAATCCAAGGTAGCTGTATTTGTTGATCCAAACTTTGATTCTGGAGAATTAAGATCCAGACGAGGACGGAAAAAGGAGGACTGTACACTCTCTGCTAAAAGAAATAAGCTGCATATGCTTCCTATTAACGAGTTCACTTGGCCTGAATTGGCCCGTAGGTACATCTTGTCTCTTTTATCAATGGATGGGAACCTTGAATCAGCAGAGATTGCTGCCCGTGAAAGTGGTAAGGTATTTCGCTGCTTACAAGGGGATGGTGGTTTGCTTTGCGGTTCGCTTACAGGAGTGGATGGGATGGAAACCGATTCAATGGTATGTTTTTGTTAGTTTTCAAATTATTTTATGGGTTATATATATATTTTTATGGGTTATATATCTTGCTTGTTTGATTGGATGATGGATCACAAGTATAGTTTCACTTTTGGAATTGTCAACTATGCTGTTTTCTTGTCCTTCCAAATGTTTTATAATTTACCTTCCACAAAATTATTCAGAATGGTCTTTCTTAACCTTATTCGAAGCTATGTTCCGTTCGTAGGTCACTCTAGAGTAATTGAGCTTCTCTTCTCTTCTCTTCTTGGATCTATCTAGGTGTAGTTTGACATTTATAGGTGTTACTCGTAAACATCTTGAAGGTCCTCTTTTTTAAAATTTGTCTAGAAAATTGAGACACTTTGCGTTTCAAATGAGTATTATCTCTGGAGCAAGAAATCTTTGATTTTAATCGAGAAAATGGTTGATATACTTATGTTCATGACCACTTCCATAGAACGAGAATGATCGTTGGATTTACGTGTAGATATTAACTCTGTATCTTCAGTTACTTGCAGAGGCTAATAAGAAAATATCTGGTTCCTTGACAAGAGAAAATGATGTTCTTTCGGTGGAAGATGATGATTCCGAAGTCCTTGATGCTACTGAGACAAACACTTGCAATGATGATATTCCAGAGTGGGCACAGGTTCTGGAACCTGTGAAAAAGCTTCCAACAAATGTTGGGACTCGAATCAGAAAGTGTGTCTATGATGCTTTAGAGAGAAATCCACCAGAGTGGGCAAAAAAGATATTGGAACATTCTATCAGTAAAGAAGTATATAAAGGCAATGCATCAGGACCGACAAAGGTTCAAATCTTTGAGACCAGTTCTCTTTCCTCCTGAAGTACTTACAAATTTTAATTGTATAAACTATTTGTTTCTTGGTTTCTCAAATTCACTTCAGTTTTTCTTCCTCTTATTCTTGCGGTGATGTAATTTTAGTCTAATGATGCATCCTACACATAAATTCTAAGATGTTATTTCCCTCTTACTGAATTCAGAAAGCTGTCCTCTCATTGCTAGCGGATGTTCGAGGTGGAGATTTGGTGCAGAGGTCTGTTAAAGGAACCAAAAAGAAGACAACTATAGTTGTATCTGATGTCATTATGAGGAAATGTCGTGCTGTATTGCGTGATGTTGCAGCTGCAGATGAGGATAAAGTATTTTGCACTTTGCTGGGGAGAAAGTTACTGAATTCCAGTGATAATGATGATGACGGACTCCTGGGATCACCTGCAATGGTTTCACGTCCTTTAGACTTCAGAACTTTAGATTTGAGGTTGGCTGCTGGTGCATACGACGGATCAACTGAAGCTTTTCTCGAGGATGTTCTTGAGGTGGGATTCTCCCTCGATTTTCTGATTTTTTGTGCAATTGATGGCATAGTGCTTTTTGTGCGAGATCTAAGAATTACTTTCTGAGTGCTCATAATAAAAGTGATACTCATTTTGGGTATTGCATCTTTGTGCTGTTAGCTTCACACAGTTTATGGATGACATGCTAACTTACAACTTTCTGATTTGCAGCTATGGAGTAGTATACGTGCTATGTACGCAGATCAGCCCGATTGTGTAGAACTAATTGAAACATTATCTGAAAAATTTAGGTCATTATACGAAGCTGAGGTTTGTCTTCTCTCTCCTTTTTCAGTTACGCTCTGCACAATAAGATATATTCATTACTTAGTAGCATCTTAAAGTCAAATGGTGGAGACAGTCATGTATATTTTGGCATTTTCGTGGAACAAATTTGTTAAGACTTATCTGTTTTTTGTTTCCCCTCTATTTGACTTATCTATTGTGAAAGTTATAGGCCTTTGAGATCAAAGAAAAATCTGAAGATGTTCATTAATGCTATATGCTTTAGAAGGGTCCTTCCTTTGTTTGTGTGTATATTTGTCGTTTTGTTCCCCTTTCCGAAATTGTATGCATGGTCAACGTTTTTCTATGAAAATAGTAGCAGTATCCTGGTGCAATTATTTCTCAAGTTTCAAGCCTTTACTTGTTTGCTGGTATAGGTTCTACCACTTGTTCAGAAACTTACGGACTACAGGAAATTGGAATGCCTAAGTGCAGAGATGAAGAAGGAAATTAAGGACATAGTTGTTTCAAAAAATAAGCTTCCCAAGGCCCCATGGGATGAGGGGGTATGTAAAGTATGTGGCGTTGACAAAGATGATGACAGTGTTCTCTTGTGTGATACATGCGATGCTGAGTATCACACATATTGTTTGAATCCACCTCTTATTAGAATTCCTGATGGAAATTGGTATTGTCCATCTTGTGTCATTGCTAAGCGCATGGCTCAAGATGCTTTGGAATCTTACAAACTAGTAAGACGGCGGAAAGGTAGAAAGTATCAGGGGGAACTTACCCGAGTGTCGATAGAAACGACTGCTCACCTGGCAGAGGTGATGGAAGAAAAAGACTACTGGGAGTTCAGTGCTGAGGAGGTCAGTTTCAAAGCTTTTCTCCCATTTTTTGCTCATTCATTCGAAATGTGTCAACTTTTCATTCCCATCTTGGAGATGAAGAGTGAAGACCATGATTATATTTGCATATCTGATCTTTAGCTTATGTGTTGCCACCATAATCGTATTTGACACTTGCACATGTTGTGGATTTACTTAGGTATCTTTCCGATGGTGGGAAGTCAACTGTATTTTTTACTTATGGAAATCCAGTTTAATTGAGTTGAATGAAGAAATAGTATTGTGGGAAAATCTGTATTTGGAGCCATTATTTTTTATGGTGACTAATTGTGCTAGGGGTCCCTTCGCCTTTAGATTCTTACAATCTTTTGTTGCTGTTTGCATTACTGTGGTTGAAATTTTTTCTCTATTCCGATGCAGAGAATCTTGCTGCTTAAGCTTCTATGCGATGAACTGCTTAGCTCATCCCTCGTCCATCAACACCTCGAGCAGTGTGCCGAAGCAATAATTGAAATGCAGCAGAAGTTACGCTCTCTTTCCTCAGAATGGAAAAACACAAAAATGCGGCAAGAATTCCTGATGGCTAAACTCGCGAAGGTTGAACCGAGTATTCTGAAGGAAGTGGGTGAGCCACAAAATTCAAGTCACTTTGCACACCAGATGGGATGTGATCAACGACCACAGGAGGGAGTTGGAGAAAGAGTTACTCATGATGATGAGACTTCCTCTACTGTATTTCTTAACAAGACTCAGGGAAAAGCTCCACTTGAGATCGATGCTCAACCTGGAGAGTCGCATGTTAATTCCGGTGAGAGCAAGATTTCCTCCCCTGAAAAAGTTACATCCCCTGGAAGGCATGAGTTGTCGATAGCAGATGCTTCTCCTCATGTAACGGATAATATGTCTTGTGAAAAAGATACCTCAGAGACAGCTCATGATGCTTCTTCTCAGGCTTCCCAAGAGTTGCAGGCTTGTCAACAGGATTTGAATGCCACTAGTAATGAAATACAGAATCTGCAGCAATCAATCAGAAGCATAGAATCACAGCTTCTAAAGCAATCCATACGGAGAGACTTTCTGGGCAATGATGCTAGTGGTCGTATATATTTTGGTTGCTGCCTCCCAGACGAAAATCCTCGTATATTGGTTGATGGAAGCATATCCTTGCAGAAATCTGGTCAAACCGATTTGACGGGTTCAAAAGTCCCCTCCCCGTTTCTCCATGCCATTGACCATGGAAGACTAATGCTTTCACCCTGGACGTATTATGAAACCGAAGCCGAGATCAGCGAGCTTGTCCAATGGCTTCGAGATGATAACCCGAAAGAAAGAGATCTGAGAGAGTCTATTTTGTGCTGGAAAAGGTTACGATTTGGGGACGTTCAAAAGGAAAGGAAAGAAGCTCAGAATTCTTCTCCTCCGATTTTGGCTAGGGGTCATGTGACCAAGGCTGCCATGTCAATGGAGAAGAGATATGGTCCATGCATCAAACTAGAGACCGAAACCTTTAAAAAACGGGGGAAGAAGACAAAGGTTGCAGAGCGAGAGAAACTATGTAGATGCGAATGCTTGGAATCCATTTTGCCATCCATGATTCACTGCCTCATATGCCACAAAACATTTGCAAGTGATGATGAATTTGAGGAGCACACTGAGAGTAAGTGTATTCCTTATTCATTAGCAACTGAAGAAGGCAAGGAAATCTCTGATTCTTCGAAAGCAAAAGAAAGTCTGAAATCCAATTATCTTAATGTAAAGTCTAGTACCAGCAAAGATGTAGCTGAAATATCCAATGTTTCTGAGCTTGATTCTGGGTTGATAAGATATCAAGAAGAAGAATCTATTTCCCCATACAATTTCGAGGAGATCTGTTCCAAGTTTGTGACAAAGGATTCTAACAGAGATTTGGTTAGAGAGATCGGTCTTATCGGTTCAAATGGCATTCCTACATTTCTTCCGTCGTTATCTACTCATCCTAACGACTCAGTGGTCATCTCTGCCACTTCCAATAAGCTAGATGGTGGTGATTCGGGGGATCAGGTCACTTTAACTGTGTCTGAAGCCAATGTTGGTGGCTTAATTTCTGAATCTAACATGTCAGTCGATAGATCTGTTATAAACGATCTTGGTGGTCCACTGAAAAAACCGAGCGGATCTGGCTTCTCAGAGCAAAAGAATAGGAAATCTTCAGTTAGTGGGTTAAAGGGCTGCTGCGTGGTTCCACAGGCTTCTTTGAAACGTATAACCGGCAAAGCTTTACCGGTCTTCAGGTTCCTTAAAACCAACTTGCTTGATATGGACGTGGCACTACCTGAAGAAGCCTTAAGACCATCAAAATCACATCCAGACCGTAGAAGAGCTTGGCGTGCATTTGTTAAATCCGCGCAAAGCATTTATGAGGTTGAATCCTAAATCTTTCCTCCTCTATATATATATAAGCACAGAAGAAGCTCAATTTTCTAATGTCTATGCCTATCATATTTATTTCAGTTGGTTCAGGCAACAATTGTGGTAGAAGACATGATTAAGGCAGAGTACTTGAAAAATGAGTGGTGGTACTGGTCTTCTCTTTCAGCGGCTGCTAAAATCTCGACTCTCTCTGCGTTATCTGTGCGTATCTTCTCCCTCGATGCAGCTATTATGTACGACAAACCCATAACTCAATCAGATCCTATGGATGAAACAAAGCCGGTCATCTTAGCAGACCAGAAGTCACAGCCTGTGTCAGATTTACAAGAAAGAAGCAGCAGAGGAAATAGAAGATCTGGTAAGAAGAGGAAAGAACCCGAGGTATCATAATAATTTATTTGAAACCACCGGAAACACACAAGTAAACAGAGCTGGGCTTAAAACGCAAACCGGAAATGTGGATTTTTTTTTTGTTTTTCCGGGTTTTTTCCAAAAGTGGAGCCAATGTGTGGATGTGTAGATATATATAGGCAAGATTTCTACCTATCTGGTTCGGTGGTTCATCATGAGAAGCCTAGGTCCGGTTTAGATCTTTCTTGGAGTGGAACGGCGGTTCAACAGGTGGATGAGCCGAGAGATGTATGTGTAGAAGCCTAACTAATGTGGAATTAAGTAGTATCAAAGTCGTTTTTTAGACATTAACTGACGTTAGAACGAAAATTTCAATTCTTTATAAGTCTCTCTTTCTGACAGTTACTGATGGTTATTCTGAGAGGCTTTCCTAGGAAGATCAATCTTTCTTCTTCTTCGTTGGTTCCAATATGGAACGATATAATCATTTTTATTTTGAACTCTTAACTAATTACTAAATTGATTCGTGATTTCATAAAAATATATAGCTGATAAAATACAGTAGACTTGCTGAATTATTCTCCAACTCCACAATTATGTGGGAGTTACGTCAACATGGAAACGACACATGACTACTTAATAAACACATAAAAATTTATGTATAGATTGGTTTATAAATTTAAAGGCCAGACCCAGAATCCCAATGATGCGCCGTGATCGTGCGACGGCGAACTGGTAGGCACAAAGACGTCGGCGAAACAGCTCGTGTCGTTATCACTAACGTTGTTGTTGGTGTCTTGTTGGCAGTGGATGTGTACGATGCTGGGGAAGTAAGAGTCACAGCTGTCTAGTAGTTGAGGTGCGTCTTCGTCTAGTACCGCGCTCCCAACACTCCCTGAACTTAACCGGTCCTCGGTTTTGACTGCCGGGTTAAGGTATCCCGGATCGAGTTCGTTGGGTTCGGGTACTTGAGCCGGTGGTTCATTAGCTGTCTCTTCTTTGGCTTGAAGCTTTTCGGTCAGAGAAGTAACCTGTGGAAAACACAGGAAAGATTCTTCTTTTTAACTTTAATCACAACAGTCAACACAAGCAACCTCCCATAAAAAGATACTATTAAATTAAATCCGTTGATTGATTTCTTTCTTTTTCTAGTTAATGTATATATATATATATATTATTCTCTTTCAGCTTGTCTTGAAAAGGAAAAGCATATTCTTTTTTCACTTGATGCTTTCTCCTTTGGACCAATAAGGCAGAGATAATACAGATGAGTAATAATGATTCAATCTTATTAATCTTGAGATATAAATACCTCAGATCTGAGCTTATCGTTCTCCTTGACGATAGAGTCGTAGTTAGAGAGGAGTTGGTCGTAAGTGGACTTGAGAATATTGTAGTCTCTTTCCAGCTGTTTAGTTTTCCAACGAGCTCGACGATTTTGAAACCAGACGGCGACTTGCCTAGGCTGTAGCCCAAGGTTCTTGGCAAGCTGAGTCTTGCGTTCTGGCTCCAGCTTGTTCTCCGTCTCGAAGCTTTTCTCCAGCAGATGCACCTGAACACATGATTCATAATATATACAACTCTTGAAGCTAGCACTGAGTGGATTTTGCAAAATAGAGATATGTGAGTGAGAATTTACTTGTTCGGTAGTGAGGCGACGCTTCTTTTCAGGTAACTGGTCGTCGTAATATTCGTCGTCGTAGAGATCCTCCGGTGAGGTAAAGAAGGGCCTTCGCTTTGATGTTTCCTCCGTCGATCTTGCTCCGACGGGATTGAGATTCCCAAGGAAGAACATGTTGCCATGGGAGGCTGATGGATGGAAGAAAAACGAATTGGATTCCATTGACTAACAGAAACAGAGAAAAGAGAGAAAAGAGGAAGCAGAGAGCGAGAGAGGGTGAAGAAGATGAAGCGAAAGCAAATAAAGAAACAAGGATTAGAAGATGATGATCTTATGGCGGAAGAAGCTTGTGCTCCATAGTAATCTCGCCGGTGACTCCAACGGGCAGATGCAAAATCCCATCATCAACTTCTATTCCCCTCCGCAACCAGAGCCACCCAATAAGCCTTATCGATTTCCAATTTAGGAACAATCAGATCATAATATTTGGGGTTTTCCGATTCAAATTACAGAGAGAGAGACTGAGTTCCTTGTTCGTATCAGCTAAACTCATTAGCTTCGAGCAGTGCGGCTTTTTATACCACAAAGCTCTCGTCGTCAAATGACTCTAATACCCTCCCTCTTTTTTTTTTTCTTTTTTACTCAATGTTACCAAATTCTAACGGTAACCGGTAAGAGTGGACACGGTTCGGATATCCAAAATTTTTAGGATATTCAGATCCGTCGGATCAGAAAAATAATTATCCGGATCTGATTTAGATCCGCTAAAAATAGCATAAATTTTTAAAATAATAATATAAATTTATTAAAAAAATAAAAAAATATCATATAAAATATTTTAAATTAATTTTTATAAATATTTTTTAACATATTTATTATGTAAGATTTTAAAATTATACAAAAATTTCAAATAAAATTTATTTTTGTGATATTTTACATCAATTTCAATCTATTATATAGTATATATATAAATATTATACATATATTTTAAATAAAAACTATACATAAAACGGATCCGGATCGGATCTGGATATCCGGAGTTTCAAAATAAAATATCCGGATCTAGATCCAGACACCTCGGATATCCAAATTTTCGAATCGGATCGAAGCGGATCCCAGATCGAATCTCAGATCCCGGATATTTTGCCCAATCCCTAGTAACAACATCGTTTCCTTATGAATCTTAATTAAAACCTGATCAAAAAGTGTTTTTTATACATGTCACATTTTTAGTTATATTCAATAGAAAGGGGCAATTTTGGTAGTTCGAATGTGATTGGATTTTACAATCTGAAGTGGACTTTTCTGAACTCGGTAGGGTCCACTTTCTTTAGCGAGTGGACTCGGCAATAGATCTTAACCGTTGGATCTGAATATACCTTTTTAGCTGTTTATTAAAAGATAGTTTTATTCAGCTGTGGTGGTTCGGCCAGAGAGTGTTAAATAGGGTTCATGCTTGACGGTCGGGTCAGTGTCGGATCTGCGCTTCATCCTAATACATCTAACGGTCCTCATCATCCTGTGACTTTCCCTTCTTCACAACTCCGTCACAGTATCACCGCTTCATTTCAAAAATGCAATAAAATCAAATTCACGTCATTCCTATCTTTTATGTCTTTCGTATTTTAATGCACCTTGCAATCTTCCACGAAAAAATATATTAATGTTGTGACTATTTACAAAAAGTTTACTTTTAAAGACTTGTTACCACATGATCTAAGGTTAAGGATAGTAAATTTGTATACTGTCAAGTTATGGTTCAAAAATGCATTTAGAAAAAGAAAAAAAAAGGGTTTTCAGAAAAAAAGTATTGAACCAATATTTGGTGAATATCGATTTCATGTCACTTTATGGAGAAAAAACAGACTAGGTGCATGGAACTGCTGATCGCCGCACTAATTTAGGCTAAAGATAGGATATAGTTTTTATATAAATACATTAGTTAATAACTTATTATGTTACACAAGTCCCCACGTAGCTTCTTCTTGTCTTTTAAGTATTTATTTATTTATTATTATGATTTCTTACATATTGAACCCCTTTTTTTTACATCACATATTCAACTATTTTCTGTGAGTTATTTTTTTATTTTCTACTAGTTTCATGAACTTGTTTTTAGTTAAGCTATGTATGATGATGATTGATGGTTTATAATTGACATGAATAATATATTCCTCGTTCGTTTTCACTTTTCCTTGCTTCTTGACTCCTCGGCTACCCAAAATGCAAATACTATATATATGCCTGTGTATGCATGTTTACAACTTTACATGATGCTTGCATACATTATATGTATCATACATATTAGCATAGTATATAGTTGCTGAGCAAAAAGCGTTCCAATTTGATAGAAAAATTAATGCAATATGAGCGTAAACAAACAACTAATCCTTTTAACAAAAAAAATAATAACTATGAACCCATTATAGATATGATTGGCCTCTAGATAAAAAAAATTATTAGTCATGTCACTCTTGTTAGATTAAAAATAATCTAGCTAGACTTTCCTAATTTATTTAATTATTCTAATTTACCATTTTTTGTGTGTAGCATTTGCTCATTCCACCGAATATCAGTATATCTTCCGCTGCAACTATTTAAAATCCTTGTACATATTATATATTTTTTTCATTTTTGACACGCCTTGACGGTAGACATATTTATATTTATAAGAATTATGTTTGTATTTAATATCATATATATGTGGGAAAATATGTTGAATTACAATATAGTCTCGTTCCATGTGTTAGCCAGTTGGATATCCATGGACCTTTCCAATAAACGAATATCTTTCAGCACCCAAATAAGAATAAAATTTAGCTTAAAATAAAGTACTAATATCGAAGAAAAAATAAAGGATTTTGATATTCTACGAAGGAATGGTTTTTTTTTTGTTTTCCTCACTTCTCCCCAATACATAACAATTTTACGTTAAAAAAAAAACAATTAAGTTGACCCTCTCTCGTATTTTTTTCAATAATAAGTTTTCTATCTTTAAGCGCTAATTAATTATCATCATCTTATAAAAATAGCAACACAATTAAGAATCGGGAATTTCCTATTGATATATTTTTTCTTCACAACTAAGCTAAGAGGCCATGAAAATGGTGGCATCTTTTTCATTGGATAGTGTCTTCTGAGTTTTTCCTTTTTATTTTTCCAAAAATAGGGGACTTTTTTTCTTTATCCCTCTATTATTTGCTTTACCGAAAAAGGTTATTGGCACAAATAGTTCATGAAATTAAAGCATTTAAAATACGAATATTTATTGGAAAACACCAGTTTCGACATATTTGCCACGGATTATCGTTTTAACTTTCAAATGTTACAAACGCAATATTTGATAGGAACAAAATTATTGTTTTGCACTGATGGTTCTTATATGGATGATTTTTTTTGTTGGTTATATCAAAATATTCATTTGGAAATTAGTGTTTAAGAAAAAAGAAAAGAAAAGAAGCAGAACACCTGAGAGTAACAATGACTTTAGGACATGTGTGTTGGTTGTGGAATAGTGTCGCCATGTGTGGTTCTGTGAAAAGAAGATCAATCTATAAAGGTGTGAGCACCATTCATAGTTTAATAGTTTCCTCCACTATCTTTTTCAACTTCTTCTTCTTCTTCTGTTTTTTTTTTTTTTTTGTTAAAAGGCTTACTAATTTTTCTATTTCTAAATACGAAAATAATAAATAAAATAAAGACACATATTTTAAATTTAAAACTTTCTTTAGAATCGTTACTATCTGTCATGATATTCATATTAGCTTCTTTTTTTTTCAGGGCCAAAATGTCATTTTCAGAAAGATAAAAGGATATGATTTAAAAAAAAAATTATAAGTATATTCAGTCTTTTCGTTTGAGAAGGTCCATTCATTATGGTATGGGTTCTCAATTCTCACTGTGCGCGAATAGTGATATTCAGTTTCTTCATTTCAAGCCACACACGTATACACATATACATCTTTATAGAAATATACATATGTAGAATTGTACAACAGTACATGTTACATGTATGTATATTTGACACGTAGCCCTTTACTAAAGCATATATTGTTTTTAGTTTTTGAAAACTACCATATATACAAAAGGTTAATGTCCATCAAATTTTATTTATTTATTTATGGTTAAAAAGGCCATAAAATGTTTAAGATTGGGGTTTCAAGTTTAAAAGAATGGCTCCTAAAAGTAATTGTAAGAAAGGTTCTAAAATATTAGCTGTAATATTATACGTTAATGTATAAAAATTAAAACCCAATTATAGCGGAAGGATATAACTTTTGTGTTTGCTCTCTTCTGGGTTTAATATTATTCAGATGGACTATGCATTATGCAAATTCAGAGGCCCATAAAATCAAAGAGATGAGAGAAAGAAGGCCTAATTAACGGCCCATCAAACTAAATTACCGAAGAAGAAGAAATAAGGAATCTAGAAGAAAATTTGAAATCTTATCCAGAGGGAGAAAGAGAGAGAAGCGGAGTCATAAACCCCTTATCCTCTTCTTCAAAATCCGACGACGTAGACAAAAGATACTGTTCTTTCTCATGTTCTTTTCGGACAGAACAGAAAAAACTCCCTAATCCAATGTCAATTCCTTTGGACGGTCACTGAAAATCGTTATCTCTCTTCAAACCCTTCTCAGTTTAACTGTCAATCTTCAATGGCGGCACCCTTTGCTTCTCTTCCCACATTTAATTTCGTCAATTCCTCCAGATTTCCCTTAAGGACAGTCGACGCTTCTTGCTCCAAAAAACCCTTGGAATTTCGTTGTTGTTCCGGCAACATTCGTGAACATAAGCAGGTTCGATCTTTCTGATTCCTTACTCTGTTTCTTCCTCTTAATCGTGTGAATTGGATATAAACCCTAAACCTAATCCACTCACCAATGCACAATGTGATTTGACTGTTTGAAACTTGGAATCCGTTGGATTTTTGACTAAAAAAGTCAAACTTAAACTGTTATGGCTTACGGCATCTGAAACTTATGAATTTCATCTCTGATTTTGAATGCAGAAAGGGACATTTTCATCATTGAAAGAATGTGCGATTTCATTAGCTTTATCGGTCGGGTTAATAGCTGCAGTGCCTTGTATTGCTTTGCCTCCCAATGCTTACGCGTTGGCGAATCCGGCGATTCCAGATGTCTCAGTGTTGATCTCTGGTCCTCCAATTAAAGATCCAGAAGCTTTATTAAGATATGCTTTGCCTATTAACAACAAAGCCATCAGAGAAGTACAGAAGCCTCTTGAGGATATCACTGATAGCCTCAAGATTGCTGGCGTTAAGGCTCTTGATTCCGTTGAACAGGTATAGAGTTGTTAGTACTTTAGTTGGTGTTGATGTTTTCCAAGGAATCTGAGCATTTTTTGTTTGCCTATTGTAGAATGTGAGACAGGCAAATAGAACATTGCAGCAAGGTAAAAGTATGATCGTGGCGGGTTTTGCTGAATCAAAGAAGGATCATGGTAATGAAATGATCGAAAAGCTGGAAGCTGGTATGCAAGATATGCTACAGATTGTGGAAGATCGGAAAAGAGATGCGGTTGCTTCAAAACAGAAAGAAATTCTCAAATATGTTGGCGGGTGAGTTTTTAACAGAAGGGGTATGTATATATGTATGAATTAGGAATGAGAGATATAAAGAAATGGTTGTATAAGGAAGTGAGATGGGGTTATGCTCATTTAGACCCTTTGTGATTGATGACTGCAGCTGAGATCTTCATGTGGGGCATTCGCAGAATAGAAGAGGATATGGTTGATGGCTTCCCATACGAAGTGCCGGAAGAGTACAGGAACATGCCTCTTCTCAAGGGAAGAGCCAGTGTGGACATGAAGGTCAAGATCAAGGACAATCCCAACCTCGAGGATTGTGTGTTCCGCATTGTTCTTGATGGTTATAATGCCCCTGTTACGTCCGGGAACTTTTTGGACTTGGTTGAGCGCCATTTCTATGATGGCATGGAGATCCAGAGATGTAAGAGAGTAGAATTCACTCTTGCCTTAATATTATGGGGATTAGTTAGAATTGGAATATAATGGGGTTTTGGTTTCAGCTGATGGATTTGTGGTACAAACGGGAGATCCAGAGGGTCCAGCGGAAGGATTTATCGATCCAAGCACAGAGAAAACGAGGACGGTTCCTCTAGAGATTATGGTGACCGGAGAGAAAACGCCTTTTTACAGCTCAACTCTTGAGGTAAATCTCTCCTTTTCAGAGAATAGTAATATATAGTAATGAAGAACATCCTTATAAATTGGGAGTTGGTGAACAGGAACTGGGTCTTTACAAGGCTCAGGTTAAGCTTCCTTTCAACGCATTTGGGACTATGGCAATGGCAAGAGAAGTGAGTCCTTTCATTCTTCTTCTTCCTCTTCTTTTTCATAGTTTGTTATTATGTCTTATGATAAAGTTGGTGTATACATTACATAAACAGGAGTTTGAGAATGACTCAGGATCAAGCCAAGTGTTTTGGCTGCTTAAAGAGAGTGAGCTGACACCAAGCAATTCCAACATCTTGGACGGTCGTTACGCTGTCTTTGGTTACGTTACTGACAACGAAGATTTTCTTGCTGATCTTAAAGTCGGTGATGTCATTGAATCCATTCAAGTTGTCTCCGGTTTAGACAACCTCGCTAACCCGAGTTACAAAATCGCCGGTTAACCTCTCTTATCTTCTCCATTTTCTCTGTTCATAAAAATACTCTGTTTGTTTAAATTTTGTGAGAGAAATTCAAAGGTTTTTTCCTATGAATATATACGATGAAAAGTTTGATTATTTCATATTTTTGATGGTATACTTTATCAAATGCTTATTAGAATGCATTTGAAACGAATAAAACATTGAAAAAACTACAAAACAAGGCAAGATCAAGAATTAGGTTTTGTGTGTATGTATAGCGTATGAGATGCTCGTTTGAAATAGGTACGTCATTCATCCTATAAATCAAACAAAAACTAATTAAGACATTTTAATTACCCCCACAATTAACTAAACTATTTATAAAATCATCTCTCTACTTCCAAAGTAGTAGATACTAAGAGTTAATAATAATCGAAAGGTAACGTAGTTTGAACTTCATGGGCCTCGATGTCGGCGGAAACAGAAACAGCCTTCTTGTTGATCAGGAAGAATCATTCCTCCGCCTTTGGAAGTATCAATAGCCTCCAACATCGCCACCACTTCTTCCATCTCCGGCCGCTTCTCCGGATTCGCATCCCAACACCTCTTCATCACGTTCGCTAGCGAACTCGGACAACATCTCGGTATCTCCGGTCTCAGATTCTAATTATTTAAAACATCATATATAGTTTATGAAGGGTTAGTTAGGAAAAAGGGTAAAAAGGTAATTTAGAAAGACCTGGCGGACGACGGCGGAGGTGACTTCGGAGAAGCTGAGGTCGGGGTAAGGCATGTCGCAACAGTAGATCTCCCACAGACATATCCCGAAGCTATACACATCGCACTTTCTGTTGTAGGGACTCCCATTTAACACCTCGGGAGCCATGTAGCCCAAGGTTCCGGTCTCACCGGTCATGTCATTAGGGTTTGAAGCCTCGAGACGAGCCACACCGAAATCTGCAATCTTTAAGGTGCGAGTCTTGTCCAAAAGCATGTTCTCCGTTTTCACGTCTCTATGTACAATCTTCTCCGAGTGCAAGTAACTCAACCTAACCATATACATAATCAAGGGAATCAAAGATTAATATTGCAAACCGGGTTTAAACCGGAACCAATTGAACCAATATTTTAGATACCCGCGAGCAAGATCAAGGGAGAGTTGGATAACGACTTTGAAGGCGAGTTTGCGGCGGCGAGTTTTGATGAGGAAAGACTTGAGAGCACCGCCGGGACAATACTCAACCACGACGCAGCAAACGTTACTTGGCATTCCCATCTGACCGTTTTCCGTCTGTATGCTCATCTCCGATGTCCCTATCGCCGCTCCTATGAACTTATATATATATATATATTTCCCACCAAACATATTGTTATGTTATATTTAATTATTACCCCAAAAAAAAAAGACACGTTGCATCTTTTATTGAATGCTCTCACAAAAGACGTATACATTAAAGACAGCCATAAACGTATACCTACTTTATCTAGATGTAGTTTACATGTGCCGAGGGGTGAATAATTTGGTTATTAATTAACAACTGAATAATGTTTCAATTAATAGGTGTCCATGTGTGGATATTGTATGTAGGAGTGAGTACTATATTAGTGTACCTTGGTGACATTGGGATGGTCAAGCTTATGCCAAACGGCAACTTCTTGAGTGAAAGCAGCTCTAAGCGAAGCTATCTCTGCGCCTGACCTGTGTCCCTCTTCTCCCCAGTCTAGTAGCTTCACTGTTTTTTTTAACAATATGTTCACACACATATATGAGATATACAAAAGATAAAGGTTCGACTGAATATGTCCAAACTTTTAGAAGAAACAAATAATTCTTAAACGATTTTTAAAGTTACAATAAATACTGTAAAACAAATATTATTAATGTGTACATGTTATTATCACAGTTTTTTTTTTGTTTTTTATAAATATTATTATTACAGGTTACCAAAACTAAACAAAAAAAATTCCATTACGCCACTGATGCATGTTTGTTTACTTGATCACTTGATAAGAAATCTAAAGAATTGATTTCCCCCAAAAGTTTCGATTCGTCTCTAGATTATTTGGCCAAAAGATATGAAAACACTATATATTATAGAATAAAACACTAAATATTAGATATATTTATAGAATAAAAACAAAAGATATGAATCATGAGAGATAGTACCGGCGACATCTTGACCATCGTAGATTCCACGGTGAACAGTGCCAAAAGAACCTCGAGCAATAACGCTTTTAATAAGAAGCTTAGAAGGATCAATCTCCCACTCTCTCCTGGATCTCCCCACCTCGGTCGACTTTATTATGTCCTTGTTGTTATATCCGCCACCCAGAAGCGGTCTCTGAAACACAAGCTGTCCATGTCCCAAGTTGTTCTGGTTATGTCGGCTGTTATTAACGTTATCTTCACCATCACTCAAACTCTTTCTCTTCTCCATCGTCCATGCTCTGCTTAAATGCCTCTGTAATTGGTCGTCCAAGCTCTTTAAATCTATCTGATCTGCTCTCACGTATCCTCCTCCTCCGCCACTCTCCGCCTTCTCCTTCATTTTCTCCGACAAATCCAAAACCTTTGATTTCAAGAGATCGATTTTTTGTTTTCTTTTTTTGCTAAATTGGATTATTTTATCGTTTTCTGTGTATGGATTGTGAATTGTGATTGGGGTTGAACAAACAAACAAAAAAAGCAGAAAATGGGGAAGCTGTGTTTGTGTTTATTGCAACAAACAACTAAAGAAGAGGCTCATGCAGTACTCTCTCTATGTGATGAGACTTCTCGGAATACTTAAAAAAAACTTTCTTTTACGACAAACAAACGTTTACACGTGACCACATGGGGTGTCCCTAAGGGTCGACGTGTGTCGGCTCCACTTCTCACAACTCTCTTTTCCATAAATCCTTTTTATTCCGGCCCAACCCATTATACCATTTTCAGTTATCCTTTCTAATCGTTAAATTAAATATTATATTAAATTTAACGATATCTGTCGATGAGAATATAAAAACTTAATTACTATAAATATTATCGTCTGTTGTTTTAACTTCTAACTATATAATATAAGTATATACTAATCCGGGCGTAAATAGTTAATAAGGTTAATAAGACAGACATATGTTAGTCATGGTCAAAATCAAATTATTGGACCAGAAACCAAAGTGTACGAACATCATTTTTCATGCCAATTATGAATGCCGCAATATAAAGTTTCCAATTAACTCTTAATAATATTGTCAGTTACCACTAATTTAAGGTCCGAGAGAGTACGCTTACATAGAAATCTGGTCCAACAAGATACGTTAGTTTGTCAACTTTTATATTTCATTTGTCTGTTTATCTATACATTAAATTTAATATTATTAATTAAATAATAAATTCGTCAGAAATCCGTTGAAAATTCGTTAGAAAATAATCCGTTGAAAAATTATCTGTCAGAAATCCATCATAAATATAACAAAAATTGTGATGGACGAAATTTTTCTCTCGATATTCTAGAACAGATAGATAATTTTGTCGGACGGATTTCTGATAGATTTTTTCATTTGTTTCCTATTGTTTTCTTGTAGTATACCACCCACCATTTTTGTTTTTTAACTTATATTGTACGTATATAATATAACAATTGAATAGGAGTATATGTAAAATTATCATTTTAGTACACAAATTAATTAATCTCAATGGAATATGACAACTTATGGTCAGGAAAAAAATAAAAAGATTAGAAAAGTCGCAAGTAAGAAAAGAGGCAGGATAAGAAAACGACCGAACATATCATATTTTTAAAGACTTTATTTAATAACTAATATTTCCATATGTCATTGACAAAAGTATCTGAATCGACAAAAAGATATTGTACATGTTCTACATAAAACTTTATCCTTGAATTCTATCCATCAAGTGCTTATAGTGATACAAAACAAAAAACTTGGTGAAATTAATTATCGAAATTTTGTATAGTAATTCCGACTATACAATTTGGACTACTACTTTCCTTAAATTCCTCTTTCGACTTTTTGATTGGGTGCATTTGGAGAGGGGCCGTCAATTTTCTTATACATGTATAATGGGCTAACATGTAAATGGGCTAACAATTTTGGGAAGGGGGCTTGTACTCCATAATAAATAAATAAAATCTTACCTAGCGATTTTGTGAAGGAAAAAAACATGGAGTTATTACTATTTAATGGTGACAGAGAATTATTACTCTGATATGTGCATATATTTTTGTGGTTAACTTTGGCAAAAACAAATAATGATATATATATATATATATATTTGAAATTAAAATTTATATAATTTTGAATAAATTGCATCTTTACAAAAGATGACGTGAACACAATATTAAATTGCAAATAAACAAGACAAGAAGATTTTGTATTAACCCTTTAACAAACAATTTTTTTTTTGTACTATTAGGGAAGTTTGTGCAGGTGGGTACTTGTTATCCATAATAAATAAATAAAATCTTACTTAGCGATTTTGTGAAGGAAAAAAAACATGGAGTTATTACTATTTAATGGTGACAGAGAATTATTACTCTTTTATTGTCTCAACTCCCAATGTTAATGAACAACTTTTCATTGTCGAGAATTTTAAATGTGCAAAATATCTATGATTAAAAGAATAAATGGAAATAGTATTTAGACAAAAACTGTAGTACTAGTTAAAAGAAAAAAAATGCTACACCTAAAAGCTGTTGTTACACCCGTTTGTATTTCATCCAAGTTTATAATCAAAATTCAGAATGACAAAATAAAAAAAAATTAGTCGGTATAAATTTATCTTTCTAATTTTTAACTGGCTATAATATTATAGCAATTATATAGCATGATGGGTTCGATTATTGGAATTCACACTTTCACTAGATACATACATATAGTGATAATTTTGTTTTTTTCTAAAATAAATGGAAATTGTCTTTAGAAAAATATATAACAAGAGTATTTAAAATTTTCTTAAAACATATAATAATTTCAGAAAATACTATATAATAACAGTATTATAAATATAGCTCCATTCCTGTATAAATATAAATACAATATTAACTGTGTAAGGGAAACTATAAGTAAAGATTGGGTGTGGGAAGAAAATTACAATGATTCGTTGCATGCGTGAAACAGTGAATATATGTATATTTATGAAGTAAAAATGTATATTTATTGTTTTTTTTTTGGTTTTAGATGTATATTTATGAAGTAAAAAAATGTACATTTATTGTTACGTGGCCCAAAGTTCAAAGTTTAATGTCAATACAGGGAGTGAGGGAGGTTCTATTCTTTAGTTTCTTTATAAATTCTACTATTATCTGTGAAATGATAATTTACATTCTAATCCCAAGATAGTCAAACCATGTTAGGCATCTCACGTAACCAAAATCAAGTCACTGTTTTATTGGCCAAATCACTAATTTTTAAGCCACTCACCTTTTCAGTTGAACTAAATTGATAGTATATTAATAAGTTCAGTCTTTTGTTGTGCGTAAAATATATGAGTCCAAGATTCCCCACTGAAGATACACAAAAAATTAATAATGTTGTTTCTTTTACTGAATATATATTAGAATATGTAATTTACTGATTCCAAAATGTGTTAATTAATCAATAATTAAGCGGAGAAACACTTGTCTGACACATGAAACTCCGATGCCAAATTAGGTTTCAACCATCGAAGGCGAATCTTTTTTAACTTTTTTTTTTTTTTGGAAATTTATCAAAATTTTATGTAAATCTTAGACCATCTAATGCGGCTTCGTTTTTTTTTTTTCCCCAGGAGATATGTTCCAATAAATAAAATAAAACGTAACTACTATATCTTAGTATATAAATCCAAAATTTATTTTGGAAAATTTCATAAGGAAATACATGTAATATTTTTATTTTTGATAAAAATACATGTAATTGCGTGGATAATTTACTACATAGAATAATACCTGTAGTATTGATAAATGCATTTACAATATACTCTATTAACAACAAAAATTCCTAGTATTTATAAATGATTTTGGAATCCAATAATTTTTCTTGAGCTTTGAACTAGTAGTCACAACGTACCCAATTGAGGTATACGGTATACCCAACAAATTAAATGAATTTATACCATAGATAAAATTAATCGGGTATACGGTATACCCAACAAAATAAATAGCCTCTTTAAGTTAAGTCACTATCTACAGAGTATAGACTCCAAATAAGTTCTTTTTCATTAAAGATTATTTTTAATTTATTAAAATAATTCTGTATCTGTTAGTTGTCAGCTGGCTTCTCTGATATTGTTACCACTATCATTTCCAAACACAAATCAACACATTATATTGTTAAGAAAATATTAATGTACACATATAAGTATTAACTAGATAAGTCTATAAGACTAAACCTTTTTTTAAATATTCAAAAACTTAAACATAGATTTCAAAATATTGAGCAGTTGTATATATATAAGATTATTTTGCTCACTTGTATTTTTTCGTCGAACTTGTTTTTGTCAGCTGTAACAATAATCCAATTGTTAAAACTCAGTCATATATATTTAGAATGCAAAAAAACTCAATTAAATTTATTAAACATATTTATAACAAAAATTTGGCTAAAATATTTGTTATATGTAAAGTTTCACACTATCATAATGTTTGTTATATTGTTATAGAAACTAGTAAAGCTATATAAATTTATAACTTTTAATAAAATATTCCACTTGCTTTCGCAGCACTCCATAGATGTAGCTCTAGTCTTGTATTATATACCATAAGAGCTATTCTCGATAGTCTATCATCTCATATTTCCCCATCTGTCTCTCACTCTCTCTCTTTCTCTCTCTCTCTCTCGCTTCACACTAGAGAAACAAGAAGAATGAGAAAGAATAGAAGTGGAGAAGAAGGAAACAATGATTATAAGAAAGGTTTGTGGACAGTGGAAGAAGACAAGATCCTCATGGACTATGTCAAAGCTCATGGCAAAGGCCATTGGAACCGCGTTGCCAAAAAGACTGGTCTATCTCTCTCCCTCCAACTTTCTTTTGGCGGTGAAATTGAAATTATTGGTTTTATGATAAGTTTGAAGATGATTTTTGAGGTTTGGACAAGTCACACATATATAATCGCATATATAGATGAATTGGTTAGCTTCCTTCGTGTTAGGGGGAGTAATTGGAGATATCATAATTTATGGGGATGCCTTTAGACATTTAAAAGCTTTGGAGCTTTGTTTTAAAGCTTTTTGAAATCGTAATGAATGAATAAATAGGTTTGAAGAGATGTGGAAAGAGCTGTAGATTGAGATGGATGAATTATCTCAGCCCAAACGTGAAGAGAGGCCATTTCACTGACCAAGAAGAAGATCTTATCATTAGACTCCATAAGTTGCTTGGTAATAGGTAAATATTTACATCTGTGTTCAATACATTCTATTTTTTTTTAAAGATACATTCTATTTTAAGATGTTATTCATAATCAATTTGTTTTGTACTAAAACTTGATGTATATATATATATATATATAGGTGGTCTTTGATAGCTAAAAGAGTTCCAGGTCGAACGGACAATCAAGTGAAGAACTATTGGAATACACATCTAAGTAAAAAAATTGAAATCAAAGATCAAACAATCAAACGCATCAACAATGATCAGATGATCAATTCGGGGAATAAAAAAATCAATGGATCAGATGATAGATTGCTTATGAGCGAAGATCTTGGTATTCTTCAGCAAGGCAATAACTATACGAGATCGTGGCATTGGGGTCATCATGATGGTGCTTTTGAGCTTAGCATACTCACCTGCATGACGGATTTCATTGATGGACATTGTTATTAATGTTTTTTTTTTTTTTTTTTTTGCTGTATTTACTTACGTTTTAAATTATTTTCTCTTTTCAACATGATGTAATTTCAAATTTTATTTTGGTTTGAAATTTCTGAATCGTTTTTATATTAGAATAAAATTAGGAAACTAATATAAAAAGTACATGCATGATAGATTAGATCGGACTGTAGTTGTATAATCATTTATTTCTGTTTGGGCTTTAGACCCATCAACATTGCCTGAACTGGGCTGTCTTATTTCTCCGTTCGTTTAAAATAAAGCTTGTAACGGTCCAATTTTGTTTGTAACGGTCAGACTAAAAATTGAAAAGAAAAGGAAATTTGTCGGTGAAACAAAAAAGTCGGTGAAATCATAGTCGGAGGATTTTCCCGTTGTCTACTCTGGATTCTGAGGTAAATTTCATCATATCTTCTTTATATATATATATGCTTAATATTTGGTGAGTTAGGTCTTTGCATTTTATAGGTCAACTCGCTCGTTCGTACAATTTTTGTAAATTTTGACATTGGATCCAAACTCGCTAGGAATTTTGCAATGATGGCCATATTTCAACTCCTCAAAGTATGGTTTGCTTATGCAAAACGTATCACAATAATAATTAACCCTATAGTTTTCGTCTTACTGCAGATGTGAGAATCTTGATTCGTCAAGTTATCATGTGGATGCAGCCCAAAACTCTCCGGTTTCATGTATCATGCTTGGCAACAATTTCTAAGGTATATAGATAATAACTGATTTAGTACGATATTAAAACTAAATTTTAAGATTTCTAAGAAATAATGTTTTTAGGTAATTCGTTTTATTTAAAGAAGGTATCAAGTATTTTTATTTTAAAGAAATGTAAGTGTTAAGTTTTAAAATTGTGAAAACTAACCAAATTTTGACATCCATCCTTAGAATTTTTTTGGTTTGTTAGAGGTGTTAAGTTCAATATGGTTTCGCATAACATAAACTTAATATTTGAGTTTCTTTGAAATAAATATATTTTTTCTAATTGATATAATTTATTAAAATCAAAAACAGTTTACTTAAAATATTATTTGTTAAATCCTTAAATAGTTTAACTAAAATCTTAGTTTACATGCAAAAAATAGTTTATTTAGTTATAAATAAAAAATCAAAAGTAAAACCTTTTTTCTTAATAAAAAAATCAATTAGAATTTTAAGTCTTCAATTTTAGAATTTTGAAAACAAACTGAATGTGACATCATATCCTTGAATTTTTTTTTTGGTTTGTTAGGGTGAGATATTCAATCTATAGATAGTAAATTTAACACTTAGATTTCTAATTATTTTTTTGATTAAAAGAAAGTTTTTACTTGTGATTTTTATTTATAACTAAATTAATTAATTTGTGCAAATAGTTTATGTAAACCATTTTAGTAAAACTAATATTTTAGTTACACTTTTTTTTTTACATTTCAAAGAAACTAAAATGTTAATTCAAACATATTCAAGCCACTAATATTTTGTAATTTTCAATTCCGGACATTTTGTAACTTATTCCGATGTTGTGTTCTGTTTTCGGTGGGTAGTTTCAATTTAATTAAAAAAGAAAAAAAGCACTAGGACAAAGCTTCACAGATAGAGCTCTAAAAGGCAAGTGAACATATGAAACTGTGTATAAGCGTTAGAATTATTAGTTGGCAACCAAGACAAAGACAAGACTTGTTACAAAAATTTTATTTATTTTTTGCTAAAATATAATATTTTAAAATTTTAATATCGTTTATTATTTACGACGAATCTGACTTTATGTAACATTTGAAAATATGACAAACGGTTTAACTGCACAACGAATTTGTTTTACACTGTTTGACGTGCATTATTCTTTTTATTTACTTTTAAATACAGCAGACTAAATTTGGAAAAGAAAAGAACAATGACATTCTGGAAATCACTTAATTATTCTCTATAAAAGTTTCTGTTCGAATTCTTTTCCCCTATGATTTCAATTTTCTTATTTAAATAAAATCAAAAGACCATTTCCATGTAATATTCATATTTAATAATTAAATATAGTGCGAATGGTATTTTGACGGAAACAACAAGTTGGTGTGATATAATTGAAAATGTGAAATCGGAAAAAGGCTTCAAAGAGTTCCTACAGCTTCCAATGTAGTATGGTAGCCACATCTTTAACCTACCAAACAACATAGAAAATAAAATCAAACCGTAAATACAAACGATTTGATACACATAATAAACTCAATTAATCGTTCATAATTAAAACCGCGAAAGATCTATATATATCATCTGGGTTTTTTTTTTTTTTAATTTATATTAAGAAAGTTGGTAGAGAGGAAGAGAGAGATAACTCATCACAATCAAAGGCACATTACAAATTACATATGGAGTAGATATATATATGATGATAATAATGATGATGATGGATGGATGGTCATGATGATGATGATGGATTGGTTCATACAGAGCTAGTTTCGGAGAGGCCAAACTCAAGTCCCCAAAGCTCAAAAGCACCCTTAATAAAGTCATAGTAGCCTCCTTTCAAAGCAAGTGTTCCCTTCACAAGTCCTTCTCTCACAAATGGATATGTCAATAGGTTTGCTAGTGAAACATTCACTGCCTCCTGCATTAGTTAGCACATTATGTTATAATCTCATCTCACATATATTTAATGTGATGAAAAATGTGAAGGAACATGTGTATGTATACCCTTTCACATCGGCCACATTGGTCTTCAAAGCATGAATCTCCAAGTTCTGATATAACTTTTGACTTGGCTGGCAAACAGATTTTTACCCAATCCTCTATAAAGTCACTGCAATTAACATAATATTTAAAAATACTCATTTAATAAAAAATTTCATTCAAAATTGATGTTCGATTTAAGTAAATTGGATTATTATACGTGGAGTTGTTTCCATCTAAGGGGAAAGACATGAGCCCCTTAATCCCACCACATGCACTGTGTCCTATCACCACAATGTTCTCCACCTACATTAATAAATTCAATGAAAACATCAGTTACATGTACTTTAATACTTGTATTTATCACAATTAATTCTTTGCTTGTTAATTTTTTACAATTTTCTGTTTTCAAATTTATCTCGATGTTTATGAGGATTTTTTCCATATTTGAAGGACAAAATTTTTAGAAATATATTTTAATGAGATTTAGGAATTTCTTTTTTTTTTGTTAAGGTGTTAATTGTATGTATATTTCTCAATTTTAATTAGATATCACACATAAATACAGTATTTTCTTAAGATGGTTAAACCCAACCAATTCGGCCCAGATAATTCAGTCTTTATGGCCCGGCCCATGTAAAATAAATAAAGAACTAAAAGAATGGTTCACCTTAAGGTGCAAGACGGCGTATTCAATGGCTGCTCCAACTCCACTGTATTTGACCTGCAAATTTTAGCCCCCCATAAAAAAAAAGGCAACGTTACGGCGACTCCTGAAGCCAAAAGTGAAGCACTTCTGTCTGAGACAAAAGATTCTAGCTAGAGAGTCGTTTTTTTTTTTTTTTTTCTAGCTAGAAGAGTTATATATAGATAAAAAGTTAAGTGTTGATTAACCTTGTCAAAAGGAGGAACCATGTTGGCTATGTTACGGACCACGAAGGCATCTCCTGGCTGAAAGTTGAGAACGTGTGATGGACACACACGTGAGTCCGAACAAGCAAACACCATGTACTGCACCACCATTCACACACAATATTTATTAATTATTTTTAAACAGGTTTATGTTTAATTTAATATAAGTACCATTATTTTTATTTTATTTACCTTAGGACTTTGACCCTTGGCGAGCTCACCGTACAAAGCAGGGTTGGTTCTGAAATTAAAATATTAATATGAACTAATTAGTTAAACTCTAGGCTAATTTAAATGGTGATTAATTGATTAAACATAATTAAGAAAGTAAAGTAAAAAAATTACTCGTATTTTTCTTTCTTGAAAGTGATGAAGCCCTGCTTAATGTTTTCGACGGCGTCGAAAGCTTTCTTGTCGGACGAAGTACCTGTCTGGAGCTCCGCCGTGATCTGGTCCACCTTAGCCGCCGCAACCGTCTTTAGCCCTTCCTTCTCGCTGTCCATAGTTATACATATTTCATAGTTAATCACAAGAGATTACTTTAATCACATATATATATATATAATCGCAAGAGATCATTAATATTGAAAACCCTGTTATTAGTTTGCTAAAATGATTTAGCCTTCTTAAAACGTTAATATATGCGAATAAATAAGATACTCTTTACTTACATGAGAAGCTTCTTGAGAGCTTCAATGGCCTCTTCGTATGATTCGCTTCCCATCTCTTCGCTCTGTAAGTTTGTTGACCAAATAAAATTATAAGAAAATACAGTTTATAATATTGTCGGGAAAGTAATTACGTAGAGAGCGGGTCTTGTCGTGTTTTTGATGTTGAAACTACAATCAACCTGTTCAGAAACTACATTATACGATAAAGAACAGTTTTAATGTCTTTCATATAATTTTATTTGGGGTGGAATAAGATCGGTTATGTGGTTAGAACTTAGGAGCCAAATCGGTAGGTTGAATGAATAAATATAGATGGCGACTTCATCAACGCTATGCTTCACACGCTCTCATATGGTATATGCATAATTGCATACACACACGTCTCAGTTTCATAAAATCGTTTTGTTGAAGCTACTAGTAAATTCTTTTCTTTTATCACGTGGATCCTACGTACGTTCCAACTTCCAGTTGAAAAATGCCATTGCAATTTTGAAGGACACATGTGAAGTTTGAATCGCTTAATTAGAGCCTTTGAAAGCTGAAATGAACTCTTCCCTTATTAATTTGGATTTTTAATTCAGTATCACGCTATATTCCTATTAAAGGAAACGTGAAACACAAGTACGTGAGCATTTCCAGGATTTGTGGAAGTTTCGTAAGGTTATTTAAGGTATACACGTACCAAAAAAATAGGATTATGAGGGATACGCGTGGAACGAAGTGTCCAAGACCAAGAGTACTCGGCACAGAATCCTAGTCATTGATTCTTAACATTTTTTAGGTTTTTCTATTTACTAACTACATATGTAGTTTGACCGATCCATAACGAAAAAGTCATTTAATTTACCTTTTATTAAATAATGGAAACGTAAAAAATAATCTAATGAGATGGTGAAAAACATTAATTTGAAAACTGTGAAGTAGTTTATCTATTTTATATCATCAAAATGATAGATGCAGGATCTAAATACTAATAATTTCGTATAATTGTGGTAAATAATTGAAGATTTGAAATTGTAAAAGGAATCCCGTAATTTTGCGGGTAACTAAATAATGAGAAAAGAACTTGTATACTAAAGTGGGTATATATGTTAATAACCCCTGTAACACGTAAACAACAATGAACTATGTAAGTAAGACCTAATGTAGGTTAAAAACAGAGATGAATGTAAAATGTATATACCCAATAAGGGGTGATGATAGGAGCAGGAGCGGCAAAAACGGGCTCGTTACGGATAAGGGTTGGAACGGAACGGGAAGAAGAGGAGGAGGGGGAAGAGGAAGAGGAGAGGCAAGCGACGGTGGAACAAGAACGTTTTTGGAGAGAAGATTGAGAAGGAGAAAGGGAAGTGAGGAAGAAACGGGAGAGATGAGCGGTCGACATTTGCTGGTGAAGAGAAGTGGATAATGGGGATGTATTTATAACTAAACTAGAAGACTTATGTAAAGCTACTAGTTAAGTGAATATATTATGTGATTGGTGAAAGATTGAGCGTTTAAATTGGTGTCTCGTGGTCATGGCGTGGTTATGGGAAACGAGGATAACGAAAGCGATAGGTGCGGTGAATTAGAAAGTTTTTTTCTTTTTGTGGATGACGAATATTAGCTCAAGATTTGAAGTTTTTACGTGCTCTTGTTCTTCCACAACTTTTTTATTTTATTTTATGTTTTAATATTAGAAAATAAAAGGTCTGAGAAAGGTGTAGAGGATAAGGTCCCTTATCATGAAAGCATGGATCAGCCTCTTTCATTTACCCTAATAGGTACTAATCTTAAATAAGCACCACCCACTTTAGATGTAAGACCACTGTTTGTGGTGCATATGAAATTGCCATACTTCTCTAAGCCCTCGATATAAGAGATTGCTATTGTATACACAATCCAGAAGATACAAACAATGCAGTTGAAGAAACACATATGTAACAATTTACATCGATCTTGAACTCTATGAACACTCTTAATAGCATGAACAAAGCCATAAGTAGAAACTAAAAAGCTTTCTCCTTCCATCTTCCATGACCATAGATTATCTAACCAAATTAGGGGAAAAGGTAGAGTTTCTAGTATTTCCTATCACATGTTAGGGGGGAGAGAGAGAGATCGAAGAAGAAAGACAGAGACGAGAAATGCATCAGGGTTGGTTTTGGGACTTATATGCAAAGTAGGGGTAATGGCGAAACTATGTCAACATTTTTGCATGCAAACATAATGTCAACATTCTCTTGTCATAGGAGTAGATGTAATATCTTAGAGTACCTCCAATGGTGAAAATGAGGAGTTCTTAGGAGAGGTTCTTAGCATTAAAAATTTATAAACTGTATCGGTAAATGCACTTTAAGAACCCTTTCCTTAAGAACCGGTTCTTATTTAAGAGTTTTTAGAATTGGTTATTAACAGAGGTTCTTAACTTTATTATTAAAAATTGCTAAAAACTCTTCATGAGGTTCTTATGGTTGGAAATGCTTTTATATCTTAACTTGTGCCAATTAAAAAAAAATGAGACGACCGCTTGAGACCCGTCCTATAATACTATTTTTTGCGTCGATTCACTCAACCTTTTAAACTCTTGATTTTTTACTCCATATTATCATATTGCTTCACATTTGCCCCCATACTATTTTTCTCAGTCTAATTGCACGTACGAATTTAATCAACCTAAATTGCGTTCAATTTCACTAAATTGCGTTTACACAACCGTGATTACCCGTTTATATCCAATTATCCAAATCGGTTTAACCTAATTAAATCCAAATCCAATCCAATTAAACACAACTCCAATTAAACCCAAAATTCAAATCGATTAAACACAATTAAACCCAATTAGGTTTAAGAATTAAAAAAAAATCAATTTGTTCTATTAATTAATTTAACCAAAAACAACATGATTTTTGAAAATCATGAAATAGAGAAATATTATCTAATTAGCCTATTCTTCTTCTTTGGATATCTATTGAAGTTATACTAATTCTTTCTACATTACAAACACAGAGCAATCACGTTATATGGTTACAAGATATTGCACAATAAATCTTGTCAGAACTTGCCGAACAGACCCAAGGAGATAGACTTATTAATTAAAGATTAGTTGAACCCAGAATTTGCAGAAATTGAACTCAAAAATTGAAGAAATTAAATCCAAAAAGTGAGAAATTAAAAACCAAAAATTGAACCCAGAAAATTAGATCCTCAATGCCGCTAAGATCTTGATTTTCTCGATCTCACTCACATCTCTACCACCGCTCACAATGATCATATTGTTTTTCCTGATTTGAACACGATTCGTCTCCATTAGAGCTTTCTAGATCGTGAGATTTGGATTTGAACACGATGTTCGCTAATAAGTTTCCCGGCGTCTACAGTGCAGCTTACAGTCCTCTTCAATCTTAGAAATCCGCCATTACAGAAGATCCATCTTTGTTCTTAAGACATGGGTTGGTGAAGATGTTTGTTCTTACAGAGGAATATTCTGGTCTGGTTCATAACCTCCATTGTTAAAGCCCTCTCTTTACTCTCAGACCTAACCATTCTTCATCTTAATAGCAACAAATCCTCAGGTCAAATCCCAGATTCTCTTAAAGAACTCAATCTCAGCAACAAACCTATTCTTCTCTATAAGCATAATTCTCGATGACTTCGTAATCGAGACAACACCTCCGCCGTCACGCCGAGAGTTGATTCGATAACATTTGCTGGTGGATTTAGGGATTTGAATCACATAGACGAGATTAATCAATTTGTAATGCAATTGTGCGATTGATAATTTTTAATTAATAGAAAATGCTAAATCACTTAAATTATTAATCAATTGTGCGATTGATAATTTTTTATATATCAGTTAAATTAATTAATAGAACAAATTAATTTTTTCTTAATTTTTAAATTTAATTGAGTTTAATTGGGTTTAATCAATTTAAATGTTGGGTTTAATTAGAGTTAGATGTAATCGGATTGGATTTGGGTTTTATTTGTTAAATTGATTTGGGTAATTAGGTATAAATCGGGTTTTGGATTGGATTAATTTATTAACGGGCAATCACGATTTTGTAAACGCGAGTTAGTGAAGTTAAAGGTAATTTAGATTGATTAGATTTGTAAGTGCAATTGGACAGACCAAAATAGTATAAAGATAAATGTGAAGCAATAAAATAGTATGAGAGGGAAAATCAAGAGTTTGGAGTTTAGATGCATCTAGCAGAAGCAGCGTTATGGAGGGATCTCAAGCAATCGTCCCAAAAAAAATACTTCTACTTTGGGCAAAGTCTTATTGGACAAACTGAGAATGCGATGCACCGAGCTGCTTTTGCCAGCCTAAATCTTTCGCTTTCTGTCAACACTCTCTCAATCACCTTTATGATATTTGCATCCTGCAAAGCATTGTAAAAGTTACTTGAGATATGTCTTAAACCAATCACACAGATATAACCAAGTTTTTACTCTTGTATGAAGAAGATACTAGTGTATATTAGTAAGTAAGAGTAACCTTTCTTGGTTGCTGAATAGTAGGTCTGACGCTAGCAACATCACCAACTACAATTATATTGTTCGTATTTCCTCGATCATCCCTTTCCGTTGGTGAAGTTGTTGAATGCCTCCAATCACCGTTGATTATGTACTTGTAGTAGTATCTGCCAGTTTGTCAACCAACACCATGTTACATGACACAAATTCATATCCACAGGTTTCCAAACTATTAGCCCTTAGCAATCCCTCAAAAGACAAAACCCAAAATCAACCAACATGCGATTAGACTATGGAACGTTTTTGCTGCTGAAAGTTAAATAACATGACTTACTTTCCCTGTGAAAGCCTAACTTCAGTTTCATAACGTGGACCACCCTTGTGTGTTGCTTTTATCGGTTCTTTCCAATTTCCAGTGAAGTCCCCAACCAACAATACATCCTCACCCTGTAATAGAGCAACCCAAGGTGTAACTTAAAACACAGAGGCCACTCCCGTTGGTTGTTCAACCCTACAGATCACGAGTTTCATAAAGAATTGCAACAAATTATAAAAGCATGTGAAGCAATAGTCACCTCATGTCCATTCCACACAAAAGTTACAGAGTGTGTTGGACTCCCATCTTGTTTGCCATCATGTACCATTGCAATAAGGTCCCATGTAGCCCAAGCAATTGCAGGTCTGTGAAAAAAATATGTATAAGTTAGATGTTGTTCCCATCAAAACAGAAAAACTTACTATCCATTTCATGTTTTGGTCTGCAAGTTAATGGTCAATACAGAGATAAGATGGATACAAACCTGTCAGGTTTGCAAGCGTGCAGTCCAGTAACAAAACTATAAGCAGCATGAAGAGAAGTGTCAGTCATCCAGTGCAGATAAGCGATCACACAAGCCGACGACCGGTCAAAACCAGTGGTACAAGTTACAAAGACACGATGGTTCTTTTTAAGTAACCGTAGTAAGAGTCCCACACAAAGAGGCAGTTTCTTCCTCAGATCAAAGGAACCTGCATCCCTGGCATCAAAATATCCAAACTCTATTATTTTTCATCACACCTACGCTAGGAAAAGAGAGCATGCAAGCACATAATGTGCCTCAGAAGATATGATTTTTGCGTACCTTATAGGATAGTTGATCATTAAGAGTTCAGATTTCTGGCATGCATCATTGATTTTTTGTGAATCGATTCCCCAGTTTTGAGCTTCAGTTCCACCTTGGAAATTTAGTATGGCAGTAATTCCCTAAAGAAGAAAAACTTGACCAATCAAAGCCATACTTTCAATTCTACAGCATATAGCTCAATTATAGCCGATATAAAAGACTCACTGCGTCCGACAAATTTTCTACATCATCTTCTGTTTGTATACATGAGCCAACATAGATTTGCTCTGTAATCTGCAAAAGGCCAAGAAGAGAAGAATGGTGTTGAGAGATTAAACAGAAAGAGAGAGTACGAACAAGACTAATCAGTAAAAGAAAAAGTAATTTTCAGACCTTACTGTAGCGCATTCCAAGAGCATGGTTATAAGACAGCTCTCCTTTCGATCGATCAAGGGCTTTGATGTATTCCTCTAAAGGGAAATTCCCATAACCCCATTCCCCGTCCCCAGGAACTTCTTCCGAAAAGACACAGACCAATGGACTAATAGGTGGAGAAAGAATGTTCTTCTGTGTCCCTGATTGAAAGGAATTGCTCTGTCTGGTCAAAAGTTTCCATCCCTGAGAAGTAAAGAATTTTGAGGAAAATGCAGCATAGCCAGAGTTTCCACCGCCTTCAGGTGCTCTCAAATTCGATGACAAAAGATTTTTGTTCCAAGTAACGAAGGGCACACGTCCTCTGTTATAGAGCATATCAAGGTCGCTCAAATGAAGCAGATACTGAATTGGAAATGGAGAGAATGGTCTTTCAAGAACAAGGCTAAACGATCCTGTTCTCTCTACCAGCATCTTCCTGAATAAACCAAAAACTGGAAGAAATAAAAAAGAAAAATTCATAAACATAACAATAGAGTCAGCATTCAACTCACATCACTGCACAAAAATAATAGATTCAAAGCACTGATTTGCGAAGTGTTTCTATGCTTGAAAACGCCAGAAATGACTGTTAGAGATTAAAACCATTAAATAAATAAAATAGGTACAAGAATGAGTTATCCAGATTAAAATGTCATAAGCAAGTAAATCATTAGTAAAACAACCGATGCGTGTTAATATATACAACCGAGTGCTAGCAACAATTACCATATATAGGCAAACGTAATGTTATGCTTGACTATACCAAGTAATGACAGAAATTTCTGAAGAAATTGCAAGGGAAAATGGAGCAAAGATTCCAGACACTACCAAGTAACTCAAACAAAAATCGGCAGATATTGAATCTTTCCATGTTAACTAGTCACCAGCCATGTTTAGTTAACAACACCAACAAGATTCATAAGGAAAATATAAGGCTCCTCTTAGATAGTTTAGTAAATCCTAACCAAAGGCCTTAGAAATTCTTACTCGGTATCACCAAAATCCTTAATTTCCACAAGACTACCACCAGAAGTATCGCTAGCTTTCTTTAGTGTATCTCCTACCATGATGATTCTCGCCTTCTCCGCATTGCTCTAGAAAAACAATTTCACTGTTCAAAACAATGGACAGCAGAAAATGGAAACAAGGCTTGACAGAGAGAATTCAATACCCCCTTTTTGATGGCGTGGACGAAGATCTTCCCATCTGCTGAAAGCGCGAAGCGGATCCCGAGAGGCTTCTCAAGCGTGACCATATACTCATTCAAATTCATCTTGAACGGAGATGAAGACGACATGGCAACAACCCTAAGAACGAGTCTTCGTCTGTTGAATCCGACCTTTTCCCTCGAACCGAAGGAGGCAGTTCCACTTCCGTCGAATACACGACCATATCCGCTCCGGAATGGCGAAGCGGTTTCCGATCCGATCAAAATTGACGGAGAAGATCGTTCGAGAGCTCCGAAACCGGAGATTTGTTGAAGAAACGCCATAATCAATAGAGACAGAGATTTGGAGAATGCGGAGAGTGTATGGAACTTCCAACTGTGAGCTGAAAACGAGGCGGCAGAGGAAGGAAGAGGGGGTAAGAAACCAGTGGTCCACGTGGCTTCACGTGGGTCCCGCTTTCTCGTGGACACGTGTCTTGGCCTTTCAGTGCAAAAACAAAATTGCAAATAAATATCTAACCCCCCTGAGTCAACGAATTGAATTTGGACTTCAATATCACCAAACAAAGTTACATGGAAATAATATAAATTTAATAAATTTATAATTGCATACAGTACTTAATGTCAAGTTGAAAAATTAGAATATAATTAAACTTCAATCAACGACGTAATCTTTGAATGCCGGCGAAAACCCCGATCAAATCTTGCCGGTAAGGCAAATAAGATTTTCTTCTGATATCTCCTTCACCTATGTAAGTCGCCTTATAGGATGCCGTTTTGTCCTTCCCATTCACGGCCGGCAAGCTCGTTTTACTTGCACCGCCGCCGTCGCTGTGGCTCCTCTTCATCAAATCTTTAAAATAACACCGGGCACCGTCACTATGGCTTCTCGTTAGAAATTTCTTTAAAAGGCACCGTTTCGGTGTGCTTGGTGACAGTTCTGAGCGTTTATTGATCTTGGAAGCAGCCGGAGATCTAATCGAACTCCATAGACAATTTCCGGAGAAATGCTCAGTGATATTTTCATCAGCGGCTGCCACGTCATCTCCTTTCTGGTTTGTCACGTTTTTGAACGTCGGGAAGTGGACCAATGTCTCTTCATGAAACGGCGACGTTTCGAACTCGAAGTCAGCGTCTTCGTCGAATTTAACGGATCGATGATCTGCGATATTGAAGCTCTGGGTTTCGCGGGAAACTTTAACGGCGGCGGCGGCAAATTCACCGGAAGCGTAGTAACTGAAGCTTGGGCTGTACGACACCGTGGAAGAAAAATCCTGCATTTTGTTGACTAACTCCACTAGTTTTCCGTCTGTTTAACAAAACAAATCGTGTCTGTGTGTGTGTGTGTATATATATGAGTATGCATACTTGTGTGTTGTGAATGAGTGGATTAGTTTACTTGTTCGTCAAGAGTAGGCGTGGTCGCTCTCGTTGCTTTGTTTATTGAAAATTGAAATTATGATATACGTCAATGCTGACGATTAGCGGCAACCTAGATTATTCATGATCCAACTTTTTTCAAGTAATCAAATATTGTACACCAATAATGAGATTTAAAATACAGCAAATGATTAGTCAAAATAACTAGAACAATTATTTTTTGCTTCCCTATAATTCTCTAAGATAAAGTAAAACAAACGATAATGAACGTCTAGCGAATTTTTAAATGGACTAATTGAAACCCGACTATAACAACTTTCCAATATACGTATTATTTTATGGACCGTCGGCACTAAAATCTACATGTCCAGTGACTTAAGGCCAAACAGTCTTATAATTTGATAAACGTTGGGCATAAAAACAAGCATTGTTAAAATCATTGATGTTTGATAAAATAAGAATGTTTGGCGTTAAGTCATTGAAGTCTATATTGGCATGTTAATTTATACATTGCTGCTGGTTTTATATATTAATCTGTTATTCTTTAAAGAACAATCCCAAATTTGTTTTTTTAGTCGACAATGAGTATTCCATAAAGATGGTTCTCCATGTTACATTTCTCAATTACATGTGGAGCAATGAGTTGGCAGCTTAAACCATATACAGAGTTTAATATAAGTTTCAATTCGAGTTTGAATATTGTTACCTGCAATTAGATTTGTTAAAATATAAGAATGTCCTTTTCAGTTTCTACCCAATCAAGAATTTGGATTGGGCTTTGTGTTCCCAAATCAGTCGATGAGTGGAGTCTGTTATTCGTTTATCATTCACAGTTTATGATCTCATCTTCATGTACAGATGATCGTGCTAATTAAAGTGAGAGCTTCATTTTCAAATCATGCAACTACAACATGATCGGTGGCTAATCATGACACTGATTAGATTTGATCGGTGATTATATTTTTATGGTAGAAGGTCTGCCAAATTACCGCAGACCTATTTATCGAATAAATTATTAGATTTAAGTCATGATGTTATTGAGGCAGAAAATAATAATTGAACTATATATAGTAATTAGGAAACTGGTTTACATTTATCACATCTAAAGCATATTCGATGGTTTCTGATGATTTTCTTCTGTCAACATCGATCTTATATGCTTTCTGTTCAGTCAACCCAATTCACAATAGATTTTAATATTCATTATGGAGTTCGTCTACAGACACATATAATATGAACATATTAATCTCACACATATCAAGCCACTAATTTGATAAAGATCGACTAGTCGCATTTTATATCGTCCGTTATTAGTTATGCTATAGTCAACCACGAAACGAGAACGTAGGAGAGCGATCGTTACATACTGTCACAAACAAAGAAGTAGGGAAGAAGACATGTGACTCCACTCAATGGCGGCCTAGACGCAAACGCAGATCGCGACTCTTGTTGGATAAGCATAATTTTGATTCAGAAGCTGGTTATACTCATTCGCATGTCAATGACTCGACAACCTTATAGAATTAAATAAATGATTTAAGCTTTGACTCTGAGAAAACAGAGGGACACGTGTCAGAGTTAGTGGTGAATGTAAAGGAAAAGAAGACCGTTGGGTGTGTGCGTGTCACTGGCAGACTGACAGTTGGACGGTGAAATAAAGAGCATCTCAGTTGCTGACGTGGCCGCCTTTGAAATCGATGCACGTGATTCTTCACAGCATCGCACGTGCATGGCTCAAGCAAAGTGCTTATAAAGGCAGCAAACAAAGAGAAAAAGGCGTCAACAACGCTGCTTATTATTAGATTTTGAAAACCACGAGAAAATATATACAATTAATAATCCTAACCTTTAATTTAGTCTACGTAAAGTTGTAGGCAAGTACTAAATATCCATATTCAATTTTTAGGATTCCAAAATACTCCAGTTAATTTCGTTGACATGTGATTATTCTACTTTCAAGTGGCTCACAAAGTTCTATTTTTTCTATGAGACTATTTCAAAGAGGGTAATTTCATCATCGAAACAATATAAGATAAAAAATTATACGAGTGTGATGAGTTCTATAAATCGTAAGTTGTTATAATTTGGGTGTTTTGGTTCGTTTATCAAGAGACACGAACTATTTATATATATATATATATATATATATATATATATTAAAAAACGAATTGCATAGGAATGCACATGAGGGGCCGAGTTCCCATAACTTGATTCTCTCTGTCTTCGGGACTCATCATTCATCAAACACAAAGTTCCGATATTTCCTGTAAACCCGTTTCCAACATATTTATACTCCATTGGGTAATATTTGTATACTCCAGTATTAAACCTAACCGGCACCACCTACTTTCTTAACCGGTACACTCGATTATTAGTCATTCCCATGTTATATTTCTTTCAAATTACATGCAAAATAAATTATCGTTGATTAATTAAGTTTACAAGACAATATATAAATTAATTTCATAAATTACAACTTATTAAATTAATAATTTATAGCTAAGAACTAATAGTATATATGCTTATAAAAATATGCTATATATATACTATATAGATCTCTAAGAGAGCTTTTGTAGCTGCTAAAATGGATTAAAATATTCATGTAAGACACTTACACATACGAGTTTGTATACTTGTGAGACCATGGGAGAGATAAAACATATTAAAAGCGATGTTCTAATTAATTGAAGATATAATATAATGTGTATTTATAGATCAGATCACATCTTCCTTCTTCTGCTTCTTCTTCTTTTTTGATTTTCTGCTAAGTAATAGTATTAATCTTTCTTCTTCTTCTCTTTCTCTCCTAAAACTAATTAATTAGAACAAAAATTTACGCAGAAGATTTTACTATAGATCACAATAGCAAATCCGCGTTTTGCTGTTGATGATGTATTCATACAGAGAAGGGATCCAAACAGGATCTGTAGCTTTTGAGTAAATTAACTACTTGATAAAGAACAAAAGGTATGTAACCATTTGATCATTCTCCGTTGATGTCGTCTCCATTGTTTTTATCTTCTTCTTCTTTTTTTTTTTCTTTTTTTTTGTCTAAGGTTTTGATGTCTCCATAGTTTTTCTGTTTTGTTTTTGATGATAAAAGGCTTATGTCTCCATTGTTGTTGTCTCGAATAATTCCTTTATCACGTTTAAAACGTATACTCTATGGTATTCACTGATTGAAATCTCAGATTAAGACATTTGATAGGCAAATGGCTAAAATATAGTGACAAACAAAAAAAAAAATCAAAACTTAAGTCACCTAGTTAAATAGCAGTTTTACAAAAGTATATTTTAAATCCCTTTAATAGGCATTCCAATTTATGAGAAGTAAGATAAAATAATAATACTCGGGTTCGTGTTGTTGACAAATAAAAAAAGTAAACAAAAAAGTAAAAAAATTTTGGTCGTAGATTGTTTTTTTTTTTTTTAGTAGAATGTTAATTGTGACAGACAATAAAGAAACAAATACAACTATTCTATTTACTATTTATATTCCTAGTTACTTAGTTAAACGTAGTGTTTCTTGTGTGGAAAAAGCATAATGTGTGTATATATATGTATGTAGCTATGCATGTAAGTGTGTTTCACCATAAATAAAAATGTGTTTTAAAAAGAAAAAAAAACTACACTGAATAGTTCTCGTTCGACAAAAAAAACGATGAAAGAAAATGACAATTTATATATAGTACACAAACTGTATTCGGTTTGTGCATTATTCACAGTCTTACCTATTCTGCAACGCCGATGGAAATTTGAGTTTTAACTCGGCTTCAACTTCAACTATGTACTTTTTACCTTGGAGAAGTGAAAAAGGGACGATCGTACTTTCACCTTTAACATTTTTCCCTTTTTAAAGTAACACATGGAAAGATAAAAATAAAATCATTTTGTATTTTCAGAAACATTTTTTCCTGATAAATGCTGTCACATAAATCATTATAAATCTAATCGTTTAAAAATCCTAGGGATATCCTACTAGATTAATAGACCTATTTTTTTTGGTCACCTTAATAAATACTAATAACAATAATATTATTATATTTTTTAATAACAATTTTATTTTTTGTATTACTTGTCGTTTGTAATGGGCCACGTAATTGGGCCATGCTAGGATCCGGCAACCCATGTGAGATATGACCTATCGCACTATAATCCACGTTATCTCACTGATATAATAGTATGATTTTAACTATAAGACCGTTTTCTTAAAATTGCAAAATAAAGGGATTTTAATTTTGAAATCAACAGGGACTATATAATGAGAAATGCTACCGTACCATAAGATTCTTACCAGAAAGAGCCGAAAATAAAATAAATATACTTCTTATCGCCAGATTTAACACCTTTTTTAATCCACTAAAAACCATTAATTTTTCATAGCCAACAAAAAGCTTCAGATTCATCTCCCACGCGCTCGTTCAACTAACATAACCAGACCAATTGACCAAACCAATCTCAATTTGAAAATAAAACCGCTAACAAAAACATGGAGTGTATTTAAATGAGGTTACCTCAGCTGGTCATAAAAAATGTTGGTTAATGGTGAGTGGTTAACACGCGCAAAAGTGGGAGCGTGGGTGAGGTTTGAATGCACCTGGAACTGTCTGGTCAATAAATTAAAGTGCATGGGAAAAATCTTCCTATATCTCTCTTTTTACTACTTTCTCTTTACGTATACATACACACACTCATATATGGACAAATATCTGTATATATGTGTGAATGCATAATGCCACATAGGAATATCATTTGTATAATACCTGGTTATATTTATTTTATTTTTGTTTTCCCCTCATTTTGGCAGGTTTATAATTTAAAATGGAGGAAGAAAACCAAAAGCCGCATCGAGTTTCACGTAAAGACCAGAGTGGGTCCCACTGGAGTCATGGAGCCGATGAAAAACCCGGAGTCAAATGCTCCGGGAAAAGGTGCCGGTCGTGGGCGGCGGCGGCGATCGCTGACTGTGTGGCGCTCTGCTGTTGTCCCTGCGCCGTCGTAAACCTCCTCACACTTGCCTTCGTCAAGGTCCCGTGGATGATCGGCCGGAAATGTATCGGCCGTGGTGGGCCGAATAAGAAGCGGAGGAGAAAAATCAAGCGGGAGGATCGCTGTCATCACGAGCACCGGAGGTCGGGGACGGTGAATGGTGGATGTTGCGGTGGCGGAGATGGAGATGACCACCGGTTTGTGGTGGAGAGAGATGGGAGTTTGACGAAGGAGGAGGAGGAGAAAAGGGCGTCGTTAAAGGGAGATGATGAGACGAGAATAAGTGCGAGAGTGGAAGCTGAGAGAGTGTGGTTGGAGTTGTATCAGATTGGACATCTTGGCTTTGGTAGAGTCTCCTTCACTGGGATTCATCATCAGTGATAGTAATTAGGCCGATAGTTTCCAAAAACTATATATATGTTTTGTGAAATTCTTTACTGCAAGCAAATGAGATTCCACAATGACCTAACTCGTAAGCTATGACTATTTATTAATCAAGAAAAACAAGATTATATAAAAACAAAAGACAATGTGTAAGAGTTTGTTTGGTAATATATAGATATGGGCCCTTAGTGAAGATGATTAGCATAAAAGGGTAATTTGGGAAAAAGCCGCGCATTTTAGCAGAGGCTAAGGTACGCTTGAATACGTCGTGCGCGCTGAAACAGAGAGAGGCTTGGAGAATGAGAAGAGTTTGGTGGATCTGTGAAAAATGGGGAGCGAGCCGACTCGAGTGATGGTGGCGGTGAACGGTTCAACGATCAAAGCGTACCCTCATCCTTCGATTAGCAGCAAAAGAGCATTCGAATGGACTCTGGAGAAGATCGTCCGGTCCAACACTTGCGATTTCAAAATTCTGTTGCTCCATGTTCAAGTCGTGGACGAAGACGGTTCGTCTCTTTTTATTTTCCTAGTTCTTAATTAATCCTTGAATTTGCGCGTGCTTATGTCTGTGGGAAATCATGATCATAGACTTGGATGATGATGATGATGTCGTATATATCGGTTTGAGGTGATCTCTTTCTAGGGCTTTTTGTTACATATAAGGTGGTCAACTAGAAGAATCTTGAGTTTTGTTCTTGATTTTGCTGTGAAATGGAAACCAGGATTTGATGAGGTAGACAGTATTTATGCTTCCCCTGATGATTTCCGAGAGATGAGAGAATCTGACAAGGCCAAAGGTCTTCACCTTCTCGAGTTTTTCGTTAAAAAATGTCATGAGATTGGGGTAATAGTAATACACTCTTTCTTCTTCTTAAGCTTATCTAGTTATACTCCTCTGTTTAGTAACTTCCTCCTTTGTATCCCATAATGTAAGCCTGTGATACTAATTGTGCAAAACTTGTAGGTTGGTTGCGAGGCCTGGATTAAGAAAGGTGATCCCAAGGATGTAATATGCCAAGAAGTCAGTCGTGTCCGACCAGATTTTCTTGTTGTGGGAAGTCGTGGTCTTGGCCGGTTTCAAAAGTGCGTAAATTACTCACATTCCTACTTGACTTATTGCTTTATTGTTCCCGTATATATCAACTAGTTATTACTTATTAGGCTGAATGATGAAATATCAATCATGATCAGATTCTAACTGCTTTGAAATTTGAATAGACTAGTAGATTGTGTAAATGTAAATGTTGGACAAGCATTGAGCCAGGCATATTTGCTTGAAATCATATAGACTCTTAGTTAACTAGTGTCTACTAGTGTTTTGTTGTTTGAAAGATGATGTGTTATGTTATAATATGGGTTTGTTCTTCGTCACTCTCTTGCATTGCAGGGTCTTTGTTGGGACTGTGAGTGCGTTTTGTGTGAAACATGCCGAGTGTCCAGTAATGACGATCAAACGTAATGCCGATGAAACCCCCAGTGATCCTGCCGATGACTAAACAACAACAACGTCCCTTCCAAAATGGTAAACTCTTCTTTGATCTATAAACAGAGAGTGCTTTTGTGTGTACAAAACCCAATTTCATACACTGTTTATTTGTATCTATGTATGTGTGCAGTCTGCTAAGTTATGGAATTGGTTTTGAAACTGAACCTACTGCTATATATATATTTGCTAATCTATTGAATTTTTCTTATTTACCAAAAATTGCAAATATTTAAACGCTAACAACAACTCAAATTTAAAACAAAAAAAGAGAAGAATATATATATTCTGTAACGAGCAAAAGTAACTTACACACACCGCCTCCATATGTTCTGAAGATTTAATGATTACATGAGCGTTATTATATGTAAATGCAACAACATTTTAGTAATAGCATACCAAATAACGTACCATACAAAAAAATATGACTTGGGGCTTATAAATGTAGGACTGGGAAAGTCATAATTCATTAAATCACATGGTGGTCACCGTTAAGCAAGTGGACTGGCCACAGATCTTCAACGTTCCAGTAGTTGTCGTTTGGCTGTTCCACCACATTAAACGACGTCGTAGTCGGAGAGAAGCTCTCAGCCATCTCAACGGCTTTGCCGGAGCTACCTTGGTCTATTGTCGTCATCCCTGAGCTCTGTGAGTTTCCCGAACAATGATGATTCATCATGTTCTCCGACGACACTTTCATGTGTCTCTGAATCTTTGTCCTCCAGATGTTCTTTATCTCGTTGTCCGTTCTTCCTGGAAGATGCTTTGCAATCTTCGACCACCTATACACAACCGTAACTTTTCTCTAATTCAATTTTATCCAAGTACGCATGTACTCGTTGAAAATAAACTAAATAACTAAGACCTGTTTCCAAGCTTATCATGAAGTTGAATGATCAAAAGATGTTCTTCTGCGGTTATGTTCCCTCGCCGCACATCTGGTCGGAGATAGTTGAGCCACCGTAGCCGACAACTTTTTCCAGTACGTTTTAGACCTTATTATATGAAAACAAAATTATAATTACTCACAACGATCTCAAACTATTTTGAAGCATTCTACAAAGTTTAAAAAAAAAACATAAAATCTAATAGTATTGTTTATTAGTTCGTATAAATATTAAAAAAATGATTTGAATGAGGAAAAATGAAGATTACCAGAGGCTTTGGCGACGGAGTTCCAAAGACCTTCACCATGATTAAGGATGTAATTAAAGAGGATGAAGTCTTCTTCCATAGTCCATGGCCCTTTCCTTACTGTTCCTTCTTCTTCCTTGTTTGATGTTATTGTCGCTTTCCCTCTTCCTTTCTTCTTCATCATCGTCTCCATCTTCTTCTTTCTTTCTTTCTTTCTTTCTTTGTATATCTCTGTGTGTTTATTTTTGTCTATGCAATTAAGAGAGAGAAGAAGAAAGATACTTGAGGCGGGAAAATGATCAACAACTGTTTTTCTTTTATAGGGTTGTGACTCTTTACATTTTAATTAGTGGTAACATAACAAAATTAATAAGTCATTAGCTCACGTCCACACAAATCGTAAACAGTGACAAGGAAGAAAGTACAACATTAAATCAAAGCAAAGCTTGACAGAAACATTACACAGTGCTTACGCAAATAACGACTACTTCCTAACCCTCTATCACTAATATATACTAATATTAGCCTATATTTATTTACTACACTATATATTCTAAATCAGTCAAGTTCTATTTCTTTGGAACGGAAATTTATATTTTTATACTTGCTATATTTTACCACATCTAAATTACACTTCGACAAATGTATTTTATATGGTCAACCCATTTTTTTTTTTTTTGTTGAGTATGATTTCGACTTCACATTATATACTAAGAAAATCTAATTAGTAGATAGAAAATATAAAATGGAAGTTGTAACGTTTGCTTTTGGACAATTAATTGAGAAAGTTTGGTGTAAATCATATGCCAAATTTAGTAAGTGATGTTTCGTGGCTGGAAATTCAAATGATGTGTCAGCTCACAATTCAATTGAATTATTGTGAGATGTAAGAGAATATAAAATTGGATGATTAATCTTCCTTTTTTCAAGAATAATTAGGAATATAACCTAATCCTTTGCGTGTATTTTCCCAGACAAATATTACTATATACAATAAAACTGTTCTGAAGTTCCTTCTTTTTGAAACTAATAACTAGTAGTCGTTTTGATGTAATTCGTCAAAAAAAAAAAACCTTGAACTATCATTCCATTCTTGTTTTGGTTGATAGTTAATTTATTCAGGATAAAAGGGTTATCTCCTAAATAACCAAAACCAATGATAAATTACTATTGATAGTGGAAATTAAACCATGTGTGAACATGTAGTGAGCTTTTGATTTTAGATTTTAGGAGTTCATGACTCGTTTAGTTGTAAAAGGAAAATTAATTTCAAACCACAGAAAACTAGAGTCTATTTGGAGACTAATAGGCTGTCATCAATTATATGATAATAAAAGTACACAAGACATACACTTTCATCTAAGCTATAGACTCACCAAACTTCTTTTTACAAAAAAAAATCTTTCTTTGGAAAATCTAATTAGAATTATTAAATGTCAATTTGCAAAATGAATACACATATTTCTTTTTAACGACAATACTACGGAGAGTTTTTAGATACTATCAAAGTTATTATGTGAGTAAAACAACATCATCATTATTTTCCTCTGTATCGTATTAAGTGATGTTTTTTGTCAAAAAAAAAAAGTGGATTCTTGACAAAAATATTATTATGACAATTGATATATGATTTTTTTTTTGTTTTTAATAATTTTGAAGGTTTGGTGTGATTATTACAGATGATAAGGAATATTTGGTGTTAGATAGTCACATACAGTGTTAACGGCCTGAATTTTTTTTTATACTTTATGTAACGGCATTTGACTTGCGCAGGTATATGTACATTTACCATATTATCCTTCCCATCATTTGCTTTTGAAATTACAATTCTTCACCCAAAAGTTTGTCGTTGCTGTCAGATGAACCCTTAAGTATTAAAGCATTCACGGATATGACCACAAATTTCTAAAGCATCCACTTTCATTAGAAAATTGAATATGAAATTAACCACAAACGAAACGATGTCTTTAATTTTAGTGTAGATAGAAAAGCAAAAGTGTTATGTTTCAAAGCCATACGAGGTGAATCACCAAATAGTGTTTAATTATGCTTATGAAATTTGGTTAATTTTAGTAATAACAAAAATATGAGGTTCAATAGTGAGATAGGAATGAAAATTTGGGGTTGTTTCGAATTTTGTGGAAAGAAAGAAACCTTTGCGCTCTCTCCTCTGATGGTCTGTCTTCTTGAAAAAGTTAAAACACACACGCAAGCTGTGACTGTGAATGTGATCGACTCCACTCTCTTCCGACTGCTTCATTCGCCGGAATTTCAAAACCAACTGCTTCTCCCCTTCCTCCAAAGGTCTGCTTTTGCGTTATTTTATATGTTGTGAGTCAGATTGCATATATCTGCTTCTTCTCTTTCGTCATTTCCTTTTTAATCAAAGTGTTCATCTTTCTACGTTTTAGGGTTTCATTTGTTCTTAGCACAACCTCCCAGAAGCAGCCTAGCTCTCTCTCTCTCTCTGCTGTTTCCTTGCTTGTGAGTAACATTTTGCTTTCCTCTCTTAATCCTTCATTCTCTTGTGGCTTCTTGATTGCTCTGACTTGATGAGTGAGCGCTGGCATTAAAGTTTCAGAATTTTTATGGTATTGCATATTATATCCATGGCTACACTGCGTTTTTGGTCTTAGCACTCGCTTTTTGACTTTTTGTTGATTTAGACTTTAGAAAGCTGAAACATTCTCTCATGTGAGGTCATTTTGTTGATTCATATCTCTGTAGAGATTAACAATTGAAATCAACTGTTTAATTTAATGAGACAAAGAAGGAACCTGTTTAAGGTGTATAGTTGACGTGTTAGATTCTTACCCGATTTTGGTCTTAGCACTCGTTTTTTGTTGATTTAGACTTTAGAAAGCTCAAACATTCTCTCATGTGCGGTGATTAGATTGCTGTAAGGAAAGGATCACCTCTTCTTTGTCTCTGAATGGATTTCAATTTAGAAAGCAACTAATCTCTTCTTCCAAATTCAAGTTACATTCATCCAAAATTGACACTATGATTATATTGGCAGGTTTTGTTGTTTGGGACACTGTTAACTACATCAACTTTACTGCAGAAATGGTAATATCACACACCTTTTTTATCTCTCTGATAGTAGTAATTCTTGGAACGAAAATGTTCAAGGTTCGGCTTTTCTTTGATTTTGCAATGTTTTCTAAGGTGGAACATTCTACCGATGATAAGAATGAAGTGGATTGGAATACTGATGATGAAATCGATAATCTCCATTGGTCCCCATCATCTTCTCCTGCTGGTGTAAGTGCTTACTGACTTATACAACTCTAACTTGTTTCACGCTATAACAAGAATAATGTGGTTTTTGTTTTTGTGTATAACATTAGACAACCTCACCAAACTTAATTCATACGAGAATCTCTGATGAGACGGTTGCTAGATTTATTGAGATGGGATTCACAAGTGACATGATTGCTAGAGCAATTAATGAAACCGGTGGTGAGGCTACTTTCTTATTCGTTTTGATCTGCGATATGCATTTCTGAGTTCTGTGATAAGATGTTAATAAAATTTGAAGGATCAAATTCGGAACTGATTCTTGAAACACTCTGCAAGTATACGGTGAGTTTCTTATGGTTGAATCGATTATGTTACTTTTGGTTTTCTAAGTTCTTCTCTTGTATATAATCTCATGGCATATAATCTATGTTTTGTTTAGACATGTAATTTTAACTCTAAGCTATGTTTCTTTTTGAAGACAAGCTCTGAAGCTAGTTCTTCAAAGTCTAAGGTTATAGATGATCTTATTGGGATGGGGTTTCATGAGGAATTGGTCATAAAAACTATACAAGAATATGGTAATGACACATCTCTTGCTCACCTTTTTTCTTTCTAGGAATTGGGAAAATTTAATGCAGTGTTCTGAACTGTCCTTGATCATATGCAGGAGACGAAAATATAGACGAGATAACAAATGCACTTCTGAGTTATGCAGTAAGTAGACACTGCTTTTAGATGGAATCTTGACATCAGAATACATGATATCGTGTATTAGAGGCTTGTTTCTGTTTTCTAGGAGGCAGAGAAACTGTGTGAAACAGAGGACGAGGACATAAACATTAATGATGATGACAATGACATAAACATTAATGATGATGACAATCATTACTCATTATCCTCAGATGAAGAGGTATATATGTTGTTTTTTCTTGCAGACCTTTGCTTGGTTGTAACATTTTCTACAGATTCTTTTACTTCAATATCATGCTTTACATGTTTAAGAGGTAGATTGTGTATGTTGTCTTCTTATCTATTTTTGGAAAATGACAGAATGAACTAAACTGTCATGAAGATAGAAGACTGAAAGATTTGATCAAAATGGACTATTCGAGGCAAGAGGCTGCTATAGCTTTAGAGAGATGTGGTAACTAACCTCTCACTTATTGCTTTCCATGATAGTTAAAAAGATTTCAAGATTTTCTATTTCAATCTATTTGACGTTTATACACATGTATTCCTTGAAACTTAATTCATGTTTCTTCTCAAACTTGTCAGGAGAAAATGCAAGTCTGGGAGAGATTGTAGACTTCATTTGTGCTGCTCAGATGGCACGAGAGTTTGATGAGTTTTTTGAAGTTCCTGATGAAAAAGAGGTAATCAGTTTAAGTTTCTTGAAGAAGGCACTGAACTTTTTTCCCCAACTTATACAGTTTTTTCATGCTTGAATTTTCTTACTGTACAGACAATAAGTAACAGCAAAAAGAGGCGAGCATACAATGAGCTGCCAAGAAGCGGGAGAAAGCCGAACACTGCCATGGCCAATGATCACGAGCTCATCCGTCTACCAAATCCGATGATTGGGTTTGGTGTACCTAATGAACCTGGAATTATGACGCACAGACCAATCCCAGTTCCAGATGATGCTCATGGCCCTCCCTATTTTTACTACGAGAACATTGCAATGGCACCTAAAGGAGTTTGGTCCAAGATCTCCAGCCAATTGTATGGAATAATGCCTGAATTTGTTGACTCCAAGTTCTTTTGTGCGGCTGCCAGGAAGAGGGGTTATATTCATAATTTACCAATCAAGAATAGATCTCAACTCCATCCTCCACCACACAAGACTATCCAAGAAGCCTTTCCCTTTACCGTGAGATGGTGGCCCAGTTGGGATGGAAGAACCAAGTTGAACTGTTTGCTGACTTGTATCGGTAGTGCCCAGCTCACAAACAGAATACGTGTGGTTCTTGAGAACCATGATGGAGAGCCACCTCTAAATGTGCAGAAAGCTGTCATCTACCAATGCAAAAAATGGAATATGATTTGGGTCGGTGAGAACAGAGTTGCCCCACTCGAGGCAGATGAGATGGAAGAGCTTCTAGGCTTCCCAAGAGATCATACTAGAGGAGGTGGTATCAGTAGAACTGATCGGTACAAGTCTCTAGGCAACTCATTTCAGGTATCATTCTATAACTTAAGATTCTCCACTCCAATTCAGAGTTTTGGTTTCAAAGTCTTTGGGTGTGAACTTGTTCTTTTTTGCTTTTTCTTTAGGTGGATACTGTGGCATATCACTTGTCTGTACTCAAGCCATTGTTCCCTAAAGGAATCAACGTTTTGTCACTCTTCTCTGGCATTGGCGGTGCAGAAGTGGCGCTTCGTAACCTCCAAATCCCAATGAATGTAGTTGTATCTGTGGAGATTTCAGAAGTGAACAGAAACATCTTGAAAAGCTTTTGGAGGCAGACAAATCAAAGGGGTACTCTCAGAGAGTTTAGAGATGTTCGAGAGCTAAACAACCAAATCATTGAACAGCTTATGGAAGAGTATGGAGCGTTCGATCTTGTGATAGGAGGAAGTCCGTGCAACAACCTTGCGGGAGGTAATCGGCGTACTCGGAGCGGACTTGAAGGAGAGCATTCATCACTCTTCTATGAGTACTGCCGGATACTAAAGACTGTTCGTCGCAAAGCAGCAGAGATGAGGAGATGAGTAATGTGAACTCCTGTGGCAATTTTGATCGAAGAAGACCCATGTAGATCTCTTGTTTTTAAAGGATTTCAAAGATGTGTTTTGCAAACTTTTTTTGTGCCTCTGAAGTGTTATAACCGCAATAATATTTTCGATTCATTAGATAATAGCATTTTCTGACTATCAAAAACATTCTTACCAAATCTCTGAAAATATCAAGTACAAACAATAAGAGTATCCATTGTGGTTTTGAACGTAAATTTCCAATTGTCTTGTTTTTCAAATTCTTCACCGGCCAAAAAGAATATATAATGTGAAAGTAAAAATATCACCATAACACAATCTTCGTCACTTGGCTTCTCTTTATTAGCTTTGTTTCTTCTCTCTTCTATCTGTGTTTCATCATGGCCTCGTGGAAGCTGCGAGGAGGAGATCCGTTGGAAGACGGTGGTGGAGCTCTGTTGAATCTCTCAGGGCTACGGCTTCTTTCACGCTCTCTTCCCCATCCATTGCTGCTTCTACTTCCCATCAAAAATGATCCACACAATCATATTTTCTATGATATTACAACAATAAACTTAAACAGACAAGAGGTCGAATTGTTAATTTTACCTGTCACGCGAACCAAAGCTACCTCTCCCACCATATCCAGAGTCGCCACCACGACCACCACGGCCTCCGGAAGGAGGACCCCAACGACTGAATTTGTTTCCACCGCCACCACCACGTGTAGCCATTTCACGGATCTGAGGAGGAACTCGCTGGTTTGCTCCTTCCAAGATCTTGATCAAATCCGAAGCATGTTTTGAGTCTTGATCACCAAAGAATGTGAATGCATGACCAGTCGCTCCAGCTCTTCCTGTTCTCCCGATTCTATGAACATAGTCTTCCACTCCATTGGGGAAATCATAGTTTACAACCGCCCTGTAATCTCAAAATGTGTTAAACTAATATACTCATCAAGTCACAATACGTTTTTAAGGATTGGGATTTGGATTTCATATATACCTGATGTCTTTCACATCCAGTCCACGGGCAGCAACATCAGTTGCAACAAGAACCGGAGTCCTGCCACTACGGAATTGATTAAGAACATTGTCTCTCTCAGGCTGGGACTTGTCTCCATGTATAGCAGCAGCTCCAAATTGGCGGGTTAGATTGCGTGTTAGTTGATCACACATCCTTTTGGTTGAGCAGAATATTATCACCTTTGAGCCTGGTTCCTGAGACCTCAATATCTGCTCTAATCTCCTCTGTTTCTCCATTGGTGCTACCACTTCAATATGCTGTGTCCAAAAAGGTAGAACAATCAGATTGCTTTCCCGAAAAGGTCAGCAGAATCAAAACCATGATATCAATGGAATCAGGACAAGTCATACCTGTGTGATGGACTTGTTAGCCACAAGCTCGTCAACGTTGCCGATATTGACCTGAGCAGGGTTAACAAGTAAGTCAGCTGCAATTTTCCTGACTCCCTTTGGCCATGTAGCTGTGTACATAAGGGTTTGGCGCTTCGTGGGAATCTCTTTCACAATCTTCCTTATCTGTGGTTCAAAACCCATGTCCAACATTCTGTCTGCCTCATCTAGCACAAGATAAGATACTTGACGCAGACTAATTCTCCTCATTTCAAGGATATCATTCAAACGCCCAGGAGTGGCAACCACAATATCTGCTCCTCTTTCTAAATCCCTCAGCTGAGGACCTTTCGGCGCACCACCATACAAACACTGAAACAGAGATAACAAGACCACACATTTGCGTTAGAAGGATACAACAGAACTAGCATGTTGAAACTTTACAAGTTCAGAGACTTCTACTTACCGTACACGAAATTCTTGATGACCTCCCAAATTTAACAGCTTCTTCTTGGATCTGTGTGGCCAGCTCCCTCGTTGGAGACAATACCAAGATTGTTGGGCCCATTCGCGAATCATTTCGGATACGTTGAAGATGCATATAGCCAGGAATCAAGTAACCCAAAGTTTTACCCGATCCAGTTTTGGCAATGGCTACTATATCCCTACCTTGCATCGCAATTGGCCACGACTGAGCTTGAATTGGAGTTGGAGCAGAGAAACCTGCACTGAGTACCTAAGAAAGCAGAAAAACATGCTGTCCTATGAGAAGAGGAACACCAATATTCTTTTGGGCTTATGGAGTGGTGGCTCATGTCAGAAGAAGCACCATCCCCCATTTGCAGGCGGCAAAAGATTACTGATGAAACCTGCAGCAGGAGGACGCCTCTTCTTCTGTCTGGACCCGGTGGTGAAATGAATCATAACACCATTAACAGGCCCTGCCACGAGCTTGGATGATTTGGGAAGCCCTTCCCAAAAAATTTGGTCCACCATAAAGGGCACTCCAAATAATTTGTAAGGACCTCAAAGAAGTGGCACAGTGTACGACATTAGCTCCTCCCAGGAGCAAACATCGCACCTGGGAAAAAAGAGAAAAGGGTGCATATGGCATAAAACTTTGACTCTAAATGTTAAACCTAAGACGATTTTAGCTTGGTGACAAATTATGTCTAATCTTAGGAAAACCAAGCTAGCTTTATAAATCAGACCCAAGTATAAAACTCAATATAGATCATATGCTTATTGGTAGAACAGTTTGAGGGTTTCCAAGTCTTTTCAATTTAGTATGACAATAAATTCTTACCTCCCGCAGAAGCTCAGGAGGAAAGCCAGTAGCTTCAAAGGACATTAGAGGTGGTGGTACTTGGCCCCCCTGAAGAAAAGGAAAAAGAAATATGGGTTACTAATTAGTATTTAAAAAAAAAAAGGTAGTAAAACAGATCTAAATGCCTCTCTGAAAATAGGATGTTCTAAAGTGAATACTGCTCGAGAGGAACACAATATACAAATTCATTTAATTACATAAAATCGACAACTGAAAAAGTTGTGCAAGTTGGTAGGGAGCACCACGTAAGAGAGGCACAAAGGGGGACTACCAATAACATGAAATGAAAATGAGAGTGATTGTTGATAGATACTTACACTGACAGTAATTTCATGACGGCGGCAATAAGCCTCCGGGGCCAGTTCATTTCCTAGAGGTGATGAAGGAGGAGGACCTCTGACATAAGCAGAATTCCCAACTCCATTAGCAGTAGCACCATTCGAATATGGCGGTCCACTCCTGCCACCCTTTAACAAAAATTGAGAAAATTTAAGATGAGCAAACTAACAGAGGAATAATAATATATGAAATTTCATATTTTTCTAGCAACAGAATTGGCAGTGTAGAGAAAGGACATAATAGTTTATAAAGAATACGAAAAAAACAGGTATAATAAAGGGCAGAAATAGAGAAAATAGGTGAGTACCTCAGTAAAGCGGGATCCAGACTCAGTCTTAGGGACAGCTTCAGTAGCTCTAGTGTAGTTATTATTATCATCATTATCCTTGATACCATTAGAAGATTGTGGTAGAACCTGAACGGAAGAGCTTAAAGAAGCAGGAGGAAACTTGGGAGGAAGAGAGGAAGCAGGTCGCTCGTACTGAGTAACATTGGTCTCAGGATTCCAAAAGTACAAGTAGCCAGTTCGATCATCAACAAGGCCTCTCCAAGGCTTGGGAAGTGAATGATCCTCAGGTGCATAACGAACAGCAGAAGGAGCAGTTGCGGTAGCAGCCATATCAAACCAAACCTTAAGAGCAAATTATATTGTTAATTGGATTCAGTAAACACAAGAGCAGATCAATTTTCAATACATCGAGTACAAACAACAAAACTAATACTAAAAATAGAATCATACCAATTATTATTAAGAGCATCGAAATAGAATACAGATCTGGGGGTACATAATCGAAAGAAAACCCTAACACGTAAAAGCCATCAATGGATTCGATCAGACATCAGAATTAAACCTAATTATCTATAAACAGAAAGGTCGAATGAATACCAAATTACAGGAATCAAATCTTTCAATTTTGTCTTCAAGAGATGATAAACGCGTACCTGATTATCAACTGTCACGAACAAAAAAGACGGAGCTTTGAGATTAGTTTTTGCCTAAATTTCTCTCTCTAAAAATCTACGCCACAAGAAGAAGCGTAGAGAAGAGAGAGAAAGTAAAGGACCAAAAGGAGAGGATGCGTACTTGTTATGCCGTCCCGTTAGGTTTATTAACCATCATACCTACCACACTAATGAGCCGCCTTTTCTCTTTTGGGCCTTTTTCAGCCTTTTCGTTTTATTCCAAGGCCCAATCGTATTATATCATTTACCAACTATACTAATTTCAGATTTTTATTAGTATACATATATACTTCTATTTTAGTTAAAGTAATTAGTGAAATAAATAAACACAAAATTATGATGTACAACGATATGATTGAAACAAAATATATTATCATTTTTGTGAATAGCTTATCTGTTGATTTCATATGTGAATGGTTAAATATTTGTGTATATAAAATCTCCTTACCTAAAAAAAAAAAGAGTAGAAGATACATATATAAGAATAGATATATGATGAAATGAGAAATAAACAACTTCTCCATATCTCTTATATACAAATTCAAGAAATTTTAGGGTTTGGTTTGACTTTGACCCTCTTGGCTCTTGAGTACAAATAAACTCCAGCTAGTGCAGTCGCCGTACCTGTTTAAGAGATTATTGATAAGACTCTTGCTAAAATAATTCAAGTGTAACAATCTTATTCTGTTATATACTTGTATTTTCTTGTTACCTATAGAATTCAGAGGCGAAACTGGAGTTTGGAAGAAAAGAATGGATGATGTAATAACCACCACACGCTTCACGCAGTTCCCTACAGAGTGTGTGACTGGAGACACCATCTCTAAGATCATATACGATACCTGAATTACCCGTATTGTTAATTCAGACGCAGTTAATGCTTCTGATTAGTAATCAAACGCGAACCGAATTAACAAAACCTAAACCGATCAGTACAATTCTATACGGACGAACCTGTTGGTAGCTATGCAAGCAAACACCAGCGAGAAGAGACATGATGCAAAACTCTTTTACAGATAAGCCCTGGCTTGTCTGTCAAGCAACCACAAAACCAAACACATAAGTTTTTTATCTGTTTTTACTTTGAAGGTCTATATTGGTTAATGGTTTTTTTCACTTACAGCTATTTGTAACTGCGAAGGAGTAAGCTTAAAGCCATCGATGAGGATTGCTACAGGGACCAGTAAGATAAAGGAGATAATGGTTATTACAGAGAAAAGGTTGATGTTGTCCAAAGCTTCCTGTTTCAATACATGCATTAATAGATTTAAAGAGAAACAATCTTCGTTTTTTGAGAGTATAAATTATTCAATTACTTTACCTTTCCAACCATGAATTTTTTACTGAGAACATTCCGTGATTGGTTCGTCACATTAGATGCCATTGCACTGCAGAAACCAATCCTGCCTCAATTGAAAAACATAAAATCAAATCAGTTAAAAATTTATCAGGAAGATTAATTTTTTTTGTTTTTGTTTTTTTTCTGTTTGTTCATACCAATTAAAAGAAGCTTCTGTGAAAGATGCTAAAGAGACTCCAGCGACGATTGGTAACAAAGAACAAACAATCCACAAACTCGGCCACTGACACTCAAAAGACATCAAGAAAATGTCAAAATTTGTGTAATTTAGGGTTTTCTCTGGTAGAGAAGAGAGTAAAATCAAAACCCTTGTTCAATCTCTATTTTGCTCACCTCATCGAGCAAGAGAACAGAGAGCAAGACGGTGAAGAAAGGCTCCATTGCTTTGATAGTGTGGGTGAAAGAGACGTTTACTCTTCCCAAGCTCATGTTTGTCAACAAGTTACCTAACGTGTGAGCTGCTGCTAGTTGTACGATCACCGAGAACTGGAGAATTGCAACCAAAGATTACAATTGAATCTCTCTGTTTTTAGGGTTTGCTGGAATCAATTATGATGTACCTGAGAAGGAGCAAACTTTGGGCGTGGATGGAGTTTAAGGAGCCACATTATTGCAATCATAAACGTTCCACACCCTAATTGAAATACTGTGACAGTCGCTGGATATGGATAAACCTTAAGTACCTGAATGAACAAGAAATATAGGAGAAACCCAATTGCATAACCAAAATCTAACTGCGACTTAAGTTTCATATTTCTATGAAGAATAATGACATTGTCGGAGTGGCGAGGGATGAATTGAATAACACAAAGAAGGAACCTGTTTGTTGAAGATGTTGTAGTAGATATTGAGAAGGTACCAAACTCCGAACATGCCTCCTAGTTTTAAACCTTTGACCAAACTTCCAGATTCCGTATCTCCTCCTTCCACACTCCCCGGAACTGTACCTGACTTGAGCTTGAAGCCATTAAGATTAAATCTAAGGTTTGGTCTCAGGAACAACGAAGATCCAGAAGAAGAAAAAGCTCTGCTTCTTCTACTCAATGCTGATTCAGGAGTAAACTTGGCAGCGAATAATGGAGATGGAAGTCTCGGATTTGTAGTGACAAGTGTATGAGCCAACATAATTTCCTTGTTATACAGAATCTGTTATTTCAAGATCTGTGATCAGATGCTCCAAGATCTACATAAATCCTCTGGCAATTTCGCAAGTAACCGACAATTCCTCTATTGGTAAATGGTAAGAGTCAGCTAAATGAATGGAATACTGCTCTGTCTCCTCATTATCATGTAAGAACTTTGTTTTGTTTTCTGATTTAATGCAAACTGATTATTATTCAGAAGACATGTCGTGTTTGAATATTCTTTGTTTACTTTCTTTGTTCAAAATGAAAAGTAGTTAGCTGTACGTTTTATTTTTATTTTTTTACAAGTTTCATAATTATGTGAGACGTGTTTATGTAAAATTACAAATGCCCCTGTCATACCAAAATTTCCTAACGCCAAAATATGATATTTCATTCAAACTTTACGCACGAACATAACAAATCAGTGACCACAAGTAAATGAATTATAATTGTAAAATATATCTGGAATTGTCAGGGGAAAATGTATGGATGTTATTAGAGGGTGTTTAAACATGTGGATGTAGTATGCACTCAAGTGGTGGTACCAATCAATTCAGAGTCCAGCCACTTTTATCCCTGCTATTTCATAAACATTATGGTCCCATTGCTTTGATCCGCTATTGTCTTGATTTATATGGGAATGCAATTTCCCATTCGAAAAATGATACTATATGGTAATAACTACTACTCGCAAGTCGCAACAAAATCATATACCCTATGTTTTTTATTCACTAAATTTACCAATACATCAGTACTTAGCTTTACTTGGGGTGGTCAATGGTCGATTGTGAATGCTTAATTTGAGTATGTTGGTTCTGAATTTGTACAAGTTTGGGCTTTTACAGAGAGGCTAGAAGTTGGTTTAAAATACATTTAGGCCCATGAAGCTCTGCAGCCTCAGAGGCATACAAGCCATTGACACTTGACAAGTTGACATGATGTGTCACAACAACAATAAGCAACCTGGTCATGTGATATTGACCCATCAATGTGTTTTTTATTTTGTGGATGATAATAATAAAATAAAGTAATATCAAAAGTAAATACAAAAGGGGTGGACAAAATATCAGCATCCAAAATCCAAACTCAAATCCATTCTAAAAATTCCAAACCTAATCCGATCTAAAGTTTTAAAATATTTAAACACATTCTAGACTTAAAAATCCGAACATCTAAACCTGAATCCGATGACCGAAATATAATTATATATATACAAATATTAATTATATTTAAATTTGATATAACCTAATTATTTAAAATTATAATTATAAATTTAAAAATATTAATTATTTTAAAACTAAAATAATTAAAATATATAAAATAATTAAAGTATCTAAAAATTTATAGTTATATTTATGAAAATTTAACCAAATTTTACTTAAATTTAACTCTTTTTTTTCTTCAATATTTCATATATCTGACCCAACCGAACTCAATTCGATCTGACACTAAAAAAATATCCGAACGGATTCTATTCCCTTCAACCCAAACATTCGAAAATCCGAAATATCTGTTCCAAACCCGAACGGATACCCACCCGAATGGGAGTTTAGAAATCTCAAACAAGAGGTTTTACAATCCGGAGTCGGAGAAAGTATTGGGTGGATCGATGAATAGTAGTCAGTTTATGGAAAAGAAGATAATGGATGTATCCTCTTCATCTCCCACCTCCTACTGATTTCATCGACCTGATGAACAATACTACTAATTCTCTTGACGATGATCACCCCAAGCATCGGGTCGTCCACAATGAACTGGAAGAGATCGTTCCTAGCTATGATTTCCAGCCAATTCGTCCTCCCATCGCTGTTGGATTGTCTCACTCGGCGTTAGATCTGGCCGGATTTACCACGACTTCTACGGCGGCTAGGGTTTGGTCCGCTTCTGATTTTAAACCCACTTCGACTTCGACTAGCAGGGTAAATAATAGGCTTGTTAGTCTTATTTAAACATGATTTTTAATTTTCACCATCTTCATTAGAGTTTTTGGCGTTTGTGATATAGTTTAGGTTTCGTAATCTATTATTGAGTAGATCTTGTTTGATGCTTTTAAGGTTTTCATTGTAACACTCATCGCGCCTTTACATAATCTTTGTGTCTCTTTGCTGGCCTTATCGATTGTTTTAATGTGCCGTGCAGGGTTTTGGATCTCTCGACTCTATTGAACCTGCAAAGTTGGTTCCTGACAAGGTTCAGAATGTGTCGATTCTGTCTGAGATTGATAGCACAATCAAGAAACATGCCGATACATTGCTTCATGTAATGGAAGGTGTAAGTGCACGTCTAACACAGTTGGAGACCAGAACCCATAATCTTGAAAACCTGGTCGATGATCTCAAAGTTTCTATTGACAACAGTCACGGAAGCACTGATGGGAAAATGAGACTGCTTGAAAATATCCTTGTAGAGGTAACTTTGCAGACTGCTTTTCAAAAATATCCATCTGGAATTAGAGTAATCAGATGAATAATCTCTACTCATATTTGGATTTTTGATTTTAAGAAAACGTCCAATGCTATGTTATGGCTTTAGGAAGATGAAATTGGCTTTAGAATCATTGCGCATTCTTCTACCATACATTTTTTAGCCTTTACTGGGAGCTATTGATCTTTCTTATACAGAAATTTTCTCCTGTTTTTATGCCCTATTTAAGAAGCTATCTTTCTCGAATCAAGCTTATGATACACTTTGTTGATGCTTCGTGTCTTCTTTATGTGAATTGCATGCAGGTGCAAAGTGGCGTGCAACTATTCAAGGAAAAACAAGAAATTTTCGAAGCTCAGCTTCAGCTTTCAAATCTTCAGGTATCCAAAACAGACCATAATCCCAAAACACAATCTCTAAATGTTCATCCCACTGCTCAGTCTCCCGCACCAGTCCCTATGCAGCAAATGCCGCAGTTTCCTCTTACTTCTTTTCCACAGCCACCATCTTCCACTGCTGCTACTTCCCAGCCACCTTCCTCGCAACTACTAGCTCAGCTACCCACCCAGTTTTCTCCTCAACAAGAGCCATGTCACCCTCCGCCTGGTCATTCCCAACGACCTCCACCAAACCAGCCTCCTTACCAAGCTCCTCCTCAAACCCAAACGCTGCATCAACCACCATACCAGTCACCGCCTCAGCAGCCACAGTACCCTCAACAGGCACCACCATCATCAGGCTACAGGCTCGAGGAACAACCACCATACCCGATGCAGCCTTACCCGCCAAACCCTTCTCGTCAGCAGCCACCCGCTGGTTCTGCCCCTTCTCTACAGTTTTACAACGCACCTCAACCTCAACCATCAATGTACGAAGGAACAAGTGGTAGATCTAATTCAGGTTTCCCTTCCGGTTACTCATCTGAACCTTACCCATACACTGGTTCACCAATGGTATCAGCAAAACCGACACATATAAGTAGCAGTGGAACTGGTTATCCGCGGCTCTCAAGTTCACGCCCATTGCCACATGGTTTGACAATGGCATCAGCAGTCAGCAGTGGGTGGCTCTAGTTCCCCGAGATCAGAAAGCAGAGTCCCAATCGATGATGTAATAGAAAGGGTGACAACCATGGGCTTCCCAAGGGACCAAGTGAGAGCAACCGTTAGAAAACTGACTGAAAATGGTCAAGCTGTCGACCTCAACGTGGTGCTAGATAAATTGATGAACGAAGGAGGAGCTCCACCTGGAGGTTGGTTTGGTGGTCGGTAGCCATCAATATAGCTGACTCTGTACAGTAGTCTATACAAATTATCACTTTTAGGAGCATTGTTGTCTAACAAATATCGATTGCATCTGTGTTCCAAGAGTTTTTAACCCATTATTATGACTTCATATGATTTCAGTTTGATGCGTAAGCCGTTGTGTTTGAAGGCTTGAAGTTTTTGATGCTTTTTATTATTATTTGACCATCTGTAAATGAGCTACCAATCAAATCTATTAGCGATCAAAGAAAGTAAGTATTTATGAAATAAAGAACTGACAGAAGTAAAACGTCTCCGACATTATTGTTACAGAAGAAAAAAAAACTAAACTCGAAGAAAGCTTACAAGCAAAAACAAACATACGAACACGAAGAACTAACAGACGACCCTTTTATTCACCATTGTTCACGCAAAACACAGGCTTTTATGTAGACGCCACTCGGACCTCGTGAGTCTTGGTGTCTCTGTCCCGTACATTATGACCCTTGGTGTCTCGGTCTCGGACATCATAAGTCGGCTTGGCCTCTCGGACATCATGAGCTTTGTCTTCTATGGTTTGTCCAGCATCTTTAGTCCTCTGTCCCACATACTCGGCCATGTCAGCCAAACGCTGCTTCGCTTCTTCAAGCTCCTCCGGCATTTTCACCCCAGCCTGGCGGATGTGGTTGAGTACCCACGACATCGATGATAGTCCCGTGAGACCTAATGCCCCTGACGCCAGGAAACCGGTCGTAGCTAGGCCGATCACAAATGCTGCTGGTACAATTACCGGACTGAAGATGAGAAGCAACGGGAATGCTAGCATTAGTCCGATAACCGAACCGGCTAATGTCAAACCGGCTATAGTCAGCAGCGTCCCTCCAACGGGTACACCGGCAACCACGGCTAGCACCTGCATGCACGTTATCAGATTACACAGAGAAGAACTTAAAAGATGTGTTTTCTTTAACTTAATCTGTACAGTGAGGTCTTTGGTGTTTATATACAAGTGGTGACTAATCAACTAATTAACGACACTTCATCACTCTTAAGCATCTAACAACCATTATTAATATCTCATTAATATGTAACCCCTAATACACGTGTTAACCACATACATATACATATGCATAACTGAGAATCAGAGGAGGAATGTCAAAGGGACCTGAGTAGAAGAAGGGCCACTCTTGGGATAAACGACTTTGATGCCTCCTTCATGCGCGGGTACAGGGTGCACTTGAAGCTGGTGTGAGTGTGTGCGAACGTCCGCCATTGATCCTCCAAGTTCAAGCTAAATTAGAGAGCTTTTGCGAGAAGAGAGTTGTTAACTTAATCAATTGCTTCTGCCCTTTAAGGTTTGAGAAATGAAATAGGTTTTATCGCAATATAGCTGAGCGAGATGGTGTGCGAACATGACACGTAACGGAGTGACATGGCACCTGAGAAGCTTGCATGAGTAACAAGTTTCGTTTCCCCTTTTTTATTAAACTTTCAAAGGATAGATATCGCTAATCCGATGATACCAATGAAGGGGCCGAGATGCTTTAGTAGTACATGAAAAGTCTGTTTTACCCTTACAATCAGAGTTCAACAGCTTCAAGTTTTGTTATTCTTGGCTTCAAGCTTCTGCACACATTCAATCACAAGCTGTCTACCTCAGATTCCAAGTACGCAGAATTTTCCAACTCTTTCATATGCAAATCCAGCTCTTTCAGCAGTCCATAAACCGGTTCTTTTTCAGGATGCAAATCATCATCCGCCACAAATCTATGGACCTTTCTTCTAATCTCAATCAAACTCTCTGCTACTCCTTTCTTAATTCCTCTCTTCTTCACTGAACTTCTCAACTTCTCCACATTCTCCCACTCCCCCTTAACCCCATACATATTCGACATTAACATGTAATAACCAGCATGATTGGATTCTAATTCAAAAAGCTTCTTTGCAACAGTTTCTGCCATCTCACCATTCTGATGAATCCTACACGCGCCTAAAAGAGTACCCAAGATTTGAGGAGTTGGTGAAAAAGGCATCCGCTTTATGATTTCAATGGCAGTGTCTAGTTCTCCTACACGACCAAGAAGATCAACCAATACAGCATAGTGTTCTAAGTTAAGAACAAGTCGATAGTCATTCACCATCAACTCAAATATTCTCAATCCCTCGTGAATCAAACCCGTGTGGCTACAAGCAGATAAGACTGAGAGAAATGTCACTTCATTAGGCTTAACTTCTGAGCTCGTGACCATGTGATTAAATGTCTCCAGCGCTTCAGCACCCTTCCCATGGATTCCATAACCAGTGATCAAAGAGGTCCAAACCACTGTGTCCTTTGAAGTAATCTCATTGAATACTTTAGAAGCATTCCCTAGACTCCCACATCTCGAGTAAAGCTCTACAAGAGAAGCTCCGATGAATGGGTTACTTTCAAAACCAAATTTGATCACATAACTATGAAAGCATTCAGCTTGTTCGAGAAAGCCTAACTCCGAACATGATCCGAGAACATTCACCATAAGTATAGCATCAGGCCTGGTTTTATCTTCCTGCCGCATCATGGAAAACTCCTCAATTGATCTGCGAGCCATTCCATTTAATGTAAAGCCGCTTATCAAAGCAACCCAAGAGACCACATCTTTCTTTGGCATCCTGGAGAAAACAACATAAGCTTCTTCCGGGGAGAAGCACTTCATATACATATCAACTAGAGCAGTGGAGACTTTCACTTCTGTCTCTAAACCTTTACTAATGGCTAATTCATGAGTCTTCCTACCTTGCTCTAAATCATGAGCAGCTGCACAAGCTTGTAAAACACTGAGCATAGTAGCTGCATTAGGTTCTGCTCCATTATCCATCATTTCACTGAAGACACGCAAAGCTACAGAAGCAGCTCCATTTTGAACGTAGAAAGCAATCACTGTGCTCCAAGATATAACATCTTTCTCTGCCATCATTTTGAACAAATTAACCGCTTCTTTGAAAGCTCTGGACTTTGCATAGCAATTCAATAGTGAATTTACTAAAGACAAATCATTTGAAAATCCTCTCCTCATCACAAAACCATGCACACATCTCCCAAGCCTTGAATTCGATAGTTTTGTACATGCAGAAACTAGTGTGATTAAAGTAACTCGATCAGGACTAACATCCGAAGCCATGGCCATTCTCCTGAAAAACTCAACGGCCTGATAGGGAAACCCGTTTTTCTCAAACCCAGAAACCATAGAAGACCATGTCACTAAATCAGGCTTCTCCAACTCATCGAAGGCCCTCAAAGCTTCGGTCATTCTACCACATTTAACATACATATATATCAGAGAAGATCCAACATAAAGGTCAGACCCGAAAGTGACATCCTTCTTCACGAACCCATGAATCATTTCCCCATACTTAACTTCCCGCAACTCCCCGCAGGCCTTGAGAGCAACTGGAATGGTGAAATTATCAGGCTTTTCTTCATCACGAACCATTTGACCAAACTGACACAGGACATCTTCCCATTGTTTATCTCTGGATAAACTCTTAAGAAGAGTATTCCAGTGGTATACGCTCCTCTTCGTCATTTCGCCGAACACTTGGCGGGCATCCACGGAAGAAGAGAACCTCCAGTAAAAACCCATCCAATTCCCCTGAAATTGGATTTATCTCAATCAAACCTTCAGAGTCCGAGAAAAATATCATTGCCTAAAGGGTTTAAGAAATCAATTTGGAAGCGTTTGGATGTTCGTTTAATTTCATTCAGTTACTGATATCTTTGGGCGTTGGTTTTTTTCCTACATTTCTCGATTCTTTTTTCAGATTTAACTATTTAACTATTTGTTGGCGGGATGAGCCAGGCCCGTGCAGTAGTGCAACGCATGGGCGACTCGCGAAAGCCCAGATAGCAAGCTATCTTAGCGGGCTTTCTCCCTTAAAAAATAGAGTTAATATCATGTGGGCCGATGGCCCACATATCAGATATTAAACTGATAAGAACAGATACTACACTTGATCTTAGCCAAAAGGCCGAGAAAGGTATGATTTGTGAGTAAGACCCAGCTTCTGCTTTATACTATCAGACTTCCAAAACATTTCTTCCCTACTAGTCGATGTGGGACAATTTCCCAAAACATATAAAAGAACCTTACGAATGGGTTCCAGCAAATTTCCAAATACCAAACGTGTTCACATTCATTATAATCCCAATATCATGATTTGTTTATTCCAATCTCTTCAATATATCTGAAAACTGATTAATTTATGATTGAAGTAGTGAAATGAATCTGTAGCCTCACATCTGAAGAGGAAATAAAAACCAAAGGCCCTAATAAAGGGAAAAAAAAAGAACCTAATGATTTCTGAACTAACTAAAGCAATTCAAAAATAATAAATAAAGAAAACAAGGAACTGAAGATCCAAGAATGTCTCATGTTGAATTGCCATTGTTCTTCTTGTAAGCAGAGTAGCCTCTTATGGAGAGATTCTTTGTTAGATTGACAAGAGAAGCTTCTTGTGTTTTGCTACTGCTACTTCTGCTCCAATCATATCGTCTTTCTTGATCATTCATTCTCCTGTTGCCTTCCATCTCATACTGATTCAAATAAACACAAAATCGGGGTTCAGAAAAAACACAAAGTTGTATGTACCAAGAGGATTAGCAAGTTAATTAAGGTCATGAGCATGTTTACGTCATAGTCTTTCTCTTTGAAGAGATCCATGCGAAGAGTGGCAGGTTTACTATCCTTTTTCACTCGAAGAGACTTCTCTCGCTCTTCATAAAAGTCCATGTCGTCTAACAAAAATGTTACCACAGGGTAGATCTTGAATATCGAAAGCATTTGGAGACCTTCTTTGAGTTTGATCTCGTGAGTATCCCCCGTATGAGTAACTGGCTTGTCCTCATTGTTGTCGAGGATGATATGGCGTAACTCCCAGTTAGGGATATCTTTAACCACATGCCATTCAACCGGGAAAAAGCCGCTCCACTTATCAACCTGCCAGAAATCTAAATCCTTGTTGAAGTCCACATTTCCAACCATTTCAGCTAATCCCACAAATTGTCTACTCGCATTCACCTGAATAAAGAACCGGTAAGAATCAAACATGAGACTTGCTAGACACCCTTAATCACAGAAAAAAAGAAAAACACATCTCAAAGCTCACTCACAGAGAAGAAGAGAAAAATTGGACGTTTTTTGCCATCCTCGAGTGTTTTTGTTTCAGCATCACGGTAAGCTGCATCGAGTTTCTTGTTTCCGTTGGGAGTGCTTGACCATACAGAATATTTGATACTCTTGTGAACATCATCTTCGCTGTGAGACTTGATTACAAAAAACTTGGCATCCTCATAGTCTGTCTGAAAATCTGGGAGGTTATACATCTCTCTACGAAGAGCCAAGGCAAACAAATTGTTTTGCTTGAGTGATGATGACTCAGAAGAAGGACGAGTCTTTGCATGGCTTCTCGGACCACATTTCAATTCAACCAAGGAGTCAGATTCTCCATTTCTCTCAGGTTTCCTATATTGATCTCTCTGATCCCAGAATCCACTATTTGAGTTTCCATTAATGTAACCACTATATGGGACGTTTGTCTTTTGAGTGGCAAAGCTTAAGAACTGTCCTGAGCCTTGTTTTCCCTTCAAAAGGCATATAGAAGCACTTTCATCAAACCTTTTACAAAAATAAGATATTGTAATGCAAAAATCTCGGTTTCAACTATTTATATAGAGATGTGTAGATACCTTAAATGGCGGTCTGGATGCATGTGATTGTATATTGGGAGAAAGTCTACCACCACCATTGAAATTTCCAGGAGGCTTCGGAGCTGAATAGTATGTTTGTTGTGACCAACCATCGCTTTTTTTTGCTCGATCTCCGAGAAAAGTCGAATCATAATTGACATATGAACTGTTTTTGTCACGGTCACTTCCCTGTATATGACCCCGCGCCTAACATGATAGAATGTTAAAACATTGAAATTACAAACAGCAGGATGTGCTATAAAAGCCAATGGACAAAATCATACCTTTAGAAAATCTGTAGCAGCACGTGCTTGGCCATTGTCTTTTGGCTGAGAAAAAAAGAATCACAAGCCACAATCACTTGAGAAAATAGCTGTAGATCATTCAGTACTGAGCCATAATAACTGATTATGCAAATAGAAATATTAGAGGAAAATGATGTTTCTTATTTTGCACCTCGTATAAGAATATATCCCGAATAATAAGAAACTATCAGACTTATTAGGTGGTTAATAAGAACCAAACCATTGAGAATATGTCTTTACCATCTACTATTAACAGACGAGGTAGTCAACACTGTAACGGTACGATTTGTGTCATCTGTCGGAGGAGACTGAAAAGATTACCAAACATAAAATAAGTATTTTTTTGCTAGCAGGAGATTAAGAATGTGGTTAATAAGATTTTGAATACCTCATCATGTATCTTTGGTGTAGAATCTGTATCTGGTACTGTTTGCACAAAAGTAGGCTCAGCTAATAGTTAAAGTTAAGGGGCAAACACAAATTGATACAACAAAGAAAATCCACTTCTTGGAAAGTATACAATCCTTTCGACCGCCCATTGTCCAGAAATTTAGATTTTACAGCCTATGCCAGATAAAGTCTATAGAGAAGATCATAATCATACGTTTCAAAGTAATCTCAAAATTCAAAAAACAAAAGGAATGTGCCCATACCGTTAAAGAATACTTATTTTATGTTTGGTAATCTTTTCAGTCTCCTCCGACAGATGACACAAATCGTATCGTTACAGTGTTGACTACCTCGTCTGTTAATGGTAAAGACAGATTCTCAATGGTTTGGTTCTTATTAACCACCTAATAAGTCTGCTGTTTCTTATTATTCGGGATAAGTGTTCAGCCATCCAATCTTTTAGCCCATAAAACATTGAAAGTAATACCCAGTCAGGCATGGGAGGACATCCAAGCATATCAGTCAGGAAATCTAATGAAAAGCTGTAGCATGTACCTTCATCACCTTCTGAATCAGAAGTTTCACTCAACGCAGATCGATCGCTCAAGCTTTCATTAATAGCTGACATCATATCATTTTGCTCCTGCTGCAAATGTGAAGCGATTAGAAATGAAAGGCTTTAGCATACATAAAATAAGCAATACAAGGTAGATTTACATACACTGGATGAAGAATCTGAAAGGGATGAGTTTAGTAGGCGTTGACTATATGATGAATCTACATCTGTTTCTTTTATGTCGTCCTCGGTATTCAAACCAAACGTCATTCTATGATTATCGTTTCTTTTGCAAGGTCTTCATTATTCAAACCAAACATCAATCCATGATTAACGTACTCTGCATCTGTTTCTTTTAAATGGTCACTGGTTTCCAAACGAAATGTGAGACTCGTTCTGGGCTCCTCAGCTTCTGTTATTAAAGTCGGAGCATCTTCACAATGATGATTGTCTACAGCAGGAGCAGGCTCTACACAACTTGGGCCTTCAGATTCTTGTTTCTGAACACGTTTTTCATTGCAGACTGGCAAAAATTAACCATGTTCATAAGTATTTATATATGATACAAACTATTTGCTTCTGGAGAATATTATAGTGCTTCCCAAAAATTGTATTATCATTATTTCTTACATACTCCAGAAACAAAGTAATGTTCATAAGTATTTATATATGATACAAACTATTTGCTTCTGGAGAATATTATAGTGCTTCCCAAAAATTGTATTATCATTATTTCTTACATACTCCAGAAACAAAGTAATGTTCATTCAACTATACAGTAGAGTCCAGAAAACTAAAATAGATAGAAGGATTCTCAGGTTAGCTTCACTTCTCTCCGTTTACAATACTCAATCCCCAAATTATTTTTTCCGGAATTGAAACTGAAGCGAGAGATCTATACCACCATTTGAAGCTTAAATAAGAAGAAGATCAATAACTTACAGCTTTGGATGCGTTGGCGTTGCAGAGCCGGAGAATTGCAAAGACTAGGGTTTGTGAATTTTTCCAACAACTTTCCAGCTGCGGACTCAGCGAGCTCGTCCTCTTCGTTAAAATCGAACACTTCGATGGGTTTCTTCTTCGCCAGAGAAATCTGAGGAAAAGCCTCGCCGGTAAACGGAGAATCCAAGCCGGAGATCGGCAATCAGAAATCGAGAGTTCGAGTGAGAGGGAAGACAGAGACGCCAAATCGAAATAAGTCAACAACGAATTATATAAAAAATAAAATACCGATAAACCCTTTTAAAAAGAATAATACTTAACAAATGTTGGATGTCAATGGTGTCAGTCTTCAAAAATGAAAAGAAAACAAACACTTTTTCAAAAAAATCTTAAAACAAACAATTTTATTGTATATATTGAAATATGTTTATTATAGCCAAATTTGTTTCATCCATCGTTGATTCGGTCAGGTTGAATAAAAAGTTAATTTCAAAAAAGTCATAATTTCAGATATACCACTCGAAAAAAGCCACTTTATAAAAGTCCCTCCAAAAAAACTATTATTTTTTATGTTAAAAGACCGTTTTACCCATTGACCATCTGAAACTTTTATTTTTTTTTTAAGTTTTTATTTTGTCCACGTGTCTTCATAGACAAATATTTGTTTTGGATTTTGTCCACGAGAAAATTATGTTTGGATAGCTAAAACATTTTGTTTGGGTTCTTTAGTAAAATTTAGTTTTATTAGTGTATATATTTTGGTAATTGATTCAAGCATAATGATATTAAATTTTATGCTTATAATCAAAGACTTCGATTTTGTTTTTATTTTGTCCATGTGTTTTCGTAGACAGATATATGTTATATGTTTTGTCCACTACATAATTCTATTTAACTTTTTATTTGTCCGTATGTTTTCGTAATCAAATATATGCAATGTGTTTTGTCCACTAATATGTGTTTAGGGTTTAAATTCATTCATTTATAATTTTATAACCTTCTTGCAAATAAATATTGTAAAATCACATGTTTGGGTTCCCCATTTCATATGGGTGTAGGGTATAGTATCATTCTTTTGTAGCTCTTTTACATGATAAATATTATAAATCATATGTTTGGGTTCCTCATTCCATATAGGTATAGGATATAATATCATTCTTTTATAACATTGTTATGGAATAAATACTGTAAAATCATTTGTTTGGGTTCTCTAATATGTATTTAGGGTATAAATTCCTTTTTAATAACTTAGTTACAAAATAAAAACTATAAATTTATATGTTTTCGATTTTCACATACATAACATGTTTTTCCTCTAACTGATTGTGAATACTCTTATGAAAACTATACATATTTTATTTTATATTTTCATTTATAATATCTTATAAACTTCATTCTCTATGTTAGTTTTGTCCATAATGAAATCATGTTTTCGTGTACTAAATCATGTTCTTGTGTACCAAATTATGTGTTCATGTACAAACATCTTCTTTCACTACAATAAAGATAAATTCGTAAAAAATGGTCACTGTACCAAAAGTGGTTGTTTTCATAAATTTCCCTTGAATAAACTTCTTTAGGACTTAACAAAAAGAGAAAGAATGGTTCAAATAAAAACAGCAAAGGAAAATGTCCTTGTTACTTTAGAATTGCTGAAAAATTATCATAAGGATACGGTATCGTCCCGTTGTGCTGTAAAGATAGATATAGCAAAGGCCTACGACTCTGTTCAATGGTCTTTTAATTTCTAATATCTACATTAAAGGCGCTTGAAAAATTCATTCATTGGCTAAGATTGTACTTCACTACGGCTTCTTTTTCTTCTTTAGATGGTGCGAACCAAAATCTGTGGGTGAGTGATAATGTCCGATAATCTGAAGCATCCTCTCGATTTTACAGCTACTGAGGAATCACTCGAAGGTTGCGAGAATTGTGGGTTTTAGTGACGAAGAAGAGGAAGCAGAGGAACAACAAGGATTGGTCGTCTCTGAGTCGGAGCTATCCATGAACCCAGTAAACCCTAGGATACAACAGCAGGCTACGGATCGCACCGTCGTTGGTGTATTACAGGTTATAGTGTGTTTGTGATTTTGTCGCCTCTACATTGCTTGAGCAATTCAAGTATTCCTTGTCGCACTGACTTTTACGAGGGAGAGAAGGTTTAAGCATAAACAAGAACCGCAGATAACGACGTCGTTTGTATAGCATGTTGGGCCTGGGCTTAATCTGTTGGGTTATACATGATTTGTTGTACCCTTTTGATTGGTTAACCTATTTCTTATTTGTTGTATATAATGACGAAGCAGGATAAACATAAGAATAAATAAAGAAAGATTAATAAAAGTAGTTAAAGGAAGAAAAAAGAAAACACGTGGCAGTATCAGAGTAAAAGAGAATTGGAGTAGCTACAAATACGCACAAGAATTGTAGTATCCTTGTTGAAGCTCCATAACCCAAATTTGTGATATTGAAGAAGACCCTTCAAGGTCAACATTTTCTACTGCGCCATCTCTCTCGATCTCTATATTTCTCTTTCTCCTTTTCATGTCTTTCTCTGTCTTCTACATTTTGAGCTACTTTTCTTGTTTTTATCGTCACGTTGGTGTCGTCTAGTGGGAGGAGTCTTCTCGGATTTGATTGATTCATTGATTTGTCGTAGAGTTCCGTGGAAGTTGTTCAAATCTGAAGCCGATCGTTTGGTTTATATCACGTCTCAATCCGTACGATTTTCCAATATTCGATCAAACGTAAGCTTGAATCTTTTACCTTTGCTTTTCTTCGCATCTGTTCGATTTCTTTAACCTTGTTGATTTCCCCTTTTTGCGGAATTGATTCCCGTTTTTTTTGGATTAGTTTATTTATCCGTATATTCTTTATTACCATTTTGTATACTCGTTTAGTCAGATATAAATTCTTGATAGATTTTGCATCTGGGTTTTGGTTGCTGGTGTAGTTACTAGTTAGAGTGAAGGAGATTGTAGAAAAAGGAATCCTTTCTTCAAGGGAATAAGAGTGAGGTTGAGCCCAAAAAGAGAGTGATGCCTTTGAATTTAGGCAACGATGGATCGTCCCGTATTATTTTGACTGAGCCTCGCGGATCAACTGCTGAGGTTTGTTCACTCTTTTATCTTTTCATCATTCCCCATTGGTTGAAATCTATATATACAAGCAGATGATTGAAATCTTTCAGGTGCTTCTGTTTGGAGGACAAGTCATTTCTTGGAAAAATGAGAGGAGGGAAGAACTGCTTTATATGAGCAGCAAGGTAAGCTCTTTTCTCATATCGTCTTTATCAGCTCCATAGCTTCTCATTTCTATCATGTGTAAATTTTTTATGTTAATAGATATGAATCCATGTTCCTTTTAGGTCACTTTTTCTTTCCACTCAGTATCCTGTGGCCTTATTTAGCAGCCCTGACTGTACAAATAGACATAATTACTGCTCCTTGAAGAGTGAAGCAGGATGTTTTAGCTGATTATGTTATTTTCTTGTGTCTCATTTAGGCTCAATATAAGCCACCCAAGGCGATCAGAGGAGGTATTCCTGTTTCCTTTCCACAGGTTTGGCACCTCAGATCACTTTTAGATAGTTTAATAACCTTCTCCTGTATTTTCATACTGCCATCAAGCATACTGCAACATATTTTCAGTTTGGAAACTTTGGTGGACTTGAGAGGCATGGATTTGCCCGGAACAAATTCTGGTCACATGATGAAGATCCTTCGCCTCTGCCTCCTGCTAACAAACAATCCTCAGTTGATCTGATATTGAAGTCCACAGAAGAGGATCTGAAGACCTGGCCTCACAGGTGCGTTGGGGGAGATATATAACTTACACTCTGTTCTATGATTTTTTGATGTTTTGTCTGTGCTTCATTATTGTCATCTTGTTGGCTAACTTCATACTTCCTCGAGCAGCTTTGAACTCCGTGTTCGCATTACTATCAGCCCTGGGAAACTTACTTTGATCCCTCGTGTGAGGAACATTGACTCAAAGGCATTCTCCTTTATGTTTGCACTTCGAAACTACTTATATGTATCTGACATAAGGTGTGGCTTTGAAATTTTCTTCCCATCTGATTTCCCCTTTCTTTTTCTGAGTGATAATTCATGTGGGTATCGAATTTGCAGTGAAGTACGGGTTGAGGGTTTGGAGACACTGGATTATCTTGACAACTTGATGGGTAGATAAAGATTCACTGAGCAAGCAGACGCAATTACCTTTGACGGTGAGGTGAGTAATGTCAGCCATTGTTTTCCCCCTTAAACTTTTCAAAGAAAAAACCCCCTGAGATTGATATTGAGTCAGTACTGTGCAGGTCGATAGAGTGTACTTGAACACACCAACAAAGATTGCGGTCATAGATCATGAGAGAAAGAGAACCATCGAGTTGAGAAAGGAAGGCATGCCCAATGCAGGTAAAGATACCATTTTCTCTTCATACTCTTTTGAATGAAACCTTATTGAGGGTTTGGTTTCTGATGGATTGAGTTTGAAAATGAGCAGTTGTGTGGAACCCTTGGGACAAGAAGGTGAAGACTATAGCTGATATGGGGGATGAAGATTACAAAACAATGCTCTGTGTAGATTCTGGAGCTATAGAACCTCTGGTTTTGTCAAAGCCTTGTGAAGAGTGGAAAGGCAGACAAGAACTCTCTATCGTCTCATCCAGTTACTGCAGCGGACAGCTTGATCCACGCAAGGTTCTTTTCGGAGATAACTGATCCTCTTGTCTTTTACTTAGTGAAAACAATAATAAGCCATGATCTCATGATCATTACCCAGAAACAACTTGTCAAGAGCCACGATCCAGATCTTCCTTGAACTTGGAGCTATCCCTTCACTTGTTTTTGAGTTTACACAGAGAGGTCACGGTAATATTTTGTAACGTTGACTATGTGTTTGACCGTCAAACAATGTATCGGTTTCTTTGATTCGTGAAACTTTCCTTATAATGGCCCCATTCATTGACTTTTTCAATCATCATGGTCCACAACTTTTTTATTACCGTCTTCATTAGTATTTGAGTACTTTTAAAAGTCTACTTTTTTACTTTGTTAATTACGAATGTAAAAATAATTCTATATCTAATTTGACTAAATTAATATGACAAATATTAGAGATTATGAGTTTGATAAAGAAATAGACTTGGGTTTTACAACGTTGATCATATAAAAATTTCATAAGATAAATATATATCCCATAATGTGAACTCTCTCAACTTTTATAGCTTAATTTTTTAATCATTAGTTAAAAGGAAATTACGGGGTATGTTTCATTGTATTTGGCTTGGGGAGCAAGGTAGTCTGGCCCTACATGAGCCACTTATTTACAAAATTGCCATTTATCCCGATTCCTGAAGCTCCCAAGTGCTTCGGATTCCGAACCAATTTCCTAGTCAATGTACAGTCAAGAGCAAGTCTTCTCCGAAGCTGAGGTTCGTCAATTGTGTTCTTGAGAAGCTTTCCCCGAAGCTGGTTCGAACCGTACGAGCCTCTGGGTAAGCTCCACTTTCCCGCTCACATAGTCTTGGTCTTGTATTTGTCTTGACGCGTTCACTCTACCACATCATTTACTTAGCCTAGTGGAGAAGCTCAAGGCTTTCTCTCTCTCTCTCTCTCTCTCTATCGGTTTCCTCGTTCTTTGTTTTGGGACTCATGGCGAGGTAAGCTTCGAACCCTAGTATAAAGCCCCAGATTTCGTTTACATGATTTCACCCAAACCCTGAATCGATTTTTGCAATCGCTGTTTCCCCATCTCGAAACGTTTCTTCTTCGCCAGAAAGGAACAATTTTTCTCACTGGGTTACGATTCTGCTTTTCCTGGGAAGCAAAATGTGAAATTCCCTTACGAGAAAGATTGAAATTTTAGATATATACTTGTTCCGATTAGGGCATTGTCTAAATATCTAGGAGATTTGTGAAAAAACGTTTCTGTTTCTGACAATTTTCTGCTTGGATTTTTAATGTCTGTATCCCTGAAGAAGATGACCGAGTTCTTTCTGTATTCTTTGAGTAGCAGCTGCGTATAAACCGATGATCTTATCCTTTTGTTCTTGTCACAAATATACAGGGCTTGGATTGTCAATGGCCGCGGATTTGCAACCAAAGTGAAAAATGCTTCTGTTTCTTCAGCTTTGCAGATCAAAGACTGTGGAGCTCATATCGAATGCCCCAACTGCTCTTACCGCATTGACAACAGCAATGTGAGTAAAGCAACACTCTTCCTCTCCTGTCTTGTCTGAAACACATGACCTTGACTTGTCTTTTGTTGGGTTTCAGGTTCTGTTTCCATGGCCTGGCCTTCCTAAAGGTGTCAAGTTTGAGCCAGCTGATGAGGACATCATCGAATTCTTGGAAGCTAAATGTGGGATTGGTGGCTCAGAACCGCACATGCTTATCGAAGAGTTTATTCGCCCAGTCACTGAAGATGTTGGAATCAATTACACTCACCCTCAAAACCTTCCTGGTAAATGATAACATTCCACCATTGGATATGCAATTTACTCATAAATAAAGGCCTCCAGGTTTACTGATTCCTGTGATCTTTGAGCCTTGCTATTTCAGGTGCAAACAAAGATGGAGTAAGTGCCTTCTTCTTTCACAAGACGGTGCAAGCATATGGAACAGGACAGAGGAAACGCAGAAAGATCACACCGACACTTGTGAACGATGAACCAGTTCGCTGGCACAAGACAGGCAGAACCAAACCTGTGATGCTCAATGGGGTCCAAAGGGGTTGCAAGAAGATCATGGTGCTGTACAAGAGCTCTAGAAAGGGATCAAAGCCTGAGAAATCAAACTGGGTTCTGCATCAGTACCATCTAGGAACAGAAGGAAATGAGATAGGAGACTATGTTGTTTCGAAGATAACATATCAGCAGCAGAAGTTTGGTGAAATTCCTGATGAAGGTGAGAGTTCTGGGGTTAGAGGTGGCCCAATAACACCCAAGACTACTACTCCTGCGCCACCTACTCCTGTAAATGGTATTGCTGGAGATGAAGAAGCTTTTGATGATACTAAGATGTTTGATCCATTTGTTGAGGTAACCACAAAATCATTTGGAAGAATAGCTTTGTGTTCTATAGACCAAAGTCAGCTTTTGTTTTTAAAAAATTTTGTTTCATGGTAAAGCAGGGACTGGACAGCATTCCAGAAGCTGCGTTGGGGAGGATGTGGTCCAAAAAAGCTCGAACGGATGAGGAGTTTGTTGTAAACCTTAGTGAAGATAACTTAACATGCAATGAAAGCATTGAAGCTTCGTCTCTTTGGGAAAACCAGGTTCTCCCCAATCCTAGCCTTGGAACTGTTGGGGAACTCGATGGTTTTTCAATTTCAGATCTGGAGAATGCAGATTTGGGGACTCCTCCTGATTTCCTCACTGTAAGATCCACCTTTAAAATTAAAACCTTTGAAAATCATTACAAGTTTAGATTTTCTGACATTGTTCTCATGGGTTTTACAGTTGGCTTCTCAGGAGAGCTTGTTGAATTGGATGGGATGGCTGTGATTGGATTCTTGCTTGCCGAAGAAGAAGGCCCAAAGGCAGGAATATGTGTATAAAATAAGAAAACTTTAAAGTCTCCGCAACTGAAGTCATATCTCTGTGATAATTTTACTTCAGAAAATTCTCAGGCGATCAGTTTTTTGGCGGATTCCCGGAAAGTAACTCAGATATTCCGGGAATAATCATTTTCAATCTCCGAATCTTCCACTTGATTGTAATTCAAACAGATATTTTGACCTTTTGATGTGTACTACTACTCCTGTTGTTGTGGTTACTCTGTTTTGTTTGGCTCATAGGTCCAACGGTTATAAATATATTTCGGTATTTATCATTTTGACCATATATTCTCAAAAGATTCCATTATTACCCCATATTAATTTTTAATGCGACACACCTTCGTCTCAATTAGAGTTCTTCTTTTTTTAATAGCCAAGCTATTCCAAAATTTACCCTTTAGTATAAGTTAGTCGAGCAGGAAGATTCAGACTTTTAATATCGAAACCCTAATAACGCCCAGCAGTACGATGGTGAGGAGAGGTCGCGGCGGCGGAGGCGGAGGCGGTAGTATGGGCGAAGGTATTAACCATAGATATCTGAGTCAAGTTATGGATTCATGCGGCAAGGATTTAACTACGGCGGAGGATATCGTCGATGATCTCCGTTCTAGGTACAGTAATTTTGCGAGGCTGAAACGGCAAGTGCTTCTGTTCAATGTCAGGAAAGTCTTTAATGTCAGAAACAACAAGCGACTTAAAGACGACGAGGAAGATGATATCAATGGCGACGAGGAAGGTACTGCGGCTAAGAGGAAAAAACAGAGGCGACTTGATGAGAAAGAGGAGAAACTGCAGCGGGCTGAGCAATCGCATCTGAGGAGAAGAAATAAGGAACGTTCTCCGTCTTCTGCTTCTTCTTCTTCTTCGTCGGAAGATAGTGGCGATGTCTCGACTTCTGAGGATGCGATTTACAGCGAAAAGCTGAGTCCGCGGTTTGATTTGATCAATGACTCTCTAAGAAATGACTATGCTAAGGTGAACAACTCCTCTAAGAAGCCAATTGGGTCTTCTTCTTCGCCCGTGGAAAAAAATGTTGAAGTTGAGACTGTGACTAACAAAGGTAGAAGCAAGATGGCTACAATGGGTGCCAGAAAGGAGGCTAAAGGTTCTCTTTCCCTCAGTGGAACTATTGGTAATGGTGATTTGGAAGTTGAGGGTGATAAAGGACCTACTTTTAAAGACTTTGGTGGGATTAAGAAAGTGTTGCATGAATTGGAGATGAATGTTCTATTCCCCATTCTCAATCCTGAACCGTTTAAGAAGATTGGAGTGAAGCCACCAAGCGGGATTCTTTTTCATGGACCACCTGGCTGTGGAAAGACCAAGTTGGCCAATGCTATAGCTAATGAAGTTGGTGTTCCGTTTTATAAGATTTCAGCAACAGATGTGGTTTCTGGTGTTTCTGGTACTGAATTGCATATCTTTGTTCAGTTTGTTGTGTTTCCCTCTTTGATCTTATTCTTGTTGTACTAATAGAATATGGAAATTTTGTTCTCAGGTGCTTCTGAAGAGAATATTAGAGAGCTTTTCTCTAAAGCATACAGGACTGCGCCTTCAATTGTGTTTATCGATGAGATTGATGCGATTGGATCCAAGAGAGAAAATCAGCAAAGGGAGATGGAGAAACGGATAGTAACACAATTATTGACTTGTATGGATGGACCTGGTAACAAAGGCGATAAAAATGGTCCTGATTCTAGTGCGGGGTTTGTTCTCGTCATTGGAGCTACAAATTGGCCGGATGCTCTTGATCCTGCTTTAAGGAGAAGTGGACGATTTGAGTGTGAGATCGCTCTGAGTGCTCCAGATGAAGATGCAAGGGCTGAGATACTCTCTGTTGTAGCCCAAAAACTTAGACTAGAAGGGCCCTTTGACAAGAAAAGAATAGCTCGTTTGACACCGGGTTTTGTTGGAGCCGATTTGGAGGGTGTTGCTAACATGGCTGGCAGGATAGCCACAAAGAGAATCTTGGATTCAAGGAAATCTCAACTGTCCAGGGATGGTGATGATGAAAATTCTTGGCTGAGGCATCCCTGGCCAGAAGAAGAGTTGGAAAAACTCTTTGTCAAAATGTCTGACTTCGAGGTATGTTTATTGCAGGCGTGATGCGAGTCTACTAAAGTTTTGCTCTTTTATTAATTGCTCTGTTATCTACCAGGAAGCAGTGAATCTAGTTCAGGCATCTTTAACAAGAGAAGGATTCTCTATCGTGCCTGATGTCAAGTGGGATGATGTTGGTGGACTTGAGCATCTACGACTTGAATTCAACCGTTATATAGTCAGACCTATCAAAAAGCCTGATATTTATAAGGTAGTAATAAGTCACTTGGCACTGTTATAAAGTCAAGATTACTTGCTTGTTCTCTTGAGGTCTGAATGTGCCTCTTTGGATCATTTAGGCTTTTGGGGTAGACTTAGAGACAGGATTTTTGCTCTATGGACCACCGGGTTGTGGCAAGACTTTGATTGCAAAGGCAGTTGCTAACGAGGCAGGAGCTAATTTCATGCACATCAAGGTTTGACTTTCACATCAGATTTTTTGGATTTTGCTTTGCATATGAATGGTCCTGAATGATGTGATTTTTTTCTCTCTACCATTGGCTTTCAGGGTGCAGAACTTCTAAACAAATACGTTGGAGAAAGTGAGCTTGCTATTCGGACGTTGTTTCAGCGCGCCCGGACATGCTCGCCATGTGTAATCTTCTTTGATGAGGTTTGTGTTTCACATTTTGAACAGTCCTAGTCTAGCTAGAAGGCAAATGTACAATCATCAGAAGATTTTCCAAACTATATGACAAAAAATACTTATGTATATGTATGCAGACAATAAGATATGAGATAGAGCCAATAATGTTGATTCATGTTTCGGTTGATGCAAGAGCTGTCTGATTTTTATACATGAGTATTGTTTTTAAACTTCAGGTGGATGCTTTGACAACAAGTCGTGGCAAAGAAGGTGCTTGGGTTGTTGAACGGCTTTTGAACCAGGTAATAAATCTTACAGCAACTGCAAATCTTACTCAGGTGTTGATCAAATTGATCTCGATGTTCCACAGTTTCTTGTTGAGCTGGATGGTGGAGAGAGGCGTAATGTATATGTAATCGGAGCTACAAACAGGCCAGATGTAGTTGATCCTGCTTTCTTGAGACCGGGTAGGTTTGGGAATCTTCTTTACGTACCCCTCCCTAATGCGGAGGAGCGTGCTTCAATTCTAAAAGCTATTGCAAGAAAGAAACCCATAGATCCTAGTGTTGATCTGGATGGCATTGCAAAGATGAACTGTGAAGGTTTCAGCGGAGCTGATCTCGCTCACTTGGTAATCATCAAACTCATTTTTATTGATCTTGTTGCAGTGTTTCTTGAAACTTGACATGACCCATGTTCTGTAATGTGTGTGATTCTGATGGTTGGTTTGAATATATAAAATGGAAGGTGCAAAAAGCTACATTCCAGGCAGTGGAGGAGATGGCAAGCTCCAGTGAGTTGACTGAAGATGATGTTACAGATTCAACTCAGTGTACCATCAAGATGACTCATTTCGAGCAAGCCTTGTCCTTAGTCTCACCCTCTGTGAACAAGCAGGTATTCTCTTCTCTCTGTTTGCATCACTTTCAGAAAGTGAAAGTTTATTGTTTCTCGTTGAGTTTTTGAATTTAAACCTCATTTTGGTGGTTTTGCAGCAAAGAAAACACTACGAGGCACTATCAAAAAAGCTCCAAGAAAGCGTTGGAAGGAACATTGAACAAGTCACCGTAGGATCATCTTTTGCCCTTCAGTAAAAAACTCTTACTTATAGAATGTCTGCAAAATCCCATTTTTTGCTGAGGTACACACAGTCTTTTTATGTAAAGACTTGTCTGTTTTTCAACTTCAGACACGTAATAAAATCAAGTTATGTTTCCAACTGTTCTTATCAGATCCGTGATATTACAAAACGTTCTGAGACTATATTGTATATACAGAGATGATATAGAGAAAGAGAGAATAAATGCTATCGGCCGTTTTGAGCTTACCTAAAAGACTATAGAGGACTAATAAGTGATAGGTAGAGGTCTTTATTTATCAGCCATTTTCTCGTTTGCAATTTCCAGGTAATAAGTACTTGTAACTATCAGCATTCTGAATCAAGTATCCAGGGAGATGAACAGCTGAATAGGACCGAGGAATTGGACCTAGTTTCCCGATAATCTCTCTGAATGTGTGTTCTTCAGGAAACATATCGAACAGATCAGTTCCTTTGCAGATAACATCTTGGATTCGTCTTGGGTTTAGATAATGTAAGAATCTGACCCTGTCGGTGTGGCTATAAGCTTTCATCTTGAACACAAAATCATTGATGTGTCTGAAACAGAAGCTGCAATGCCAACCTGAATCTGTCAAAAGATTATTACTTTGCCGGAAATGAGCGTACCGAGTTTTCCCAGGCTGGTAGAGATGAACCGAAGCTCTCCAGCTTTTGCTATCGACATAGTACTCGTATGAGTAGAGGTAGTTTCTCAACTGAAGATGAAGAATCGGTGGGAATCCGTCACACCATCTAAGAAGATTGATGGTATGACCACTTGGGATTTCATCGACATCTGACATAATCAAAAGATCATCTTCTTTTATGCCAGCGAGTTTGATCAATTGGTCTAGTGCAATCCTTTGGAACGACTCTTCTACAAACGGGGTTTCCCTTTTCTTGAATCTTCCTCCCACATGCCCATAAGTTAGCCTTGGCTCAACGAATTTGAATTTCTTTTCCCGGTTGTCTGCGAAAGCCAACGGTTTTGACAGCCCGGTGAAAGTAGAGTTTGATTCGAGAAGCACAAACTGTGTAATGTAAGAACTTATCTCCTTCCAACGGATAGTCAGCATATCGATCTCGTTACTGAACAAGACAGCATCAAAGACTCTTCTTGGAGATTCTCGGATTTTCCAGCCATGAAGAGTGCAGAGCGTTTCCATTGAAGTATTCTCGTGATAGTAATGGGGAAGAATGTTAAAAGGTTTGGGAGGTGATTCCCAGAGAGGTCTAAAGAAATATGTGATCTTTTGACCGTGTAAATAGATACCGAAGATGAAGATTGGGAGGAGAGTGAAGAGAAATAGATATGTTTTGAAATCGAGTCCTCTTAGAACAACACATGGAAGCCTTGACATGGCCTGGCCTGCTCGAGAACCCTCCTGTAACAAGGGCAATAAAGATTTGTAGCCAATGGAGCAAACTCAGAAGCAATTGATTTGAGATTTTCTTTAGGAAAAAAAAGATCCTAATTTGTTCAAGTTTCAATTGCTATAAGATTAGAACAGTGCAGAAATCATCCAATTACCACCATCTCTGTACTAGGATTAAGAATCAAAGACTAGAGACTAAAAACCAAGAAATCACCTGTCCGCAGATAGTATCCGTCTTCTTTGAACTACAGTAACCATCGGACATTATTATTATTACCCACGAAACCCAATTATTGAGTTTTTCTTGAGGAATGTCGGATTCTCTCTCTGTGCTTTCAATCCAAAAAAAAAAAAAAAAAAAAAAAAAAAGGAAGATTCTAAGAAGAAGAAACAAGAGAGACGTCGCGGAGGAGAATGAAGTCCGAAAATTTCTCTCTTCAAATCGATTCTTCTCCACTCAGAGAAACTGTAACGCCAATTATAGCCGTTTGGTGCTTTTTAGCTTCCATTTCTAGAATTAAAATCACATTATTCAACTCTCTAATTTTCTTTTTGAGTAAATAAAGAAACATTTTCATACGTCAGATCTCGTAGAAGCGGTTTGATCGTACGGCTTAAAATCTAACTATTAATTACTCTCTTTACCAAAACGCGCAAAAAAACAGAAAAACTTTGTTAATAAAAATAGTAAAAGGAGTTTTAAACCGAACGTTAAAAAAAACAAAGCAGAATTTGTGAGCAGCCCCGTTTATGATACGGCGAAATGAAACTCCCAAACACGATAACGACGACGACGAGGGCGGAGGAGGAACTAACCATTCGGAAACAGCAACCACGAGTTCAGTCTATGCTCCAATGGTGGCGGAGGTGGACGGTCTTGGTAGCGGCAATCTGGATTCAAGCATTCACGGGGACTAACTTCGATTTTTCAGCCTATTCTTCCGACATGAAGTCGTCGATGGGAGTTTCTCAGTCGCGGCTTAATTACATGGCGGTTGCTTCAGATTTGGGTAAAGCATTGGGTTGGTCTTCGGGTTTCGCCATTGCGTATTTCCCAGTCTCCGGCGTTCTATTGGCTGCCGCCACAATGGGCCTCGTCGGTTACGGTGTCCAGTGGCTATCCATCGCCGATGTAATCGATCTGCCTTACTCTCTGGTTTTGGTTTGCTGCTCGTTAGCCGGACTAAGCATCTGCTGGTTCAACACCGTCTGCTTCATCCTCTGCGTTCGACACTTTGAATCCAACCACTCTCTCGCTATGTCTCTCGTTGTGAGTTTCAATGGAATCAGTGCTGCGTTGTTCACTCTTGGCCATGAAGCAATTAGTGGGAAGTCATCTGCAAGCTCTGATATCTACCTTCTCCTTAACTCTCTCATCCCTTTAATTGTCTCCGTCTTAGCCCTTTGGCCTGTCCTTACTAACCCTAATTCCTCTGAATCCGATACTAGGCGAACCCATGACGAAACCCGAATCTTCGTCGTCTTCAATGTCTTAGCCTTAATCACATGTTTTTACCTTCTCTTGCCTTCCTTAGACACATACTTAGCTTCATCACCTCGTTGGCATTTCCTCGGAGCCATTTTCCTTCTCCTTTTCCCATTGTGCGTCCCGTTTCTAGGCTATATTCTCCGTGCTCTCGAGTCCTATTTCCACCATCACAGCTCTGGTTATGAAGTGGTTAACATTGAGGAGCCCAAGATCCACAAAAATCATCATGAGATTGATGCGGAGGAGGGATGTGACCAAGTGAGACTGGGAGAAGAACATTCTCTTGGAATGCTGGTTTGTAGCATTGAGTTTTGGCTATACTACGTAGCTTATTTCTGCGGCGGCACCATCGGCCTTGTTTACAGCAACAACTTAGGACAGATTGCTCAGTCTCTAGGACAAAGCAGCTCGAACGCTAAATCCTTAGTGACACTCTTCTCTGCCTTCTCCTTTCTCGGAAGATTGCTCTCCTCTATACCTGACTTCACACGCAAGAAACTAGCCTACTTGACAAGAACTGGCTGGTTCACGATTTCGCTACTGCCAACACCTTTGGCCTTCTTCATCCTCGCGTATTCACCCAAGACATACCAGACCGGGCTATTACAAGTGGCTACAGCACTTGTAGGGTTAAGTTCGGGGTTTGTATTTGCGGCTGCCGTTTCTATAACTTCGGACCTCTTTGGACGCAACAGTGTTGGTGTCAACCAGAACATCCTCATCACAAACATTCCCATCGGATCGTTCTTCTACGGCTACATGGCTGGGTCTGTCTATGACACCAATGCGAGCCTGGACTCGGTAGTTTGCGTTGGAAGAAACTGTTATTTCGTAACGTTTTTGTTTTGGGGTTGTTTGTCTGTTTTGGGGTTCGTCTGTAGCTTGTTTCTGTTTATTAGAACCAGACCGGTTTATCACCGGTTAAAACAGAACCAAATGTAAAAACGATGTAGTATCAGCTGCCTATAATGGTTTAGATTGATCCCATCCGAGTATCTTCTTTGGATCCGAAATCTTTTCAGTGTAAAGTTAGCCTTGTTAAAGTTTTGAGGCTCCTTAGAGTATCTCCAACCATAAAAACTCTATCAAGGATTCTTAGCATTTTTTAATAATAAACTTAAAAACCTCTGTTAAGAATCGGTTCTAAAAGCTCTTAAATAAAAATTGATTCTTAAGAAAAGAGTTCTTAACGCGTGTTTACCAATATAATTTATAATTTTTAATGATACGAATTCTTCCTAAGAATTCCTCATTTTTTATTATTGGAGGTGCTCTTAGCCTCTGTTTCAACTTTATATTTAATAACTAGGAAACAAATCATCATATTTAATAAACTACGTGTCGTAATTAGTTTTTTTTGTTTTGTTTTTCAACATCAACGTGTCGTAATTAGTTATTAGGCGATCAGCATAACTCCAAATATAGCGAGGGACCCATATGAGTTTAAGGGTATAAAACATGAAGTGTGGATCGATGGATATGTTAAAAAAAGAAAGTAAAAAACGCGCACGGGAGATGGATCCGAAATCCACGGTTCCCGGCGAGGCAACGGCGGCGATAGAACATCGGTCATTCGCTCGGATCGGATTACTCGGAAACCCTAGCGATGTTTACTTCGGGCGTACAATCTCATTGACAATCGGTAACTTCTGGGCCTCCGTCAAGCTGGAGCCGTCCCAACATGTATTGATCAAGCCTCATCCATTCCACGATCTCGTCCAGTTCAGCTCTCTCGACCATCTCGTACGTTTTATTTCCAATCTGAAATGAAATGTTGTCGTAAATCGTTTTGGTATCTCGATTTTGGCATTATGTGATTCATTAGCTCGGATTTCGGCTGGTGGAAATGGGAAAGGATTTTTCGCACTTGTCTATTTGTTAACATTTGCTTCTTATTCACTAGATTCCAGATTTGGCCCCAAATCATTAATTAGTTTGGATACTGATTCTGAGATGAGACTTTTTTGGCATTTTAACAAGTAACAAAAGATTGAATTGTTGGTTAGGTGGGTCGGTTGGAAAATGAAGGTTACTACGGTGGTGTAAGGTTGCTAATGGCGATTTGCAAAGTATTCCGTAACTATTGCAAAGATAATGCCATTCAACTTCATCAACGAAACTTCTCTCTATCTTATGATACCAATATCCCTAGGCAGGTACACTCTTTGTTTCTCCCTTTCTCTCTGCTTTTCTATTTTTTTATTTTGCTCATTGCTCTACCTTTCATCTTCCAGACTGGGCTTTCTGGTTCTAGTGCCATTGTCTCCGCTGCCCTTAACTGCCTCCTCGACTTCTACAATGTCAGGCATTTCATCAAAGTCCAAGTCCGCCCTAACCTTGTTCTCAATGCAGAGAAACAACTTGGTATTGTTGCCGGTCTTCAAGACAGGGTAGCTCAGGTCTATGGTGGTCTTGTTCACATGGTGAGGCGACCCACCATTTTATCTATTCATAGCCTTTGGATCAGTTTATGACTTTTTTGATCTTTGCTTTGCAGGATTTTAGTAAGGAGCACATGGATCAATTGGGACATGGGATTTACACTCCTATGGATGTCACTCTCCTCCCGCCTTTGCATCTCATCTATGCTGAGAATCCTAGCGACTCAGGGAAGGTACTTACCATTCCCTGCTTACTAGTGATTTGGTTTCAAATGAAATTTGCCCAAAAAGCTAGTTCATTTCAGCATTAATGACAATCTGATATTAGCATTGCTTTCCAATGTAGGTACATAGTATGGTAAGGCAAAGATGGTTAGACGGTGATGAGTTTATAATCTCATCGATGAAAGAAGTTGGAAATCTAGCAGAAGAAGGTCGAACTGCATTACTCAACAAGGACCATTCCAAACTTGTGGAACTCATGAACCGTAACTTTGACATTCGGAGGTAAATCCAATTCGAGGTCAAATAATATGTTAAAGTAGATAGGAGTAAACACAGATAGTGATGCCTTTCTCTATAGGCGGATGTTTGGGGACGAATGCTTAGGAGCTATGAACATAGAGATGGTGGAGGTTGCAAGGAGGGTTGGTGCAGCTTCAAAGTTCACAGGAAGCGGAGGAGCAGTGGTGGTGTTCTGCCCTGATGGTCCATCTCAGGTGAAGCTTTTGGAAGAAGAATGCCGAAAATTGGGATTTAAGCTTCAGCCGGTAAAGATTGTACCTTCATGTTTGAATGATTCCGACATGCAGACCTTATCAAAGCCTTGATGGAGTCTTCTTCATTTCCAGAGAAATAAACATGAGCTGTTATGTCTCAGTTGTTGCGGTGCTTGTAATAAATTCACGGGTTCGAAACTTGGACACGAAATACTTTTGTTCTCTGTCTTTTTCTTGTTTGTTCCTTGTACGTCTCCCGTAGTTTTCCTTATATATATATATAATATTTTCCCCCTCCCTTCTGTGTAAGATTTCCACATTGGAAAACCAACTCTATTTACATTTTAACTGTTATTGAAAATCTAATATAATTTGATTGAATAATATTTGACATGTGAATATCGGTTTGGACTTTGACTTCCACAGTAGCTTGGTTGCCAGTTTATGGAAGAGTCACGGTTTTATGCGGGAAAAGTATGGATTTGGGTGTTACCACGTCAGCATAGAAGAGCTGTCAAGCCTGCCACGTATTATTATTTTATTATGATTAGCCTCTTTCTTTTTGTTTTTTGAAAGTGATTTGGATTAATTGATTTGATCTAAAATTATAAACAAATCCAACCATCTTTGGTTCATCATCATTGAAACGTGAAACATTAAACAACAGAAAAGTTAATGCTTTTTTGGACGAAAGTGAGCCAAAAATTAGGCAAATTTGGGATTGAATCCGCCATTGAAGATCCCTTGACCTTTATTGACAACCGGAAAAAGAAGAAGATCCCTTCATCTTCTCAACAATTGTGTGATTGCTCTTATCTTCTTCCTCCACTTCTCACGTAAAGGTGGGATTTTTATAACCGTGTTCTCGATCGAGATCAGTAAAATCTCGTCTGGGTGAATCTATTTTGATTTAATTCCGTCAGATTTTGTCTTTAGCTATATGAAATCTTCAAGTCTTATCATTTGTTCCAAAAATGGGAAAAAATCAAAATATATATAATAATCACTAATCAGGTAACGGCAGGTCCGTGATGTATCATAGGTAACGTAATTGAATCTTCATCTTCTTCTTTGTTTATTCATCAATTGAATCTTCATCATCTTCTCTCTTACGAGTTAAGACTAAAGAATAGACGCCTCATTACACCTGTGACCCTTGTCATTCACGAACCTTCCTGAAAAACTATTTAGCCCTTATAATTGCCCTCCCTCATTTTCAAGACAAGTTTAGGAAAGTTTGAAGTTTTCTATTGCGATAGGTATTTGCATGTTCTGTTGCGGTTGTTGTTTGTTGCGATTCCCTTGACGATAACATTCTAAAATCCGAATCTTTAAATGCAGGTGCTTGTATCTTGAGCCTTGAAGTTTGTTTTTTTTTTTGGATTTGAATAAAGTTTTATGGGAGGAGGTAATTCGAAAGAAGAATGGAGGCAAGAGTCGCCATCTTCATCTTCATCATCATGGGCTTCTCATCAAAGTTATCCTCAATATGGTCCAGACAGCTACAACTATCCTCCTCCACCTACTTATGCTCCTGCGCCGGCTCCAGCTCCAGCTCCAGCTCCAGCTCCAGCTCCAGCTCCAGCTCCAGCTCCAGCTCCAGCTCCAGCTCCAGCTCCAGCTCCAGCTCCGGCTCCATCTCCGGCTCCCAGTTATGGCCATCATCCTCAGCCGTCGTATACCTATAGTCAAGAGGACTATGCATCACAAGCTTATCATCCTCCACCACCTTCACAGAGTCATGGTGGTGCTGATAGGAAGAAATTTGATCGGAGGTATTCGAAAATATCAGATAACTACTCTTCTTTAGATCAGGTTCGTTCTAAGATAATGAATGATTGACCTTTGGATTTTCCTCAAAAGTGTTGAAACTGAATCTAGTATGTGTCTGATACTGATTCCAGGTGTCGGAGGCTCTAGGCCGTGCAGGTCTTGAATCTTCAAATCTTATCGTTGGTATGGATTTCACCAAGAGCAATGAATGGACAGGTTGGTTAGTGTTTTCTTTAGTTTTGAATGTAAGGGCCCAAGGAGAACACAGACTAATTGGTTTTGTTGCAGGGGCCAAGTCCTTCAATAGGAAAAGCTTGCATCACTTAGGAAATACCCCGAATCCATACGAGCAAGCAATAACTATCATAGGAAGAACCTTAGCCGCCTTTGACGAGGATAACTTAATTCCTTGTTATGGTTTTGGAGACGGTAACCACTGTTTTATCCCTACTTAATTACGTCTCTCGGTTTTCAGAAGAGTACGTATCAATTGGCTCATCAATATTTCATCTCTTTGCAGCATCAACTCATGATCAAGACGTGTTTAGTTTCTATCCAGAGGGTAGATTCTGTAATGGATTTGAGGAAGTGTTGGCTCGCTATAGAGAAATCGTGCCTCAGCTTAAGCTTGCAGGTTTTTTTCTCCTCCTCTGGCCTGTGTTAGCATTCTTTATCTCCTTGTGAAACGCAAGTTAAGTACTTAAGCTGTGTTTTTTTCAGGACCGACCTCTTTTGCGCCGATCATTGAAATGGCAATGACAGTGGTTGAGCAGAGTAGTGGCCAATATCATGTGTTAGTGATTATAGCCGATGGCCAGGTACTGGTTAATGTTTTAATTGCCTAAGTTGTGGTATGATGTTCTGATTTGTGTCTAGGGGTATGAAATTGGACTCAATTTTGATATTTCAGGTTACAAGAAGTGTTGATACCGAACACGAGCAGCTAAGTCCACAAGAACAGAAGACAGTTGATGCAATTGTGAAAGCAAGGTGCGAATATATCAATCTTTTGACTATGTTTCTTCCATTTAAAAGTTTTTTTCTATGTGTCTTATGCAATCAGTTTCATCCTCTCTATTTCAGTATGCTTCCTTTGTCAATAGTCTTAGTCGGGGTCGGAGATGGACCATGGGACATGATGCAGGAATTTGATGACAACATACCTGCCAGAGCTTTCGATAACTTTCAAGTAATCTTCTTTTTCGTATCATGATACTACAGATTGCTTCTTTTCTTCAGCTTAGAACTAATTTTCTGAGATGTTGCTCTGTTTCTAGTTTGTGAACTTCACAGAGATCATGTCAAAGAACAAAGAGCAGTCACGGAAGGAGACAGAATTCGCGCTCTCTGCTCTCATGGAGATTCCTCCACAGTACAAAGCAACGATAGAGCTTAAACTCTTAGGGTAGTGACCCAAATCCAAACTATGATAGATCTATGTTGTTATCAAAGTTGTCAACTTTCTCTGGCCTTACATTTTTGCAGGCAAAGAAACGGGGCTATCCCAGAGAGAATCCCACTTCCGCCACCGGTGCAGAGGGGATCATCATTCTTTAACCCGTCGAGTTTTGAACCGAGTGTACCTACGTGTCCACTTGAAAGCAAGCATATGAGTAGTGGTGTAGACGAAAACCAGGTAATTAATAGAAACTTAGAATCTGTTTGAATGTTAAGTGAAAAAAAGTTTGGAAGTTGAAAATTGGTTTGTTATTTGGCCTTTGAACAGCTATGTCCAATATGTTTGAGCAACCCAAAAAACATGGCGTTTGGTTGTGGTCATCAGACTTGTTGTGACTGTGGACCAGATCTTAAGGTGTGTCCGATTTGTCGTGCGCCGATCCAGACCAGAATTAAGCTCTACTAACAAGAACACCATTGGCGTAAGCTTAGACCAGTCCGAACCCATGTCTCCCTGAGATTTAAGATCTTTCTGTAAAAAAAAAAAAGTGTTATTTTGTTCTTTGATTGAATTCCGAAACTTGTATCGACTTGTTTTAGTTTCTTTGATTGGATTGCAAGAATATGTATTATAAATGGTATGTGGGATTTACTCATTCGATTGAACCAGAATTGCTTACTTTAAATTATCTCCAACCCGTAAAGGCAATTACGACCAAGAATCTAAGCGTTGCTAAACTAATCATCACTATTTTCCCGGGAAAATATTGAGTGAGAAGTTACATAGTCCAAATAAGTTAGCCAAATAAAAACATCCATTTAGAACCAAACCGATGATTCGCTAATGTAATTAAGGCTCCGTGGGACATGAGAAAATAAATGTACATCTTTATATCCTTGCATTTAAAGTCTTGAGCCCAATATAGAGGCCCATATCATTTAATCTACCAAATGTATTGCTGGGATATATATTCACCACTCATCAATTATCCATTTCCTTTTTCAAAATTAATTAATAATAAAACTAACGATTCTTAGCTTCTGCCAAGTTTGATAAAGCGAAAGAGATCCTTTATGGATTCTCTTCGATTCAACCTCCAACAATCTCCATTTCAATTGAAGCCCAGAATTCTCCGACCAAGAATGACTAACATATCAAACCAAACCGATGAAACCGATCCTCGACCATCATCCTCAGCCGGTAAGATCCAGCGGTTAGTACTCAACAACGAAGGTCGGACCAAACTAAACGTCGACCCCGACCGTGAATTCTATTTATACCCACGGTTCGTGAACCACGTTGACGATGGGGTCTTAATGCACAGGAGCTTGCAAGAAACCCTAGACTCGATTACTTCTTCGTCAAGGATCTTAACGAAGATCAGAAATTCGAGTTCGAAGACAAGTATTTCGACGCGGTTTTATGTTCTGTCGGTATACAATACCTACAAAAACCCGAAAAGGTGTGTCACGTAACGTTAACTAATTTCGGTTTATTTCAAAATTTATTAACCGGGCTTGAAGTTAATCTGCAGGTGTTTGCACAAGTGTTTAGAGTGTTAAAACCAGGAGGTGTGTTGATAGTGAGTTTTAGCAATCGGATGTTTTATGAGAAAGCAATTAGGGTTTGGCGAGATGGAACCGAGTACAGTCGGGTCCAATTGGTGGTTCAATACTTTCAGTCTATTGAAGGCTTCACACAGCCGGAGATCATCCGGCAACAGCCTGGAGCTCCGACATCGCTTTTGAATTGGCTTATGGGTTTTATTGGTTTAGCTTCTAGGCCGGATCCTTTTAATGCTGTCATTGCTTATAAGAATTTCAAATCCATGTATGAATAAATAAATATGAAAACTCAAATTTTTAAAGAGTAATAGCTGCATTATCATGGTTTTTTTTTGGTTACCAATGAGAAGAAATAAAGGAAAAAGTTGGTAGTATTGAATAAGAAGTTTGAGAGGGAAAAAAGAAAAAGAAAAAGCTGGAAAAACTTACAATACACATTTTAAAATAGTGAAAAATGATATTACAAAAATTTGAGCAACCAATCAAATTGGAAGAACCTGTAATACAAAATAAATAATTGAAAGAAAGATTACACACTGTGATGGATAAATATGATGTTTAGTTTTGAATATCATGTTTTGTAAGTGATTCGTTTTGTTTGCAGATTCATGGACAATGGACAATATCCAAGCAAGGTAGCCTTGTCCCATCTCAACGACTATCACGAGTTGCATATATCTACATTAATTATAATTTTGATTTCATTTACTAAAGTACTAAAATAAGTCCTATGAATTATGTAAGAAACCCCACGACAGGCAGGAGTTACCATAACATAGATTTAGTATTGAAATGTTTGTCAAAAACTGGTTATGCCATTTGTAATCCCGCATATAAACTTTGAAATATTGAAAATTTTTCGACATTTGTAAGGAAACAAAACATAAATAAGTAACTAGCTTAACCATATATAAGGAGACTGTACACTTTTATTTGCCCCAGATTCGAACACGTTACTTTAGAGATCTATCAAATATATTATCAACGGCTGATTACATGTTTACAAAAATTATGTATAAAACCTGAAATTCTTATTATATTATAAAAAAATTATGAAATATCGATGTTGTCTATGGAAGTGTTAAAGTCACAAAACAAAAATTGAACCAAAGGCGAAGCAAAGAAGTTGATTCAAAGTGGCCACTTTTTACCTTTTTATAGAGATATGGATAGAGTAACCCAATCATTCACCACAACACATCATATCCTTGACAAATCAACCCCTAGATTTCTCTCATCTTCTCGCCAATATGGCCCAACGCTTTCAATTGAACCCAAAGCCCCTCACAGGCCCACCCACCGAGCAGAAGCTGGCTGACAACTCAGGCGAGAGGCGTCCCTTAGCCCCGAGAACGCATGAAGACAAACCCTTTGGTGATCAATCAGATGATCACCAGCAGCACTATGTTGCTGCTCCTTCGGAGCATTATAAGGTGATGGATCATGAGACCGAGAAGATCGGTTCCATTGTCCCTAAGACTGCACATCACCCCCATCCATCTGAGGATGTCCTCGATGCTAATGCCCGACATTCGTTGGTTCCAAAATCATTGGGTTCCAATTCTCTTGGTGGAAGATTTGGACCGGGAAAGAAACAAGCTTTCCATAGAAATGGCAGACCAATATTTTCACTTTCTGATGACCGAGTCATGGCTGATAGAGTCTTGAAGACTCATAGCCCAGACATGATCTTCTTTGACGTCAAAACACTTCTCTCTGTTGTTGATGACATCTTCAAGTCTCATGTCCCATCCATTGACTCCTCTGCTCCTAAGGTTTAGTTTCTTGTGCAACAATTAATCTCCAGTTCAAAATATTGATTTACAAGTTTATTAAATTCCAAACATATGCAGCCGTCACTCGTGTTCAAGGACTACGCTGATCATACGTCCTTTGAAACTTTCGCGGATCTCATCGATCAAATCTCTTGCGAGGTATATAAGAAGCTTTCTTGTTTTAACATTTGACTCAATTTCTAAACATCAATGTCTCTGACACAGATCGACTGCAAGTGTCTCCATGGCGGTGACTCTCACGGTGTGATGACATCAGGGCTTCATTTAGACAGTCGCAATACGACGACGTTCTCTGTTTTGTCCCTGGTCTCCAAATACCGTTGGGATGCTAAGCTAGTCCTTGTCCTAGCAGCTTTGGCCGTGAAATACGGCGTTTTTCTCCTGCTTGCTGAGACATACGCAACAAATCAACTCACTAAATCTCTGGCTCTCATCAAACAGCTCCCTAGCATCTTCACTAGGCAGAATGCTCTGCACCAGCGTCTCGACAAGACCCGAATTCTGATGCAAGACACGGTTGATCTCACCACTACTATCATCCATATCTATCAACTCCCACCTAACCACATCTCAGCCGCGTTTACCGACCATGTCCCCACTGCGGTTTATTGGATTGTTCGCAGCGTTTTGATATGTGCTTCTCACATCAGTGGCGCCAGCGGTTTCAAGCAGGAGTAAGTTGTTTTTCTTTCCGATTTCTAGGCTTTCTTCATCTTCAAGGAACAAGTTTTAAAGGTTCTCATCTGGGTTGTCAGTCAAATCATGTCATTTATGGAAGTTTCGGAGATACATGAGAATAGCGAGAGGCTTAGGAAGATCAATGCTTACCTGATGGAGCAATTCAAGAAGAGTCAATTGACCATCGGTGAGATCTCTATGCAATACGACTTCGTTTTAACCTCTCTCTCTCTCTCTCTCTTTCTTTGTTTCTCTGTTCTCACAAGCTCATTTTTTTGCTCTGTTTCAGAGGATGGTATAATTGAAGAAGAGTATCAAGAACTCATTCAGACGTTCACTACTATCATTCACGTCGATGTTGTTCCTCCTCTGCTTCGTCTTCTCAGACCCATTGATTTCCTTTACCATGGAGCTGGTGCTTCAGAGAGACGCGTAAACACACATATATCTCTTAATACCTATGCCTCTGTTTATGCATCTTGTCAGTGGTGTCTGATCACTTATCTGCTTTCAACATTGACCAGGTGGGGATCAACGTGCTCACTCAAAAGCATGTGCTGCTTCTGGTATCAGACCTAGGAAACATTGACAAAGAGCTCAACAATCTGGAATCGCTCTACACAGAAGCATGGCAGCAATCATTCGAGATTCTGTGGGTTCCAGTTCAAGATTTCTGGACAGAAGCTGATAATGCCAAGTTCGAGGCACTTCATTCAGACATGAGGTGGTACGTTCTTGGAGAACCTCGGAGGTTAAGACGAGCCGCAGTGAGGTTTGTGAAGGAATGGTGGGGATTCAAGAACAGGCCTATACTCATCGCGCTTGATCCCAAAGGTCAAGTTATGTCGACCAACGCTTTTCCTATGGTCTGGATCTGGCAACCATTTGCGCACCCTTTCACGACCGCAAGGGAACGTGATCTTTGGAGTGAACAGGAGTGGAATCTTGAGTTCTTGATTGATGGCACTGATCCTCACTCCTTCAACCAGGTTTTCTTGATTGGAAAAAACAGAGTATCTTATGTTTATTTTTGTTAGAATTAACCGGAAAAAATTGAGTGTTTTGTTATTTTTAATGTCAGCTTGTTGATGGAAAATACATATGTCTTTACGGAGGAGAAGATCTGCAATGGATCAAAAACTTCACGAGCCTCTGGCGTAATGTAGCGAAGGCCGCAAACATTCAACTGGAGATGGTTTATGTGGGGAAAAGAATCCCTAAGAATGGAATCCAGCCGATAATCAACACAATCCGGGAAGAGAACATCAGTCATACGTTGTCGGACGTGTCCCAGATCTGGTTTTTCTGGACGAGGATCGAGAGCATGTGGGAATCGAAGCAAAGGATGCTGAAAGCCCGTGGAACCAAAGGGAGAGAAGGGTTTAAAGAAGGATTGAAAGAAGAGGAAAAAGACCTTGTTCTGCACGAAATCGTTGCTATGTTAGGTTATGGGGGAGAAGGAGATGGGTGGGGACTGGTGAGTAGTAAAGCTTCGGACTTGATGGTTCGAGCCAAAGGGAGCTTATTTTCCAAGGGTTTGGCTGAGTTCAATGAATGGGAAGTCAACATTCCCACAAAGGGTTTTCTGACAGCACTCAATGATCATCTCTTGATGCGTCTCCCGCCACATCACTGCACGAGGTTCATGCTTCCTGAGACTTCTGGGATCATACCCAATGAGGTCGAGTGCACTGAGTGTCGTAGGACCATGGAAAAGTATTACTTGTACCAATGCTGCCTTGAGTGAGATCCCACACAAGTTGATTTGGAAGCTTCCCCAACATTCCAATAAAACCAAAGTTTGTGTCTTGTGTTTATCTACTTCATGTTGTTGTTGCTGCTTCTGCTCTATCAAAGCAGAACCATTGTAATAAAATTTGTGTTTGTGATTTGGAAAATTTTTAAGTTTTATGAATGGGAAGCTTCTAGAACAATCCTCTGTTTTAATATTGCTCTTCTTTGTTGATTTCTTGACCTTTAGAGCATCTCCAACAGAGAATCCCATTTGGGGTTCTTAACAAAATTTTAATAAAATTAAAGTTAAGAAACTCTCTTAGAGTTCTTAAATATTTTTGAGTCCAATGGTAGAACCCCAAATAGGGTTCTTAAAAAAAAAAATTACAAATTAATTTATATTTAGTTGAATTTAAATTTAATAAATTTTAGCTTTAGATAAACGATTTGCATTTAAGGGAGATGGATAACCCTAATTTCGCTGTAGAATAACCCTAATTTCGTTTAAATCAAATAACCCTAATTTCTCTAAATCACATAACCCTAACTTAGATCTCATGATTCAACCGGTTATTGAGCAAGATCTACAAAGAAAAACATCAGGATTCATACCTTTCCAAAGAACCTCGATCATCCTAGGGTTGAAACGCCTTCGGCGACGGTTACGTTTCTTCACGATCACCGACATCTCGAGGAAGAGAAAGAGAGAAGAAAATGAGTTGTGTCGAAAAACCAAAAAAAAAAATTAATCACATTGCTTACACAGTACAATAACCAATGAGAATCAGCCCCCTCATTTTAAGAAACGGTTCTTAAAACCCTTATCTAAGAACCGATTCTTAACAATTAACCCATTTCTAATTTAATTTTTTTTTAATGGGCTAAAAACCCCTTAAGAAACCCACTAAATACTCTGTTGGAGGTGGTCTTAGGTTTCTAACATTAGTAGATCAAAATAAGTAACTGAATCTTTTCTTTTTCTTTTGTCTAAACTAAACTTTCTAATGTAACATTTAAGTTTGGTCTTTATGAATTTGAATAATAGAAAGTAAACATTTAGCTTTTTGAAATAATTCAATGATAATTAAATAGGCAAACTAAAGATGAACTGTCTTTTGTAGATTTTGTACTTCTTTTTTTTTTTTGTGGATCTTTTACATTATCCGCCATATTATAAGAAATTTGCCACGTTACATTTTTTGTAATTCCTTTTCAGACGCTATATCTTTAATAAATAAATAATATATATGGGTATGTAAGGTTATAGAGTCCAAATCACATTTCATATACCCAAAACAAAAGATAAAAGTGAATCTACATAAACAATTTTTTTTAAAAAAAACATGAGATTGATTGATGATTTGATGTATTACATTTGCCACGGGGGAACACAAATCAAACGATAAACGCCGGTTACTAGCACATGATTAATTTTTAAAAGTTAAATCTTCCAAAACATCAATACCTTTAATTCGATGTATTGCATACGTTGAATTTGATTTAAAAGAAGTTTTCTTATATATAGTTTCTGATGGCGAGACATCTGAATCCTGACCGTGGTTAAATAGTCTTTTGACTCTTTTGTTTAGATAATGAACACACAGATTAGAAGAAACACTTAGGAGTGTATTGGATAAATGATTTGGAGATATTTGATATGATTTAGTTAAATTTTGGTGAATTAGGAATTTTGTTATTAAATTTTTTGAATTTTCACTTAAAACCATGAGATTTTGATATTAGTATTTTTAACTAAGAAATCCCATGAAATCTTAGCGGAAACTTTAAAATCCAATTTTTAAGATGTTTTCAATAACAATGGATTTGATTGTAAATTTAAAAATCATTAATCCAATAACACTGAATTTTAGAAAATATTTTAAAATTTTTATTTCAATAACACATGATTTGTCATTTTAACTCAAATCTCTCAAAATGATTAGTTCAATACACCCTTCTAATAATTTGTTTTCAACATAATCAATATAATTCAAATTAAATCTAAACTAGACAACTTATATGCTAGAGTTAGAGAGAGAAAATTATGCAGATAAATTCAAAAAACAACAACAGTATTACTTTTAGAAATAGAATGGCATTTTATCCATATACCCTTGGTTACTCTAGTTTTGAATTTTTTTAGCCTTGTCCTATAATATATTATTGAGCTTACGAAATTCCATAGTTTTACCCATAAGAGAGCAAAGAATAACCTCACACCCTTTTGTTCACTTCACTCTTGATGGTATCTGAGTATTTGTCTGAGGTATGAGATACAATATATCTAAAGTAACTAAAAGCAAATGACAGAATCCATTAATTCTATGATATGAGGTCAAGTAACATAAGAATCAAACAAAGTAGCAAACAAAATGTGTTGTTACATCCTTTAGTAACATAAGAATGCGAGACCTAAATAGTAGTCCAGTGGTAAGTATAAGGTTATATGAAATCGACCAATATATAATATTCACATAATAAATATCGCTTTGTTTATTAAGCAAACAAAAAAAAAAGCTTCGTTTAATTAGTCTGAATTATGATTTAAAATATTTGATCACACCTTTAACAAAAAAATATTTGATCACACAAAAAGTATGAAAAAGGAAAGAGAAAACTAGCATGAGATTTTTGATATCATAACTACATAAATTAATCTACTGTACGCAGATCGATTTTAAACATGTGTAAGGTGTGCTGGAACATAACCCACGAAAAAATGACAAAAGACTTGTATATTATAAGATCTAAAACTTCAAGTTGGCCATGAGTTTAAAATGACAGGCTTATATGAAATTAATATCACACAGAGAGTCTTATCGCACTAACGACATTCACGTGGACGGGAACTATATCTAAAAATTAAAATCATTCTTCTATAATACGCCACCAAAAAGAAAAGCAAAAAAAAAGGAAACAAGATTTTTAAAAAATGTTATTCTTGTAGATTTAATTTAATTGTTCCGGAAGCAAAGAAGTCGATTCTCAATTTCAACCGTAACTAAGGTGGGAAAACGAGTATTTAAGGCTAACCTCACGGTACGGTAACATACCACAATAACAAGACAGTGCCTCTTCTTCTCAACTCTCTCACAAGCAACCGAACCAAGAATGGAGTCGCTGATCAAGTCCCAGCACGCTCAGAAACTGGCGGGTCACAGCAGTACGACCGGTAAAACTCCGGCGATGGAGATGGTACCGGCTACGGGACTGGCGATGTCATCGGACGAAAACATGATGCTGAAACTGATCCAACACACTCACTCCCCTGATGCTCGCGAGGTCCAAGTGCGTGGCCTTCTGTCTCTCGTTGAAGACATTCTCGATCGTGCCACTCTTGACTCTGACGACACCAACGCCTCCGTTAGTATTCGTACACACAGTCAATTTCATTCCTAGTTCGTACGTTTGGTCTTGTTCCTTTACCTACTCGTTTTGATTTTGCAGATGCTTCCATTGCCCACTGAGGATAAACTGATGCAGTCAAGCATGATGAGTGTTCTCGATAGTGTCTCCTATGCTATTGATCGCGTCGCCTGCGAGGTATAGTCACATTTCACCTTTCATTTGCCTCAGTTCAAGTTATTCTCTGTTTATGCTTGTCTGGTTCACCAAAGTAGGTTTAGTTTGGTTCAATTTCAGAATATATTTTACTTTATAAAATATTTCAGTTTGATCATCTTGGTAAGACGTACTCCTAGATATAAGTAACGATCGATCATAACTGTTATACTGAAATAATGAATCATACCTTCGATGATATATATAAATCGCATTCTCTAAAGATTGTTGTACACGTAACCACCACCAGCCTATTTTCCTGACCTAACCTAACTTGGAACATAAGCAACAGAATGTTTACACTTTACACGGTTCTCTCTGTTCTTTTTTTCAGATAGCCTACAAGTCTCTGACGGGATCAGACGCGCACGAGATCACGATGTCAGTGTTCGAACATCTCTCGAGCTTCCACTGGGACGGCAAGCTCGTTCTGACTTTAGCCGCGTTCGCGTTGAACTACGGAGAGTTCTGGCTTCTAGTCCAATTCTACTCAAAGAACCAGCTGGCTAAATCCATAGCTATGCTCAAGCTCGTCCCTGTTCAGAACAGAGTGACCCTGGAGTCTGTGTCACAAGGGCTTAACGATCTCATCCGAGAAATGAAAAGCGTCACGGCATGTGTAGTGGAACTCAGCGAGTTACCTGATCGGTACATTACACCGGACGTTCCTCAGCTGTCTAAAATCCTCTCTACAATCCCAATTGCTGTCTACTGGACCATAAGAAGCGTCGTGGCTTGCATTTCTCAGATCAATATGATCACTGCCATGGGTCACGAGTACTATTATTGACTTTGTTTTATTGATTTTTTTTGTGTTGCATCTTCATGATCACCCGATAACGCTTTATTTATCAGGATGATGAACACTCAAATGGATTTGTGGGAAACATCGATGTTAGCTAACAAACTCAAAAACATTCATGACCATCTCGCTGAGACCTTGAAGCTTTGTTACCGTCACATAGGTTTGTTTGATTAATTTGTATCGTACCCTCTCATTTGATACATTCATCTCTCTGTTTCTTTACTGACAAAGACTGGATCTTGCAGAGAAGCAGAGGAGCTCAGAGTCCTTAAAGGTGTTGCATTCTCTATTTGACACCAGTCACATTGATAACATGAAGATTCTCACGGCCTTGATTCATCCCAAAAGCCACATGACTCCATTGCATGATGGTTCCACCCAGAGAAAGGTTTCTGTGTTAGTTTTTTTTAATGTCCATAAATGTAAACTGCTGAATCAAGTAATCACTAATCTATTAAGAATCTTGCAGGTTCACTTGGATGTGTTGAGGAGGAAGACAGTTTTGCTTCTCATCTCTGATTTAAACATACTACAAGATGAGTTATCGATTTTCGAGCAAATCTACACAGAGTCTAGGAGGAGCTTGGTGGGAATCGACGGTAAAAGTCATATGCCTTACGAGGTTGTGTGGGTTCCAATCGTGGATCCTATAGAAGATTATGAAAGATCTCCGAGTCTACAGAAGAAATTTGAGGCTCTCCGTGCACCTATGCCATGGTATTGTATATAACACATTCAAAACACATGTAGCAATCTAAAAGATGGAGAATTTAAAGTTGTTTGGGGCTTGTGGTGGTCAGGTACTCAGTGGATAGTCCTAAGCTGATAGAGAGACATGTGGTGGAGTTTATGAGAGGAAGATGGCATTTCATGAACAAGCCGATACTTGTGGTGATTGATCCGCTAGGCAACGAGGCTAGCCTCAATGCGCTTCACATGATCTGGATTTGGAGAACTGAGGCTTTCCCTTTCACTAGATCTCGTGAGGAAGAGCTCTGGAGGAGAGAGACTTTTTCGCTTAACCTCATCGTCGATGGCATCGACGGCATCGACTCTGTCATTTTCAACTGGGTAATTGGAATGTCCTCTCTTTCTTTTTATGATACTTCTCTCATTGAAAAGTCATTTTCATTCTAGGGTTTGGCCTTGAAACTTTAGGAACAGAACAGGGTTGGGTTTGACCTAGTTTACATTGCAGATAAACCCGGATAATTACATTTTCTTGTACGGAGGAGATGACTTGGACTGGATAAGGAGATTCACAATGGCGGCCAAAGCAACGGCCAAAGATTCCAACGTGAAGCTGGAGATGGCTTATGTCGGAAAACGAAACCAAAGCCACAGGGAACAGATCAGGCGGATCAGTGAAGCAGTCAGGTCTGAAAATCTGAGCCATAGCTGGGCTGAGCCTGCTTTGATGTGGTTCTTCTGGACTAGGCTTGAGAGCATGTTGTACTCCAAGATTCAACTCGGTAAAGCCGATGATCAGGACGAGGTAAGAGTAGACTAGAGTTTTCAACTTTTCGGTTTGTATGGTAAATGAATTACTCTGGTTTTGGGAAATTGGTTTAGGTGATGCAAGGAATCAAGAAGATACTGAGCTACGACAAGCTTGGAGGATGGGCACTGCTAAGCAAAGGACCTGAGATAGTGATGATCACTCACGGTGCCATAGAAAGGACTCTGAGCGTTTACGACCGGACCTGGAAAACCCACGTCCCGACCAAAGGCTACACCAAAGCAATGTACGACCATCACCACGATGAGGTCCTCCGGGAAACCGGTATACCTTGCGGCCACTTTGACTTCCACATCACTGCTCGGAGCGGTCGCATTCCGGAGAAGATGAATTGCTTCGAGTGTCAACGTCCGATGGAGAAGTACATGAGCTTCGCTTGTTGTCACGATGAGAAGCTCCTTGCCCAGGACGAGAACTATAATTTCTGAAAGCTACTACATAAGCACGCGCCTCTTCCCGCTTCTTTTTTACTCAGTTTTTAATAATTTTCTGAATTTCAATGTCTTTGTATGAGAATTGGTCAGTCCATGTGTCTGGTTTGGCCTTTGTGGACTTGTTTGATTCAAGTATTCCTAATAATTTTCAATAATAAACAATTTTTTTTTTTATAACTTTCTAACTTTTTTCTTAATTAATAAGACGCATATAAAAACAACATTTTTGAAGCTGTCAAAGATGGGTTAGTGAAGACCCACCACTTCAAAAAAATATATATTTGCTTTCCTTCTTCTTATATTGTTTCTTAATTCCATTTTATTTAATGGACCCCCATGAAGGACACCAACATATACCTTTTATTCTTTCTATTTTCTAATGTTTTACTCTTAATTATTTACTTATATTCTTACCATTTTCTAATTTATTATAGGTACATGTCATTTATTGGCTTAGCTTCTTTTTTTTTTTGGTTCAACATTGGCTTATCTTCTTATAAATGTTTGTTTTGTGTTAGTTGTTGATATCTCGTTTTCTTGTCCATTGAATTATGGCATTTCAATGTGCCCCTCATGTCGTCAATATATTGTTTTTATTTCCTTGTTTTGAGCCATATATATCTTCATGTGTGGTCCATCTTATAGTCTCAAACAACTTTTCTTAATTCCTTATAAAGTACGAATTGCTACTATACACATGAAACAATTCTTATCCTTGATTTGGAGTAGAATTTATTCTTAGAAAATCTACAACTTCCTTCTTTCGAAACTTTCATTCTTATAAGTTATTAGTATCTATGACAAAGCAGTTTGGTGGATTAGTCTAAATCAAACCAAAAGGTTAAGTATATGTCATAGAACACAAAAGTCTAATCATGTAACCTATGGTTTTTTTCTAATTACCAACCTCATCCCACATGTTATTGTCTTTCTTGTTTTGTTTAGCAAAACACTTGTAAGCCTATTGTACACTTGAACTATTAATGTAAACCCTCTTTCTTGGAGGAAAATGCTTCAAAAAAAAAAAAAAAAAAAACTCCTGTCGACTTCTACTTTAACTTTTAATACATAAATTAGGGGTGACGTGTATATTATTTGTGATTCGTCCAGTCTACGATATCTGCTAGGGAAATTAGGTACATAGAGCTTTCAAATGAGTAAGATGTATTAGCCGTTGATATCTACTGATACATCGATATCTACTAATATCTAAGTATCTAGTAACAAATCCACTCAAGTATATATATTGAGATCAAATTGCCTATAATTTTGTAACTTGTGGGTAAGAAGTAAGAAGAGTAAAGATATAAAATAAAGCACATAGATACGTTACCCATACCTAATCCCTAGATTGAGAAAGACACATAATGTGGTCAAAAGTAAGGTTTTGCTTAATTTGAGCGTTAATAGTAAGAAAAGAAACATAGAAGAAAGTGTTTAGTAGGAAGAAGGAGTCTGAGATTAAAAAAAGCCACCTGTTATTTCCTCTCTCTCTCTGTTCCCAAGAAAGAAAAGCTTCAATCTCAAAAAACCAAACCAAATGGTAGCTGTGTAGAGACGGAGTGAGGAAGAAGGAAGGAGATGGGAGGGGTGACGTCATCGGTGGCGGCGAAGTTCGCCTTCTTCCCGCCGATTCCGCCGTCTTACAAGGTGGTGACCGACGAGCTGACGGGACTGTTGCTTCTCAGCCCTTTCCCTCACCGTGAAAACGTCGAAATCGTAAAGCTACCGACCCGGAGAGGCACGGAGGTGGTGGGTATGTACGTGAGGCATCCGATGGCAACCTCGACGGTTCTATACTCCCATGGAAACGCCGCCGATCTGGGACAGATGTATGAGCTGTTCATCGAGCTTAGCATCCATCTCAAGGTTAATCTCATGGGGTATCTTTCTTTCTCTCCCTCCCTCTTTTTTACAAGTTGTCTTTTTCTTTTTATGATTTGATGGAAGTATGTTTAAAATCATTCACAAGCAAAAAAAAAGGAATCTTGGGCTTCAAATCAATCACTTTCGATATTTGTTTAGTTCAGTTGGTTCATGTTGCAGATACGATTACTCAGGGTATGGACAATCTACTGGAAAGGTTTGTCCTTTACCCGATGATTCATGATTCTCAGACAGTCTTGTGATCCATTTTTGAGTTTTAGGACATTAATATCTTTCTTTCTCCGTATGATGATTGAAGCCGAGTGAGCATAACACGTATGCTGATATCGAAGCTGTTTATAAGTGTCTTGAAGACACCTTCGGCTCTAAGCAGGAAGATGTCATCCTCTATGGCCAATCTGTAGGAAGCGGTCCCACATTAGATCTTGCTTCCCGGTTGCCTCAGTTGAGAGCCGTCGTCCTTCACAGCCCCATTCTCTCTGGTTTAAGAGTCATGTATGCCGTCAAGAAAACCTACTGGTTCGACATCTACAAGGTTTACCACTAGTTGAATTTCTTCTATGCAATCACACAACTCTCCCAATTTGTAATTATGTAAGATTTGTGTGTGTGTTTCCGCAGAATATCGACAAAATCCCATATGTGGACTGCCCGGTTCTCATCATTCATGTAAGTCAGGTTTCATATACATTTTGGGGAGCATTTTTGGATTCAAGCATTTGTTTTCAATTGTGCAGGGAACTTCGGATGAAGTAGTGGATTGGTCTCATGGGAAACAACTATGGGAACTCTGCAAAGACAAGTACGAGCCGCTTTGGGTGAAAGGAGGGAACCACTGTGATCTTGAACACTACCCTGAATACATCAAACACCTCAAGAAATTCATCACAACAGTAGAGAGGTTACCTTGTCCGAGGATGAGCAGCGACCAATCAGAGAGCGTGAGCCCGAGGAAGAGTATGGACAGGAGAGTGAAGCCGAGACAAAGCACAGAGCGAAGAGAGAGAGAGAAGCCACCAAAGAGTCAGTCCAAGAAGAGTAGCAGCAAGCTCAAGATCTCTTTTGATCATCTGGATCGCTCCAGGAGGAGCGTTGACCAGATTGAGAGGGGGAGGAAGAGTGTGGATAGGTTGGATAGAGTTCGGTCCGGGTAAAAAGAATCCACACATTTATATATTTATGATACGTATAGATGAAGAGTACATAACTGTTCTTTACCGAACAAAACCATGTGGCCTTTGATATTGATTTGTAATTTTTATGCATTTTGGGATTCATTATCTCCTTTAAAATCAACAACCTTTTCTCAATTTCAAAATAACTAATTGTGGATTTTAGGATCTATTTTTGCTTGTAAAAAAGGGCTAATGGATGCCCATTTTCTTCTCAAATCCATCGATTCCCCTAAAAATTCTGAAATGTGACAACATATAAATCCGTCTCCTTGTCCTCTACCTTTTCTTCATCTAAAGCTTTTGCAGTATTCAGAAAAATTAAAATAATGTTTTAGCTTTGGAACAAGCTCCTTTTAATCTCTAATCAAAAGATAAAACAAATGGCACGTCAAATAGTCGTATTTGCCCTTTTGGCTTTGGTCGTGGCAACCGCATTCGCAGCGGACGCACCTTCAGCTGCTCCTACTGCCTCTCCAACCAAGGCTCCGGCCGCCTCTCCAACCAAGGCTCCGGCCGCTGCACCCAAAGCATCATCCCCTGCTGCAGAGGAACCCGCCTCTGAAGAAGATTACTCCGCTCCCGCCCCCACTAACTCCTCCCCACCTGCTCCTACCCCCGAATCTATAAAAGAAACTTAGGAATAAAGAACAACACTTTTTATTAGATTTAGAAAAGCTCTCACGAAAAACTAAATCTCTTTCTCTAAGTCTTATGGTAAATCACACCAAAGACTCCTATTTATATGAATTAGCTACTCCTAATTCAACTAGGAATAGATAAACACAAAACCTCTCTAGAATTATCTAAAACACGTTTGTATTTATCTCTAATATCTATTAATCCTACTCGACTAATAGATAAATTCTTCCGGAAGCTACTAGAATTATCCAACATTCTCCCCCTTAATTCCAACATGAATTTTCGGGTCTTGAATTTCTTCCACTCCGATGAGACTTCGCATTTCCTTGAACTTGATCCTTGCTAACGGTTTTTTCAAGATGTCAGCCTTTTGCTCAACTCTGGGAATGTGTTCCACAATTATTTTCTCATTCTCCACACACTCTCTAATGAAGTGATACTTAGCAAGAATGTGCTTACTCCTTCCGTGGAACACTGGATTTTTTGTTAATGCAATGGCTGACTTGTTATCTATCCTCATGAGTACTTTGCTTCCTTCAGTGCCTTGTACTTCATCTAATAGATCCTTAAGCCAAATAGCTTGTTTAGCTGCCTCCGTTGCTGCGATAAACTCAGCTTCACAAGATGATAGTGCAACAGTCGGTTGCTTTTGGGAGCACCATGTGATTGGTGACGTACCGAGATAAAACACATGTCCCATTGTACTTCTTCCATCATCCGGATCGATATTATGGCTGCTGTCACTATATCCAACAAGCTCTTTAGTACAAGCACGTTTAAACGTTAAACCATACCTTGTCGTGCTCTTTACATATCTAAGGATATGTTTGATCGCTTGCCCGTGAGACTCTCTTGGACTGTGCATGTAACGGCTTAGAACTCCCACAACATAGGATAGGTCCGGTCTTGAGTGTAAAAGATATCTTAGGCAACCGATGATTCTTCGATATCTTGTAGCGTCTATCTCTTGTTCATCTTCAGCTTTAGACAATTTAAGACTTGTATCCATCAAAATATGAGCAAGGTTACAAGATTCCATGCTTGTATTTAATAAGACCTTCTTCGCATATCCTTCTTGATGAATGATGATGCTGTCTTTACCTTGAGTTACCTCTAACCCGAGATAGTAGGTTAATTTTCCTAGGTCGGACATCTCAAATTTGCCCGCCATATTAACCTTGAAGTCATTAATAATCTTGGAGGATGATCCCATCACAAATAAATCGTCAACATATATGGTGACTAAGAGAGTGTTCGCCCCTTCTTTCTTGCGATATACAGAATTTTCTTTTGAGTATCTTTGAAACCTTAAACCCTTTAGAATCTGATCGAGTTTATTGTTCCATGCCCTTGGTGCTTGTTTTAATCCATATAGCGCTTTAGAGAGAAAATACACCTTGCTTTCTTCTTTAGCTTTAATAAACCCCTCGGGTTGAACCACATAAATGATCTCCTTTAATTCACCATGTAGAAATGCTGTCTTGACGTCGAGATGATGAATTTCACAGCTGTTTGTAGCTGCCAAAGCTATAAGCAAGCGAATGGTCTCTAGCCTTGCTATTGGTACAAATACGTCTTCATAATCAATACCATATTGTTGAATGTATCCTTTTGCCACTAACCGAGCTTTGTGTTTACTTATAGAGCCATCAGAATTTTTCTTAATTTTAAACACCCATTTGAGTCTGATGGGCTTTATGTTTGCTGGTTTATCAACAAGTTTCCATGTGTGATTTTTGTTGATTGATAAAATCTCATCCTCCATTGCTTCTAACCATACTTGTGAATCCTTTGCTTCTCCAAAAGTCTCCAGTTCACCATTTATTGTTAGCATCAAGCGCTCGATCTCAATATCCAAAAGAAGGATATAATCTTCAAGATGCTTCGGTTGAGAGATTTGGCGTGTAGATCTTCGTAGAACAGGTTGTTGAATTTGTGAAGCAGATGATGTGCTCGTGGAGTTAGTCCCAGACATGCTGGAAGAGTTAGAGGCGGACAGAGAATCGACAAACTTTCCACTCTCCCCCATTTCGTCGATCTCGGCTTCATCCATTTCAGCGGTCTCGGTTCCTTCCGCTTCTTCCTCGTTATTAGCTATGTTTTCTCCATAGTCTATAACTCCACCCCATTCAAACTGGAACATGTCTGGTCTATAATCCTCTTTTTTATCAGAATCTCCCCATCGCCAACTCTTTCCCTCGTCGAATACCACGTCTCGGCTAACTACCACTCGCCGAGTCGTTGGATCGTACAACTGGTACGCCTTAGAACCCGGCTCGGTTCTGAGGTGTACAAGTTTTTTGACTGATCATCAAGCTTCTTAAGGTGTGAGAAGTCCACCTTTGCATAACTAAGACAACCAAATACTCTTAAATGTTGAATATTTGGTTTCTTGTTCTTGAAGCTTTCATATGGCGTCAAATTCTCCAATGCCTTAGTTGATATTCGATTGATCAAATATGTGGAGTGTCGAACTGCTTCTCCCCATAAGTAGTTAGGTACTCTCATGGACTTCATGATGCTTCTCACCATCTCTATTAGTGTCTGATTCCTCCGTTCTACAACTCTGTTTTGTTGAGGGGTGTACGGAGCGGTTAGATGTCGAATAATTACAATATTTTCTCAAAAATCTCAGAATTCTTTTGACATGAACTCGCCTCCACGGTCTGTCTTGAGGGTTTTGATACTCAAACCACTTTTCTTTTCTATGAGTACCTTGAATCTCTTGAATTTTTCGAATGCATCACGCTTTTGTTTCAAGAGAATAGTCCACATGTATCGTGAGAAGTCGTCAATAAGCACAAATATGTGACAGTTTTGTGCTACTGTCGATGGAGTAATTGGTCCACAAAGGTCACCATGAACTAGTTCCAGCGATTTCTCGGCTCGAAAACTAGTAGAACTAGGAAACGGTTTCCTTGTTTGTTTCCCGACAAGACATGAATTACAAATCTTGTTTTCTTCTACGATTTTAGGCATGCCCGTCACTCTCCTTTTGCACCATGATTTTTAATTTTGCGAAACCAATATGTCCAAACCTCGCATGCCATCTCCATGAAGCATCGTCGGTTTTTGCGTTAAGACATGTTGGTTTTGCGATCCCCATCCGGATTTTGTATAACCGATTTGACGACCTTGTCACTCTCACAAGTAATCTTCCGTTCTCATCATGCATTTTCAAGAGATCATTCTTCATTCTTACCTCAAAACCGGACTCAGTTGCTTGTCCAAGACTCAAAATATTATTCTTGAGCTCCGGTATGTAATAAATTTCCGTTAGGAGTTTTTGTTCTCTGTTTCTTCCTTGGAATGTGATTGAACTTCTTCCCTTTATGTCAATGCATGATTCATCTCCGAATCTTACTTTCCCGGTGATCCCCTCGTTTAGCTCCAAAAATATGATTTATTTCCCGTCATGTGATTACTCGCTCCATTGTCTAAGTACCACATATCATTTTCTCGCTTCTCGGTTACAAATTTCTTTGGAATCAAATTTTCCTCATTCGAACACACCACCTCGTGCATGTAGAGAGGAGTGTCGGCTTCTTGAGTTTCGGTAAGGTTTGTCTCTTGATTTTCTTTCTTCTTTTCGGGGCAAGCTCTCGCAAAGTGTCCTTTCTTGTCACACCGGAAACACACAATTTTTGACCGATCCTTTAGAGAGTTTTTGGTATTGTCTTTTTCTGAGCTGTGGCCATTAAACCTTCCTCTTCCTCTTCCTCGACCTCCTCGTCCTCGTCCCCCTCGACCTCGTCCTCTAAAATTGTTGAACCCACCACGAGAACCGTAAGAATCAGTGGTGTAAAAGAGCTTACTCTGATCATTGTCTTTTGCTTCATCTCCGATTCTCTCCTCGTAAGCTTTTATTCGTCCAACAATTTCTTCAAAGAGAGTGGTATTTAAATTCAATACTTGTTCAAGTGAGGCTGTTATTTGAATGTACTTGCTCCTCGGAAGACAATTAAGGAATTTTTCACCAATTTTGATTCTTCCATTGATTCTCTTAGCGCTACCGTCTTTGAAGTGAAACTTGATAACTTTCCCGCGAAGTCATCTATTGAGTCCGTATCACCCATCTTCAAGCGATCAAAATCCGCCATGAGTGTCTGCAACCTTGCTTCCTTCACGCGGTCTGCGCCAATGTTGCGTGTCTTCAACGCTTCCCAAATTTCTTTTGATGTTTCAAGATCTCCTATTTGAAGAATAAGACTCTCGGGGATAGATTGAAACAACAGAGCAATAGCTATATTGTTTTTCTTGACATCGACTGATTCGGGTTCAATCGTATCCCACACTTTTTGTACCTTCAAAGTTACTTTCATTCGCATCGCCCAAACGGTGTAGTTCGAAGATGTGAGCATAGGGCAACTGATCGATGGAGGTTCGGTCTCCTTCGTGTGTGGCTGCACGTTCGTGTCATCTCCCATGGTGTGGTGATGGCGTTGGTTGTATGTCCGTAAGATCTTCGTGATTCGATCAATTCCTAATCGAACTCGTCAAGTCTCAAAGCTCCGCGATCGATTCTCTAACACGGATCGATTTTCTTAAGCTCTGATACCAATTAAAGGAAACTTAGGAATAAAGAACAACACTCTTTATTAGATTTAGAAAAGTTTGCACAAAAAAACTAAATCTCTTTCTGTAAGTCTTATGGTACATCACACCAAAAACTCATATTTATATGAATTAGCTACTCCTAATTCAACTAGGAATAGATAAACACAAAACATGTTTGTATTTATCTTTAATATCTATTAATCCAACTCGACTAATAGATAACTTCTTCCGGAAACTACCGGAGTTATCCAACAATCTACCTCCGCCGATGGCCCATCATCCGAAGGACCCACTGCCAAGTCACCCACCAGCGCCGCTGTATCCCATGTCAAGCTCTCCATCGCCGGCACTGTTGTCGCCGTCGGATTCTTCTTCTTCTCTCTCTAAGTTTTTTTTATTAATCATATTTGTGTAACACTATGAGATGAGGCCGCATCTTTATCTACTACTATATACGACGCCGATTATTATCGAAAGATTAAATGGAGTTATTATTTACTTATTATATGTTTTTATTAATTTTTGGTTGTGTTTCGAAATTCTCGGAATGCCCCATTTCTGAATTTTTAGGAAATTGGTTCCTTTACACATTCTAAGAAGAACATAGATTAATGAAATGGATTATGATAATACAATGCAATATCATAAAAATCACTAGTTAAAAAAACAAATTTTTCAACGATTCCAAGCTAATCCTTCTTGGAGCTAAACACTTCTCCCCACACGCTCTAAGTCAGCGCAATATACAATCATACATGATGATTTCTTTAACATCTCTCGGCTACTGTAACAGAGCCTACAAAGACGACACACACATCTCTCAGTCACAGAAAACAATGGCTATATCCTTTTTTTAAGTTGTTAGCATACATTTGACGACTAGTGAAAGTGAGCTTACTTTCTTAGCTTGGTCTGTCGATTTAGGTCTTTGTTTGTAGAAGTTTGGAAGTGGCTTGGCCTTGAAGCATAGCTTTTGCTTCAATTTACTTCTTTCTTTCTCTACACTCCTCTCCTCCACTGTTGCTTGCCGTTGCTCGTTCTCTGCTTCCATGTCTTTGAATTTCTCCTCTAGCTTCTGAAAACATCAAGAAACAGTAAACTGGCGTGTTACAAGACAAGTGATAAACACACAAGAGCATAGAAACCAAAATCTCTTAAGCTCTTCTTGCCTTTTTTCTTCTCTCTGCTCTCTCCTCTGTTCTTAAGCCAAACGGTGTAAAACAGCTCGGTGTCCTGCTATTGTTTTCCAATAACTTGGTTAAAAGCACAAATTATACACATTTTTGAATTGAGCAAACTTTTATCAAGATCAGTTCTTACTCCGAAGGGAGGAAATTCCATCTTCCTCGACCTGTCTTGGTAGAAGAATCAGGAGCTATTTTCCCTCTGCACTTACTGTAACACCTCATTACTTCTCTAACCACACAGGAAACAAGTAAAAAGCTTTTATAAGAGTTTGTTGAGCAGCGTTTACCTTCTGTTACTCGATAAAGGCGTGGACAAAGAGTCCTCAACAATGCCCTTTGCAGACACCTGCAATCACAAGAGCAATAGCACTACTTGGTTGAGTGAAACACTGTTTAAAGAATGCAGGGACCTTGTTTGATGGTGTCCGGAGAGGAGTTTTGTAGTCTTTGGTTGGTTTAGAAGAAGTTCTTGAGACATCAATCTTCCTTATGATGGACACTAATCTATTGAACTCTTTTGCAGGTGTGAAAGTGTAGGAGTTGCTCTTGTTGCTAGGCTTTTGACTTGGAGTCTTCTCCGATGAATTGTACTTAGAGACTCTTGGTTTGGTACTGCTCTTTGGTTGTGAATCTTTGGATTTCTTCTGCAAAGAACTAACAGATCAAAAACAAAGGAAGCTAGAGAGAAAGACAGCTTTATCACTATTAATAAGGACTCAGATAAATTACCTTAAGTATGATAGGCTTCTCCTCCACTTGTTCTTCTTGACCTGTAGATTCTTTGCCATTGATCTCTGACTCAGCCTCCCCACGGTTCTCTTTCTCATCAGATTGTCTATTACCAAGTCTGCCTACTTTTTCTGCAGGTAATTTCATTTGAGCAGCATCTAAAGATCTTCTTGGAATCTCAAGATCCGATTTTGAGATCAACCAATCTTTCTTCCCACCTCCATTGATATCTTCTTGAAGTGGAAGCTTCTCTGGTTGGGGTTTATGGTTTTGCTGTTGAAGCAAGAGTGCCTCTTCGGCAGCAGCTTTTCTTGCAGCAGCTAGTTTCTTGTAGTGAGCTTCAAAGAAAGCTTTCTTCTGAGCCACAGATCCTGGCTTTGAGTATCTCTCTGCCTCTGCCACATAACGATTCTGTGTCGACAAAGCTGACCATTTTTCCCAGTCAAGTTTCTCCGGCATGAATCTCCCTAAGGACACAGACTGTCCTAAAGCACCAAGAGAATCTCCCTAGACACACGGAACAGAGAGCTTCGTCAACAAACAAACAAAAAACAGAGAAAAACATGTGAATTTTTTTTTGGAGTTGGAATTGGAATGGAAGAAATGATGAGCTAACTAACTAACCTCTGGAGCTGCATATGAGAATGGCTGCATGAGACAAGCAGATTCTCCCATCTTTTTGGAACAAGATCTAATTTTACAGACAGTGATGTGAAATCTAGATTGAATTGAATTCCAAAGATAATCAATTTGTTAAATTTTTGTTTATAATGTGGTAAAAGAAAAAAACAAAGAAAGAAAGTAGAAGTGGGGTTTTTCGTCCGTTGTATTTAGCTTTTTAGTGTTTTAAAATTTGAATTCAAAAATTGCAGGCTTCTGGGTTTCTGTCTGTTTCTTCCGTGATACAAGGGGAAAAAAAAGAAAAAGCTACACGCTTTATGCGATTTTACTATTAAAGTATTACCACAGGGGAGAGAGAGAGTGGTCCGCAAAAAATATATATATTAGTGGAATTTTTATGTAAACACGCACTTTTTCTAAAGTATATATTTTTAGCTTATGTATTTATTCATTCCCTATATATTTCCTGTTGACATGATTTCACTCAATGTATTTCCCTTACGAGCTTGCGCTAAGAGATTGATTTTTTGGTTCCTTTGGTTCAGTGTTTTGAAAAATATAATACGAATTTAGAAATCTTAACAGCAACAAAAAAAAAAAAACAAATCCTTGAAAGAATACAGAGAAACCTATATGACTTTAGGGAAAACTCCCAGATTTTCAAGCAAAATGTATCACCTTTTCTTGGTATAATTGTATCTACACATTGCTCAGATTCTAACAGAAACCCTCCACGCTTGAATCAAGGAGCCTTCATCTTTCTCAGGTTTCTGTGTTACGAACATACCTATCTCGATCACTCGTGTCCAAGAAACCAGTGTTCGAGTACGATGTTCGTCTCTTGTTTCTATAACCTTTCCCTCTTATTGTTCCTCTGACTTTACGAGTCGAGAACACCAAAAGCATCACTACCAAGAACCCTACACCAGATATCAACCACAGAGCGATCACCCATAACTTCAACGTGCTAAATCTCCCTTCAGACTCCGACGAACCAGTTGATTCTTTCGAATCATTGCTTTCTTGGGCTTGTTTCGTTTCAAAGTTACCAACTTTTCTTGAAGCCGAGATCTTCTCAGTCGTTTCTGATCCGGGTTCAGGGCAATTCCTTCTCTTGTGATGCAGAAACAGAGCTTCGTTTAGCTTCTGTCCACATTCGATGCTGAGAAGGTCTCTTTGCCGTAGGTCATTGTCTGTTTGATGGACTGCCGAAGGATTAGGCGGGTCCGGAAACTTTGCCCAACATTTGTTGATCAGATCGGTGTTCCTCCAATTCGCCTTGTCGAAGCTCCAATTTCCAACTTTGAACTCAAGACCGTAATGGAAAACTCGATAGTCAACACCAGGTTCAGGAACATACCCAGGATATATCAAAATGTCTTTGTTTATGATATGCCGCAAATTCAGCTGCAATGTCAATTATAAGTAGTATTTAGATCACACTATAGTCCCAAATCCAATCATCCTTCAGAGAGCTAAGAGTTATGACAAGTTTTACCTCTGCAGCACCGAATGAATAACCATACATTTCGCTGATCCAACCAGACTCGTATATATCCCCAGTTAACTCCTTCCCGTAGTGTTCTTTGTCTGCTCGAACCTCCTGGGTTTTGAGCAACCAGTACATTGCGAATTTCCGGAGATCCTCTATGTGCATTATAATGACTCCACCAACTTTATCACAAGCCTCGGGATTACGCGTGTGAAGTCTTGCAAGGTCGTTGTCACATCCGACAAGATAGCTAAACCAAAATAAACAGACAGAGAATTATAAAAGGTTGCCGCATCATCTAGACAGAGAAATATGGAATTGTATATTTACTAGTAAGGAGTTGAAACTGGTCGGCCTCGAGCTGCCTTGAACTCCCAAGGAGTGATGGGTCCTCGGAGGATCATGTCAGCATCAAGAATTACTACGAACTCTGCATCAATGTTCGTGTGGTGAAGCCAATGGACAACCGCTGCCGGTTTGTTAATTGCTGGGTACCTGATTCCGTCAAGAACATAGCAAAATCAAACAAAGATCAAATTGTAACTTCAAAAACCCGAGGTTTAGCAACTACTCTTACCAATCGCCTGTTAGAGGATGCCTGCTCATGGAAGGAACATAGTGCGTCGGGGCCAAGTCATGACCTTTATAGTTTTTAAGATCTTCATCTGTGCAACTGAGAAGCCGAGTGATATTTCCAGGTTGGCCGCTCAGGCGGAAACTGTGCATGAAGCCGACTGTTTGCCAATCGAAATAAGTCGTGCACTCAGTAGAAAACAGAGTGTGGATCTTTGGATAAGTTCCTTTGAATTCATCAACAGGTGGTGGCTCGTGTTGATCTGGCAAGATATGTACACTTCCTGGTGCAAGAAGTTTAGGCTTCGTTAACTCCATGAAAGTTTTGCTCTTCAGAAAGCTCAAGTATTTGGACCACTTTGGTTTCGGACAGCCATTTTCTGCATGACGCAGTATGAGTCCCTCGTTCAATGTATTCATACATTCAAGACTCAAAAGTAGACCTCTTCGCCTGTACTGATCAGGTTCTATCATTTTCACCTATTCAATTGTTTTCTCAGTGATTGTACCCATTAGAAAGACATGAAGTGAAGTTGAGAACAAGTTAAGGTTACCTCTCTTGGATATGGAGGCTCGGGGAAGAGACGGTTGCAGTCATAGACTATATTGTCCTCGTGGTGGTCCAGTTTAGTGAAAGACCAGTTCCCGATAGAAAAAGGCAAACCGTAATGCAGAAGAATAGGCTCGACACCGTCACGTGGAACATACCCGGGATATATCATCAAGTCGTCGTTAATCTTGTGCTTAAGTCCAGCCTGTGGATCAAAAACAAAATGACAGAGTTTTACAATCGAAATCAAAAGTAGTGAAGAGTGTCATGGTAAGAGAAGTAAGGAAGGTGGTGAGTTTACCTCAGCAGCACCGAAGGAGTAACCATACATCTCACTGATCCAACCTTTGCCGTAAACATCTCCAGTGATATTGGTGGTCCAGTGAGCTGTGTCTTGGCGAACCTCTTCGGTCTTTGATAGCCAAAGAGGAGCCAAGACCCGAAGATCATCGATATGCATAGCGAGAAGACCGCCGACTTTGTCACAGAGTTCAGGATGCTTAGTGTGCAATCGCACAAGGAGGTTATCACAGCCGACCAAGTAGCTGCATATAAAGAAAAAGTGTGAGAGCAAGGAATGAAATGATTATATAGATAGAGAAGAAGAAGATAATACCCGTAATGGGCAGCAAAGGGTCTTCCAGTTTGAGCACCGAGTTCCCAAGGGATGATAGGACCTCTAATGATCATGTCAGCATCAAGAATTACGACCCAATCAACATTTTTGGCATCTTCACTGTGTTGAAGCCAGTGAAGAACTCCAACTGGTTTGTTAATTGCTGGGTACCTTTTAAGACAAAAACAAGTTTCTCTCAATACTTTTCCAAAACATGATTGGTAGATCCAGAAAGAGACAAGGGGGTACCAGTCAGCGGTCTTAGGATGTCTGCTCCAAGAGGGCACATGGAAAGTGGGAGCCAGATTCATGCCTCTGTAATTCTTCATCTCCTCATCGGTACAGCTCAATAACCGGGTTATCGGACCGGGTTGCCTCGATTTCTTGAAGCTGTGCATCAAACCAACCGTCTGCCAATCGAAGTAGTTCTGGCACTCCACCGAGAACAGCGTATGGATCCGATACGGAGCCCTCTGACCCGATTCATCCGCCATACCCGACACCACCACCGCAGCCACAATCGCCGTCATCAAACCCCACCGCATCTCCATCGCTCGATTTCGAATAGAATAGTCAATGCATGGATGCGTTACCTTCTTCCTATAAACCCGATGGTTATGATTAGGTAGTGCCGACCACGAACTCCAACTTGTTTTTCTTTTTTTATTATAACTTAAAATTGAGGCCTTTGGATTCAATAATCAAAGATTCTCTATGAATTTTTCGCTCTCTGAATCGCCCGACTCTGGGTGCCATTGTCTACGGCCCATTTCACATACGTCCAAGAGTCGGCGACTTGTCACCGTTTCACTGTTCTCCCAGTTAATTCAGTATTTTGCCAATAATCCCAAAACGAATAATCATTTTCTAACAATATTTACAATAAAAGCTTCTAAATATGATTTGTTTATCAGACAAGGCAATTTTTTTCTACCCAAGTTAGTAGAATATGCATTTATTTAGAATATAATGACTATTTGATGATGTAACTTTTTTTTATGAAATATTGTTACTCCATTTTTTATGTTGGGAATCTCGCATGATCTAATAAAAACCTAAAATAATATATAGACAGTATAGATTATCAGTTCATTAGTTATCACTTGTTCTTGGATTGGAAACTTATAAACTTTGACGTTTATTTTAGCTTTTTATAATAACTACACATTTTCATTTTTTATATCACTAATATAAATTAATTATAATTTGATCTTTTAGATCTACTGGTATATCTTTACTAGTGTGCCAAAAAATGTAGGAGGTCACGTCATGTTACTTGAAATAGCTGGTTAGCCACTAAATAAACAAACTGAGACATACCATAATCACATATCTCTGCCAAGTCCCCGTTAACACGAATTAGACTCATTCTCCCTCGTTGACCTTTTTGTGTATAAGACCTATTCCCTTTTGCGATGATCCGACTGTATCAACTTAACTAACAAAGAAGACAAAGAGAAAGAGAGGAGATCAAATATTGCAGCGATGAGATCTTTCAGCTTAATGATCTGTCTTCTCCTCTTCGCAATGCTGATTATGGTGGCCGACTCGTCCTATGGTGGAAGCGACCAGAAACACACTCCTCCTCCTCCTCCAAAGGCTCCTTCACCATCACCAAGTGGTGACGGTGGTCATTTTGGTGGACCCAAGACGCTTCCACCGCCTCCAAACGCCTCCACCACTTTCACCATATGCCCGCGGTTAATCGCCGCAACATTGATTTGTGCCTTGGCTTTTGTCTTCTAATATCTAATACGTATTTTGTTTATCTTAAAGTTGCTGCTTGAATTTATTTCCTTCTTTTTCCTTTTGTTTTTCAACTTGTACTTGTGTACTGATCTCAAACTAACCACTGAATATACATCAATCATATAAATTTTGGTAACTAATAAAACAAAACTACATACTGTATATGTACTTCAACACAAATTTTACATATTGCAACTTTTAAGAAATTGATCATGATGAGTCGATGACTATTACTACTAGTACTACCTTGATGTTCGTTAAATACCGTTGACTTTTAACTATAAAATACGAGATCAACGCCCGTTAAGTTGTGTTTGTTGCAGAAACATTCATGATTCATGCGTTGGCCACCAAACAGATTCAGATACATCAATATGTTCGCAAAAAACTTATTCTCCCTCGTTGACTTTTCATTCATAATAAGTATTATGTTAGGTGCTCTTGTATGTTTCTAAGTTAGAAATTCTAACCATACATATGGCGTGTTTAATCAAAATATTTAAAACTTAGGAAAAATTCCATAAAGATACATTAATTATTTATCTATTTAAAATATTTGTTTTTTAATTTTAATGTTTAAAATTAACATACGCAAATTAATTTTGCCTTCAATATAATATACAAAATTTTAAATGAAACTCATCTAAACATCCACTAACTTTCTTATATCTAAAAATCTTGGAAAACAAAATCTAAGAGATAATCAAGTTTTTGTTCTCACTTTTCACTATTGTTTCCCTTATTTTTTATATTAAAATAATAATAGCAATATGAACTGATAGAATTTTTTTAAAAGAAAACTTTAGGAAAATGTAAAGAGTTAGCCTATGGACATATATTTTTATAATTATGTTTACAATACTAAAACATAGATTATTATGGTATGTATAATTTTCTTAATATGCTTGCAATTAGTACAATATCTTTTTAAAATTACTTTTATTTGTTAACTATTTCTATTGTTAAAATCATGACTTCTATTTATAAACTTTCATATTTTAGGTGAAGAAATTTTTTAAATTTATAGTACGAGCCTTTATTTTTTGGTTTATCTCATTTTTATAGTTTTTTTTTAGTTTTAGAAAATTTACCTATACTAGTGAGACTAAATTCAATCATTAGATCAATAAACAAAATTATAGAACAAAATATGTTATCACATTATTTAAGTTTTATTAATTAATAATTAATTTTGATTATAACAGATTATATGGTAGTATGTATGAATTTTGTAGTTTCGTCATTGTCCGGTTTAAATTTAGTATAATGTAATATAATTTATATTGTTTAAATTTATAATTTCTACACTCATGGTACTTACCAGTCAACTTCAAAGTTTATAAAGTGAAAGTCCATATTGTGAAAGTCTTTACAATGAAGTTCTTGCAACAACAAAAATATTTGTAGCCAAAAAATGATAGTCGTTACCAATCGACCTCTAAGTTTCTCGTTTCATTTTGTTTGAAACCCGCAAAAATAAAACATAGTCGAATAGAGCAAGAAACAGATTGATGGTTTTTATTTAATTGGGTTATCTACGAGCTGACTTGTTCCATCGATATCTCAAAAAAAATTCAACGCGAGGGTTCTCACCTTAACCGTTTGCTCACAAGAACTTTCTTTGTGAACAATTTGTTAATCGTTTCAGAGGAAAAACATCTGAGTTTTTGTGGTCTATGATACAATGATCATTATGTTTTGGGGGAATAACATGTAATAGGTATGATGATAAGTATGGAACTAGCAACACGTGTCAACAATCAAATTAGGAATGGAATTGATGCTGTCCGCATGGAGCTTGGGGTTCGATGAAATTAAAGTTTTTAGAATTTTGCAAATCTAAAAAAAAAAAAAATTATGTTGCAGTTGTTTTGGATCTTGGTTTTATGCAACTACTTGGACTTGTTAAAAGCATAGGATTTTGCAAGTACTTTATAATTGTTTTGGATATTATTTTTCCGCAAGTACATTTTGTATTCAATGAATTTTGTTTCAATATACAACAGAAAAAAATGAAATTTTCATATAAATTGGGAAATTTACCTATTTTTTTTTTTTTTTTCTTAATATGTTTTGGTTTGGCCCAATCCTAGAAACATTTGGGCCGGGTCTAACGAAGTGGAAAATCGTTTGGTGGTGATCTTCCTCGCTCTCCGCCGCTCTGAAACTCCCAATAAGCTCGGTCAGGGCTTTTGTTTCCTCGGTCTCGTAGAAACTTTAACTTGATTTGTTTGGATTCAATCGTATTTCCTCGGCAGAAACCCTAATTTCATTTTTAGCACGGAGATAATTCGGTGTTTCGCTTGAAATGAAGGGTATAGGATTGATAAGCGGATCCAAGGATGTAGCCCGGAGAACATTTGCAGCAGCAGCAGCTAGTAAAGCTAAGAAAGGTGGGAAAGGAGGAGGAGCTAGTGATGCTCCTAAAGGTTCCAGCTTGAGCAAAGAGATCAAATCCACTACCGTTGTTGGTGCTAATACTCTTAAAGATGGATCTGATCCCAAGATCCTGCCTGATTCTGATTACCCTGATTGGCTCTGGCATCTTCTCGATAAGCGACCCGCGCTCAGTGAACTTAGAAGGAAGAACGTCGAGACTCTTCCCTATGATGATCTCAAACGTTTTGTCAAGCTCGACACTCGTGCTAAAATCAAGGAGAATAACTCCATCAAGGCCAAGAACTGAGCTTCCTTCTACATGTTTTGTAACCTCTCTCTCTCTCTCTCTGTGGTTTCCCCCTTTTCACTCAAACTCTCTCCCAATTGCAGTTTTTTTTATAGATTGTCTTTGTATGTGGAGCTTGCCACAAATGGGATTTACCATGGGAACTATGCTTGCTATTAGTAGATTCTTTCAGTTAGATTAATGCATTTCAAGAGTCAATAACATTATGATCGTAGTATATCCAAGAAATTGCTGCATCATCTTTTCTTTGCACTTTGAATGCGGAGTCTTAAATGGGTTTATCATGCTTGTTCTTAAGTAAATTCTTTCAGTTAAGTTGCATTTCAGAATCAGTAGCACTATGCTCTTGTAAGTTCTTGATCCCTAGACTGTTTATTAGTAAACCCAAGAAATTACTGCTTCTGTAAGTTAAAACTCTTGGCTCTTGTTTAACCAAACGATATGTCGAGCAAGTGTCACACAAATCCTTCTCCGGATAGAGGAGGATCCAGATGAGTTGGTTGGTTCTTAAAACTAAAAAGTGCTGCAGCTGTACCTGTTCCATTTTAAGTATCACATTTATTGTTTACTGTAATAGCATTTACATGGGACCTCGGATATTGATAGTGCATCACTATTCTCTAGACTCTTGTGGGGTTCAATATCTTCAAAAGAAAGGTAAAGCAAACTTTGCATCATTATCTCCCTTTTGTTCTTCCATTATTGCTCTTCTTTGCTTTGATTGTTCCTTGTCCTGTGACTTGCTCAGTTTCAATTTCATATTGCTTTGTAGTTTTGATTGCTTTGCTGTCAACTTACTGGTTATACCCACAACCCAGCCTAACCATCCTCTGTCTTTAACCTATATGAAGAGTTTGGTTGAGTTTCAATTTGAACCGGGTTTTTGTTTATATGAAGGTCTTATTGGTTTGAGTGATGGTTTTCGATGGTATTGTTGTACTTGTATCTGATAAGTGTTACTTATTGCTTTTATGGGCTATATGCCATGCCCATGAAAGTAAGAGTTTGAAAATGAGACACCACTCATCACATGCTTTTATGGGTACAACAAAAAATAAAGCTAACTTTCTTCTCATCACTTGCCTATTTTCCTCTTTTGACACCTTAACCATATCTTGCTTTGTTTTATTTCCGCATGTTCAATTTGTTTTCTTAATTATATGCTCACTTAATCTTTGATTTAGTTATGTTAATGATATAGTTATCAAATCTACTGTCATGATTGATAGAAACATTTTGAATTGCTGATCAGAATTTGTCCTTTATAATATCTTTACTATAATGGGGCATTGGATGTAGATGGCCACCCCGTACCACATTAAACATTGTTACGGCTTATAATAATACTCTAAAGCTACCCTTATTTGTCGTCTAATAACTCGTACCTATACATATTTATACGTATCACATGGCATCTAATGTCTCATTGGTAAGTTTTTAGTGTTCATGTTTCCTTTATATTTATCCAGTCTTTATTTTGTTTTAAAGGGTTTTCTCGGCATATAAGATTAGTTGGAAATTTTCAAATACTGCTGCATTACTAACGGATATAATAAATTGTCCAATATCTCAGATCCTGAAATAAAAACGAGTAACGACTTTTAATTTTTTTAGTCTCAATGATGTCATATTAAACTTCTTTGATATCGAATTAAAGAGTCGATAATTCGAATTGCTTTGGATAGTCCGGCAAGACTCAATTCGATCACCTCGAAAAAGTAGTTTAACTTTTGATACCAACTAAACTCGGTCTTGGTATTAATATAACACATTATCATATTCCCTATGGCTGAAAAGGGCCACTTTTTTCCATGTGTCTCTATCATTACAATGAGTCCTTTTTCACTTTAAAGAGTTTAGGCATTTCTCACTTCTCACCACTATTTCTTTTATTTGTTTATCATCTTTTTCTCTTTCTCCACATTTATTTAAATCAAAATTTCACATTATTATTTCGTAAATTTAAAAGCATTTTTCTCCCTTATATCAAGCGTTAAACATTTATTCAAATAAAAATCTTATCCTTTGAAATTTGGTATTTATTCCATGTAATGAAGACACTAGATTGTCGGTTACATATAAATTACAAGTTTTATTTAGACCGGTTATATAACCCAAGTGCGATAGATCATTTTCATACTTGATTTATTTATATTGAAATAGTTTCCAGATATTTTCTTCAATTTATCTCCGGTGACCAATCCTTTTGCATCAGCTTCTTCTTCTTCTCCTCTCTCTATAGTATATAGAAGGGTTTGTTCCTTGATCACCAAGAAATCTCATTATTCCCTCTCTCTTCTTCTGTAACTCTTTCAGTTTTTCCACAACATAGTTTCTATGCCTCCGACATACTTTCCTCTCCGGTGGGAGAGCACCGGCGATCAGTGGTGGTACGCTACTCCCATTGATTACGCCGCCGCCAACAGCCAGTATGATTTAGTTCGCGAGCTTCTCCGGATCGACTCCAATAACCTCATGAAGCTCACTTCCCTCCGCAGGATTCGCCGCCTCGAGACCGTCTGGGACGACGAATCACAATTCCACGACGTCGCCGCCTGTAGATCACGCGTCGCTAGAAAACTCCTCGCCGCCTGCGACGAAGGCGGCGTGGGATCCAAGAGGAACACTCTTATTCGGTCTGGGTACGGCGGCTGGCTGATGTACACGGCAGCCTCCGCCGGAGATCTAGGGTTTGTTCACGATCTCCTCGAGAGAAATCCTCTGCTCGTGTTCGGCGAAGGTGAGTACGGCGTAACTGATATACTCTACGCAGCTGCGAGAAGCAGAAACGACGACGTTTTCCGTCTGATTTATGATTTCGCGGTTAGTCCGAGGTTCGGAAACGAGCAGCAAACCGGAGAGATTCCGGCGGCTTACAAATGGGAGATGAAGAACAGAGCTGTTCACTCTGCTTCCAGAGGAGGCAATTTGATTATACTCAGAGAACTTCTCAGTGATTGCTCTCTTGAACATGTCTTGGCCTTCCGAGACAAACAAGGCTCCACAGTCCTCCACGCAGCCGCCGGAAAAGGAAAAACTCATGTATATCTCTCCGGCCACAGCTATAACTCCTCTTCCATTAAGATATCAATAGATAAACATCAATTGAATTTTGGGGATGATGCAGGTGGTTAAAGAGCTTGTCGCTTCATATGGTTTAGTCGACGCCGTTGATAACCAAGGGAACACGGCTTTGCACGTGGCAGCCTACCGTGGCTACGCTGATCTTGTGGACGCTCTGATCTCAGCATCTCCATCTTTGATCTCCGCCAGAAACTACGTCGGGGACACTTTCCTTCACGCTGGAATCTCCGGTTTCCAGACTCCAGCGTTCGAGAGGCTTGACAAGCACACGGAGCTCATGAAGCGTCTCATCACATCCGCTGCCTCGAAATCCTCCGGTGATTTTGTGAATTATAGGAACTACGAGGGGCGCACAGCTCTTCACTTGGCCATATCCGGGAATGTTCCTCTGGAGTTCGTTAAGATGCTTATGTCTGTGAAATCAATTGATATTAACATAAGGGATGCTTCTGGTATGACTCCGCTTGATCTGATCAGGCAGAAGCCGCACTCTCCGACGTCGGATCTCCTGTTCAGACGGCTGGTATCAGCCGGAGGGATGTTCAGTTCTCGTGATCAAAGCATCACAAGTGTGGTCGCGTCTCACTTGAAGGACAGAGGAAACTTCTACAGCCCAGGAGCTCGTTTTAGGACATCGGATGCTGAGATTTTCCTAAGTAGCCGACTTGAAGTTGCGACTGACAAGACTGCTGTTGTTGTCCCTAGACACGTGAGATCTAGCTCCTGTTCCATTGAGATTGGTCAGCTAAACGTGACGGATGAGAATCATCATCTCAAGAAATGTAGAAACGCTTCTGTTAATTCTGCAACAGAGAGATTGAAGAGTGATTTCCACTGGCCGCGAATAAAGAAACAACCTGGCCATTCCAAGAACAATTCTGAGATCAGCATCACTTCAACAACTCTTGAGACGCAAGAAACTCCTGTTCCTCTCCGACAGAGATTCTCAAAAAGCAGCACTAGGTCTCCTCCCTTGCCTAATAACAATAAAAGAACCTTATCGGTAAGAAGTAGCCAGTCTAGTCCAAGAGCCAAGAAGAAGCGGTTTGGTTCGGTGCGGTCTCGCTCGAGCTCTTTCTCAAAAATATCAATCCACTCTTCTTCCACTTCTTCATCTTCGAGCATGGTTGATCTTAAACAGAAGGGGGTGTTGATCGATAGGAGCATAGCCGGACCATCTAGCGTGAACCGGCCTGCTGTTGTCGAGCCAGTGAAAAGTAAGTTAACCGAGAAGCAGGGTTATGTGAGGAGGAGATTGAAGAAGCATTACTTCTGCTTTGGTACTTCAGCTTTGTCTGTCAAAACGGCGGCTACGGTCTTGGTGTAACCCGGTCATTGGGTGCAGAGCAAAACCGGATTGATAAGTGAGAGAGAGCCAAAATAAATAGTATAGGTTTCTAGTTAGTTTCTTCTAATGTGTAGTCTATGTCCTGAAGTTAAACTATATGCCGTTGTCCGTACCGCTTCATGTAAAATAATAATTAAGGTATCTTTCGAAATATATCTTCTTAGTAATGTAAAGGAAACTTGGTAGGAAGATTGGAATTCTCTGTTTGGAAATTTGTTGAAATAAAATTGTAAAGAGTCGGGTGATAATACTGTATACCTCCACGTAATATCTTTCTTTCATTTCAGGAACAGATCATTCAAGGCAGTAGGGCAGCTAATAAACTTCAAATAATATAATCTTCCTCTGTGAGGTCAAAGTCAACTTTCATTCTATCTCTCTCTCTTTCATATGAATTTTTTTTAAATAAAAAAATTATCCTATAAATTTTAGTGACTCTGATTAAAAAACAAATAATATTAGGATTCTAATGAATTCTATAAAATTTGTTGTTTATGGACAGAGAAACTAATAAATTCCAATCTTAACTCCAATCAGGCTAGGACCCACCAGACTTATTCATCGATTTTACAATCACTAATTATTAATCATATTAATAATACATTTTTGAAAACTTGATCAATCTTTTTATCATTGACAATTTGACATGAAGAAAGAAAAACATTTTTTCAAATTTACTTTGTGCGCGTTGAATTCGCATTATCTATAGACTATAATAAAATAATATACATCTTCTAGAATTGCTAATTATTGCCTACATCTCATTAATTCCAAGGAAAACTGGAAAGAATTAACGAAAACGTGGTCCAAGAATCCCAGTTTATATAATAAACGAAAATAAGAATTATAGAAATGGTCAAATAGTGGTACCAATGAACACGTATCCAATCATTTACCATTATAATACGAAAAATAAATTCCATGTAATTTCAAATAAAAAGTGGTTGACCTTGACCACAGAATTTGAACATTCATCTTAGGCAGGCATAGCTAATAAACCTCAGTGAGGTCAAAGTCAACTCTCTGTGGGTGTCTAGCACGCTACTTTTGGAACCACAGAAAATAAAAAGTACAAAACGAGACACAACATTCCTAAGTTTGTGTGTTGTGTTCGCAATGAAGGGAATCCGGAGCCCATCAGAACAAATGCAAGAGCAAGATCTTGTGGAGGTATGCTTTTATATTCAGATGCTAAGATGAATTTACAAACTTTGGTCTTGAATTTGAATGCTTGCTTACAGGACCAATCATTTGATCTGGAAGATTGGCTTCCAATCACAGCATCACGAAATGCCAATTGGTATTATTCGGCTTTCCACAACGTCACTGCCATTGTCGGTGCTGGAGTTCTCGGTCTTCCCTATGCCATGTCAGAGCTTGGATGATATATATATATATATATATATATGTATAGATATTGAGCATATAAAGTCTCTGGATCGATGTTACATATAGACTGACTAGGGATGGTTTCAGGGGACCTGGGGTTGTGGTTTTGATCCTGTCATGGGTCATCACATTATACACCCTCTGGCAAATGATTGAGATGCACGAGATGTTTGAAGGGAAACGGTTTGATAGGTACCATGAGCTTGGTCAGGCAGCCTTCGGGAAAGATCTTGGTTTGTACATCATCGTGCCGCTACAACTGCTTGTTGAAATCAGTGTATGCATAGTCTATATGGTCACAGGAGGTAAATCCCTCAAGAATGTACATGACGTTGCTGTGAACGCTAAGTGCTCCAAGATGACAATCCGACACTTCATTTTGATATTTGCCTCTTCCCAGTTTTTGCTCTCCCTCCTTAAGAACTTCAACTCCATCTCTGGTGTCTCCTTGGTAGCTGCTGTCATGTCTGTGAGGTAACCTTTTGCTTTTCTTTTTCTTTTAACATAACATAACATTGGACAAGAGAAGAAATTTCAAATGTTTTGATAACTTTCGGGACAGCTATTCGACAATTGCTTGGGTAGCCTGGCTGAGGACGGATGCCAAGGGGACCGTAGAGTATGGCTATGAAAAAAGAATAAACTCAGTCTCAGTGCCGTTAGCCTTCTTAAGTGCATTGGGGGAGATGGCTTTTGCGTACACTGGTCACAACGTTGTATTAGAAATTCAAGCAACGATCCCATCAACACCAGAGAAACCATCAAAACGACCCATGTGGAAGGGAGCCATTGTCGCCTATATCATTGTAGCTTTCTGCTACTTCCCTGTGGCCCTTGTAGGGTTCCACACCTTTGGAAACAAGGTTGAAGAAAACATCTTCGAACCACTCAAAAGACCAAAGAAACTTGTCATTGTGGCCAACATGTTTGTGGTCATACACCTCCTGGGAAGCTACCAGGTTCTCTTTAATTAGAGTTACTCAAACACTTGGTCAGAATTCAACTTAATAATTTGTGGTTGTTGTGTAGGTGTATGCAATGCCCGTGTTTGACATGATCGAATCTGTAATGATAAAGAAATGGCATTTCAGTCCAACAAGAGTTCTACGGTTTACCATCCGCTGGACTTTTGTGGGTAAGTCTAACAAATATGATTTGCATACCCAAATGAAACTCTCTTTTTAATGATTCTTTTCAGACTCCGCAGTATTAAGTTTCAGTGTGTGCACTCGTATAGAACGCCATTTCATTTGTTAAATTTTAATCTAACAATCATATTTTTACAACTCTCTGTTTCATATATATTTGACTGCTAATAATCACTCAAATCGATTTCACCCTCTTCCACTTCATTGTCAGCATCTGGAAACCCAAGAGGGCCAGCTTCATCTTCATCCTCATCGTGTTTCATAAACAGCCCCAGCTGCTCTAGAGGATTGCTTCCTCCAAACCCGAAAACACCCAACCCATCACAGTCTGAGCCAACCTCTCCTAGATTTGTTATCTGGTCCGTTTTAAGCCGTTCTAGGTCCTTGAGAAACCTTGAGTTCTCGTTTATTTCAACCGACTTCTCCATCTGTGTGTACCATTCAGCCATGGCAATAATCAATATCCAGTATAAACAACCAGATCTAATACACGCAGCTCTTTTGATTTACCTCTAGCAATGCCTGCCGGGCTGCTTCCCTTTCAAGTTTCAGTTTCCTCTTAGCTTCAGCCGCAGCTTCAGCTGCAGCTTGTGCCTCAGCTTTTCTACGAGCTTCTTCAGCTTCCTTGGCTTCTGCTTGTAACCGTGCTTTTTCTGGTGCCAAAAAAACAGAGGACAAGTTTATTATATACATATAGATACTACTTGGTATATATCATCAATCACAAACATGGAACTAGCAAATCAAGAATACCTTTCTTCTTTTGGAATTCGAGTTCTTCCTTCTCACGTCGCAGTTTCTCTGGGTTTCTTTTCTCATTCTAATCTCATACACATAATTTTTTCAGGAAATTATTTTGAATGTCAAAGAGGGAGGGCTTACCAAATATAGCACAGGTCACGTCACAGCTTCACATACACAGCTTACCTGATTAAGAGTTTTCTCTTGAGCCTTCAAGATTAGATCCGCAAATCGATTTTTCAATAGAGCAGCCCTGTAACGCTTTTCTGGAGGTAGTTGCTTCTCATTCTGAGCACAATTTCCTAAATTATTAACGGGTCAAGAGTGAGATGCCACCCCCAGAGATTAGAGCACAGACAATTTTCTGGCACACTCCACATCTTACCATCTCGTTGACAATCGGCCCCCTCAATAGAACTAATAAGCTTCCCTTTGGATACATCTTCTAGCTGATTCAATCCACCGACAAAAGCTGCTTTTGGAGAGGGAATAAGCAAACCAAGGGTCAAAAATTAAAACCAACAAAACTTAACATCTTTTGCACCAAAAAATAAAATCTGCTCACCTTTTTTCCTTGGGGAACTGCTTGTCGCTCCATCCAAGACAGATTCCAAATCCATGCTTTCAGGCACCTGTAACAGTGGATAAAAGAAGAAAAAAGCGATCAGAATCAATAGTGGTTGCCAAATCAATAGTGTTAAGTCATCTGTCAGGTATCATGCCCAAGACAATAATTTCCATACTGTTCTGGTTCTACCCAAGATTGTTTGCTCGTATCCAAATCGTGGCAAGGTTTCTAACACCTTTCCAGAGGCATACATGTTTTCAATTATTATCCACAGTGATATTTACCTTTGATGAACTCATTACTCTTGTGGTTTTAGGATCATCTGGTACACTCTCCGAGCTACTAGAGCCTAATCAGTTCACCAAAAGAGGAATAACCACAGATTAGAGCACTCTAAGGAATAATACGATCAATATAGCAAGCAGCAAACAACGACCTGGGAGAAAAACAAGCAGAGACTGCAACAGGTCTATCACTATCCAACCAGGCGTATAATACTAGTTGCAATCAGCTAATAGCAAGTAAAAAGGTCATGTGAATAAGAACATTAAGTTCCACTACAAAAATACTACAGAAGAAACATTTGAGTGTGCTAGATGGACCGCCACTTCTGACAAGAGGGAATATTAAGACGGTTCTGAGGGTTAAAATACATATAAGAACTGGAACAATCAAACATCTTCAAAAGTTCCATAAGAGAAACGACTAATAAAATATAACAAGATGAAGAAAACACACCACTAGAGCTCCCTAACGCCATACCTTTTTCTGTCCTGACAGATGAGATGTGAGATCCAGGGTGCTCATAATTACCAACATCAACATCCTCATCCTCCATTTCACTCCCTGCAAGTAAGGAGGTAGAAATAACAAATTAATCACAGAGCAGGACATGAGAATTTGCTCAAACAACAAAAACAATGTATGCTAACCATCACAGTGTTGCATCAATGAATTCCCTGGCCCTGACCCATGTAATAGCTACATATAGGAAAGTTTTCGCTGTTTGTCAGTCATGTTAACAAATGGATCAAACCTGAGATATAGAAAGGGAACTACCTCTAACTCACAGGGTTCACCGTCTGACTCTTTCTTCTGATTTTCTAGCATAAACTCATCGAAGAGATCCCGCAACTGCAACAAGGCATCATGACTGAGGTCATTAATGTCAATCTCTATCTCATCATCTTCAGATCCCCCTATCTTAGAGCTGTGATCTCTCAGGAAATTTAATATATGTACAGGGAATTCTGTCAAGGACCCCAAATCTCTGCCAAGCTTTACTCTATCCTCATCTGACATAACCCGTTTAGCAGGCTCTAAGAAGCTGTCATGTTTCACAGCAATCATCTTTCTCTTCTTAGCCAGAGGCTCAGGCATTGCATTCTCTGTGTGAGCATGAGTAGCCAAGTTACTAGGTTCAGATTTGGTTCCGGATGACTTCTTGTCAATAGTTTTCCACCTGACTTCAAAAAACTTGCTGAGAGTATCAGCCATGCGATAAACATCATTTCCAGGCGGGTTATATGTCATAGCATTGCGGAAAGTGAGACGGACATCATCAGAAAACTCTGATGGGGTGGAATATGTGCCAGAGGTTAACTTGCTCTTAACAGTTCCTAAATCCATAGGATGTTTAATAATGGTGAAATAGTCAGGTATGTTGAGCTTGACCACATCGACAGGAGTATTAAAGAGCCAACCATCCTGATGAGACATCAATCGTTTCAAGAGGGTCTCACATTGCTTCATCCGAAGCATAGTACAAGTGGTGATAGGCTCTGGTTTGGCTGCGCTTAAAGGAAGCACCCTTTTTCCTGGACCAGTAGAGCATCGTGACATTCCAAAATTCTTGGCTCGAGACAAGTTACTTGCAGTTGTACTAGTAACCATCTTAGATCTAGGAAAGTCCACATTCTTCTGAAAGGAGCGTATCTGTTCCAGCTCCTGTTGAAGTGTATGGATCAAATTTTTCCTTTCGGATGATGACAAGTCAGACAAGGGTAAAACCATTCTCGGGACACCAAAAGTTTTATCTTCCGTAAACTTTCTTTTAATACAATTCCAAGCATTAGGGCTGTCATCACAGCCGCCGGGTGTATCAAAATTATGACGATAGTAATCTCCTGGGAAATCACCGTCCCTCACAGTCATATCAGAATATAGAGTGCGAACCTGCACAATTCGAAACCAAAACCTCAAAACCCTAAAAATCCAAACCTGTCTCGAGCAATTCAATTCTACCATTTTAGGAACCTTAATTACTTAAGGGAACAAACATTCATATAAAAAAAAAAAAAACAAATTCCGAAATAAATAACGAACTAACCGACTCGAAATCCTGAGCAGCAGCTCGAACCGAAGCAGAAGACTAGAGTTTGGGTGTATAAGAAGATAGAGTAAAACCCTAACACAGCTAAACAAACGACGAAGACGGCCGAGACAGTAGAGAGAGGCAAAAATCGCACAGCTTCTTTCTCTCTCTCTCTACCCTCACCAGTGTCCAAGTCCCACCCTAGCTTTGCTACGTCTTACGCCGTTTTGCTACTACGCCGTCGGATTTTAAATCTAATGGACTTACCGTTTGCAATATTTCCTGGGCTATTGGGCTTATAATGTGAAGAAAAAGCCCTTTTAAACTTTCTTCACAGATTGGGCCTTTATTGGGTCAACATAGAACCCGACACGGCACGCTGTGAAATCTCAGATCACAGAAACGCCACGCTGTTTTACCGTCGAATAATCAAGCTACCACTATTGCCTCCTTTTTCAGTTGATGATTCGTCGCGCCGGATCTCGAATTTTGAGTTAATTCGATCCGGATATGGACATACTTTTCGCCCAGATCCAGGCGGACCTCCGCTCTAATGACGCGCTTCGCCAGTCATCGGCTCTTCTTCAGGCGCTGCAGCAATCCGCCGCCGGACGGGATATCTCCGTGATCGCTAAGTCTGCAGTGGAGGAGATTGTTGCTTCTCCGGCATCTGCTGTTTGTAAGAAGCTCGCTTTCGATCTCATCCGATCTACTCGACTCACTCCGGATCTTTGGGACACCGTTTGTTCTGGTGTCAAAACGGATCTTCATTTCCCGGACCCCGATGTCACTGCCGCTGCCGTCTCCATCCTTGCTGCTCTTCCCTCCTTCTCGCTTCCTAGACTCATCTCTGATTGCAGCTCTGAGATTGCTTCCTGCTTCGATTCCCCATCTGACAACCTTCGTTTTTCAATTACCGAGACACTTGGCTGCATCCTCGCGCGTGATGATCTCGTTACATTGTGTGAGAACAATGTGGGCCTCCTCGACAAAGTCTCCAACTGGTGGGCTCGGATCGGCCAGAACATGCTTGACAAATCCGACGCTGTCTCCAAGGTTGCCTTTGAGTCCGTGAGCAGACTCTTCCAGGAGTTCGACTCGAAGCGGATGAGTCGTCTTGCTGGGGACAAGCTCGTTGACAGCGAGAATTCTCTCGCCATCAGGTCCAAGTGGGTTTCTTCCATGGTTGACATTGTATGGAAAAAGAGGAGCGCTTTGATGGCTAGGTCTTTTGTCCTTCCTGTCGAAACCTTCAGAGCCACTGTTTTCCCTCTTGTCTTTGCTGTCAAGGCTGTTGCTTCCGGTAGTGTCGAAGTCATTAGACAACTTTCTAAGGCTTCCTCTGCTGCTGCTGCTGCAGCTAATGCCGCCGTTGTCGACTCCAATGCTGAGAAGCTGGTTGGCGTCTCAGATTTGGTTACCCATTTGGCGCCATTCTTGGCTTCCTCCTTGGATCCAGCTTTGATTTTTGAAGTGGGAATTAACATGCTCTACCTGGCAGACGTTGCCGGAGGGAAGCCAGAGTGGGCTTCACAGTCCATTATTGCAATTTTGACACTCTGGGACCGCCAAGAGTTTTCTTCTGCTAGAGAGAGTATAGTCAGGGCGGTTGTCACGAACCTGCACTTGCTTGACCTGCATATGCAGGTATGTGGTTTCTTTACTTCTTTCAATCTTCATTTAATGGTGTACATTTGTCTTTAAGCTGTGGCCCATGATTTCTGAACCATTCCTTTTGGACCTTGTTACGAAGGTCTCTTTGTTTAGAAGACTACTGCTTATGGTGAGGAATTTGAGAGCAGAATCGGACAGGATGCACGCATTGGCCTGTATCTGCCGGACAGCTCTATGTGTTCACCTTTTTGCCAGAGAAAGTGCCCGAAGAGGTCAGAAGCCTCTACCTGGGACAGATATTATTTCTCTCTTTGAAGATGCAAGGATTAAAGATGACCTTAATAGTGTTACCAGTAAAAGCCTGTTTCGGGAAGAGCTGGTGGCAATGCTTGTGGAAAGTTGCTTCCAGTTATCTCTACCTTTGCCTGAACAAAAAAACTCGGGTATGGAGAGCAGAGTGATTGGTGCACTAGCATATGGCACTGGTTATGGTGCCCTGAACTGGACAGAACCAGCCCTTGAGGTTGTGGAAGTTTGTAGGCCTTGTGTCAAATGGGATTGTGATGGCAGGACATACGCTATAGATTGCTATTTGAAATTGCTTGTTAGGCTCTGCCATATCTATGATACCCGTGGAGGAGTGAAGAGGCTTAAAGACGGTGCTTCGCAGGATCAAATATTAAATGAGACGCGATTGCAGAACTTGCAACGCGAGCTTGTTAAGGATCTCCAAGAGGTAATTATGCCTCAGCTGAAAGTTAGAAGTCACACTTGGCAACTTTCATCTGTTATTCTACTTTTTTCTTCAGAGAGGTTTAGTTATGACTTTTGTAACTAAGTACGATTTAATACTATATTGAAGAGGAACCATTGCCTATGGACTGAAACGTGGTCAATTTCTTACCTCTCCCATGTATAAATCTTGATCTCAATTTTTTGGCAGGTGAATACGCCAAGAATCCTTGGGCGCCTTATATGGACAATCGCTGAACATATTGATCTAGAAGGTCTGGATCCACTTTTGGCTGATGACCCCGATGATCCATTGAACATTATCATAGGAAATATACATAAGGTTCTCTTTAACTTGGACGCCGCTGCAACTATGTCGAATAGGCTACAAGATGTTCAGGCAGTCTTATTATGCGCTCAGAGAATGGGATCACGTCATGCAAGAGCTGGCCAATTAATAACCAAAGAGCTTGAAGAGTATAGGAACCATACTGCTGCAGATACAGTTAGCAAACATCAAACCCGTTTAATATTGCAGAGGATTAAATATGTGTCAAATCTTCCTGAAAGAAAGTGAGCTTTCTCCTTGGTTTGTAATCCTTTTATAGCATGATTTTTACTACATTTCTGGATTGGAACTCACTCAACCTATTGTTTCCAGGTGGGCTGGAGTTAGTGAGACAAGAGGAGATTACCCGTTCAGCCACCACAAGCTTACGGTTCAGTTTTACGAACCATCAGCTGCTCAAGACAGGAAATTAGAAGGGTTAATTCACAAGGCCATTCTAGAGCTTTGGAGGCCAAAGCCCACTGAGTTAACTCTCTTCCTTACAAAAGGGATAGACTCCACTTCTATCAAGGTTCCTCCCACAGCATATCCTTTGACTGGAAGCAGTGATCCTTGCTATATAGAAGCTTACCATTTAGCAGATACAAATGATGGAAGGGTCACGTTGCACTTGAAGGTTGGTATATAATAATGTATCATCCTGCATTTTACTTGAATACAGTTTAGTTGATAAAGTGTAGCATCTCAACACCTTTCTTGTATTACCTTTCAGATAATTAATTTGACAGAACTTGAATTGAATCGTGTGGATATACGAGTTGGATTATCTGGTGCCCTATACTTCATGGATGGTTCTCCTCAAGCGGTGCGACAGTTGCGTAATCTTGTCTCACAGGTTGCCTTTCAGTCTTTGCTGCTTATATACTCCCATCTCATTACAGTTCTCTCATACCTAAATTTTCTGTCAGTTGAGAAACATTTCTGGTCTTTATACCTTGATTTACAGATTAATCAGTTCTGTATCTGTCAACTGTATTATCATCCACTCTATGGTTTACTCGTGTAGGATCCTGTACATTGCAGTGTCACGGTGGGTGTATCCCAATTTGAAAGATGTGGTTTTTGGGTTCAAGTCCTCTACTATCCATTCCGTGGTGCTAGGGGAGATTATGACGGTGACTACATAGAAGAGGATCCACAGATCATGAAGCAGAAGAGAGGATCTAAATCAGAACTTGGAGAGCCTGTGATCTTAAGATGTCAGCCTTACAAGATCCCGCTGACTGAGCTTCTTCTCCCACACAAATTCTCACCGGTTGAGTTCTTTCGTTTGTGGCCTAGCTTGCCAGCTGTTGCAGAATACACTGGTACATATACGTATGAAGGAAGTGGCTTCATGGCGACCGCTGCACAACAGTATGGTGCTTCACCATTTTTAAGCGGACTCAAATCATTACCCTCCAAGCCATTCCACAGAGTCTGTTCCCACATTATACGCACAGTTGCTGGCTTTCAGGTGAATTGGTAGTTTCACTGTGGTCTTCTTACCTCTCTTGTTCCTTAACTGGATTGAAGGTCTGATAAACCCCTAACTTGATGTGACTACAGCTTTGTTACGCCGCAAAAACGTGGCATGGAGGTTTTGTGGGAATGATGATCTTTGGGGCTAGTGAAGTGAGCAGGAACATGGATCTGGGTGACGAGACAACCACCATGATGTGCAAGTTCGTGGTTAGAGCCTCAGAAGCATCAATCACAAAGCAAATAGAGTCAGATTTTCAGGGATGGTGCGATGATCTAACTGACGGGGGTGTTGAGTACATGCCAGAGGACGAAGTGAAGGCAACCGCGGCCGAGAAGCTAAAGATCTCCATGGAGAGAATAGCTTTGTTGAAGGCTGCTCAGCCGAAGAAGACTCCAAAGACAGAGGAGGAATCAGAAAACGAGGAAGAAGATGAAGAAGAAGAAGAAGAGAAAAGGGAGAAAGAAGAGGGAAAGGAAAAGGAAAAGGAAAAGGAAAAGGAAAAGGCAAAGGAAGAGAAGAAGAAGGAAAAAGGAACACTGTCTAAGCTGACAGCAGAAGAAACAGAGCATATGGCCCTTCAGGCAGCAGTGCTCCAAGAATGGCACATGTTGTGTAAAGATAGAAAATATACCAAAGTTAACTAAGGGCGAGAGTACTTTTTCCAAGCTGAAGTTATAACAACAATCTTTTGTATTCATTTGTGTGGTTTCTTCTTAGGTTTAGATGTTTTTGTCTTGTTGGTGAAGAAAAGAAACGAGGATGTTATTATTGCTACTCTTATGAGATCTTCCGTCTTATTTACAAATTTCACATGCTTGATACCGAAGGCTCTGTTTTGCAACGAAGAAAACTGAAAGAGAGAACCAGGAACAGGTCCATGTTTAAGGAAGACGGTTTTGGTTTCATGTTTGATACATTGTCTATTGTCTGGAACTCAGTAAACAAGAAAACCTTACAAGCATATCACCGCCTGCATTATGAACGTTGCTTACAGATAATAAGAAGAGTCACATCAATAGGTTCCTCTGTGAAGTAGTTCTTCTACGCAGGTACTTGAGAGGGGGTCCTCTTCTTTCCTTTCTTTACCTCTGTTCCACCATTTTCAGCCTGCTCTGCCTTCTTCTGGGCACGGATCATTGCTCGCCTTGCACGGGGTCGCATCTCTCTCACTCTACGAGGCGGCATCACAAATGGCTCAAGTGCCTTGTCCCCAAAAGGATGCTCATCGCCTTCAAATATCCTCAGCTTCCGATCCCTGTCCTATACCCACACAAAGCATAAAAAAACTCAGCACATTCTTGTTTTAAGCAACAAATCCTAAACTATGCAAGAAATTCACTAGGAACCGAAACGAGCAACCAAAATACCAAATAGGCCACAGGAGAAGTGAGAATGTGTCAATATACATAAGCCAGTTATCCCACCAAAGATAAAGGTAAGCAACAAATAACAAAATGCTGAAACCAAGTGTTGAGAACCATCTTCCTTCCAAACCTAAATCATTTGCAAAGGGTATATCTCATTCGACCAAGAATCTCATACCCCAACTCATGAGGGATTCCAACAAGTAAAGAGTAAAAGCCAAGGTTTGGGGTAATTTATGTAGGCAAGAGTATCTCAGAGATCTAAAAGACTAGGAATTCAGGTGATTAGAAATGTTTGACCCAATAGTGTACTCACATCACGCAAATTGTTACTTGGAAGCATTCGCCAGACAGCCTTGCGTATGACCTCTGTGGGATCTTTGGCCATCTGATCTTTCAGAGTCCGTTCCTTGAGGTGTCCAACGTAGCTGTAGGCAGAGAATAGTAGATTAAAAAAGCAGAAGAAAATGGGAATATGAAAAATCCCTTGAGATTCAGAAAAGTATTAAAGAACTTGCCCGGTATGCCGATAGTAGATTTTGTCAGTGAGCTTTCTTCCAGTGAAGCCAATTTCCTTAGCATTGAGAACAATACAAATGTCCCCATCGTCGCGGTTAGGACAATAAGTAGGTTTATCTTTGGCTTGAAGCACTGTTGATATCTGGGACGCTAGTCTACCAAGAACCTAGAGTAGACAAGATATATGAACAAGTGAAATCCTAAATGAAGTCTGGAAAACTGTTTAATCACTGTGGTCATAGATTGGAAGAGAGGAGAAGAAAGAAAGATAGAAAAGAACCTGGCCTCTGGCATCAAATACTCTCCAACGAAGACCCTCGAGATTGATACGCTTTATACCTGCCATAGCTTTCTGCACAACGAAATAAAGTTTGTAGCATCTACTCAATTTCTGAATTACATAGCATCAGTGACACTTAAGGTTCAATGGGAAGTGATCAGTTTTCATAGAAAATGAAGTAAATCAAAGGTGTTTGGCTATGTAACCTTTAAGTTGCCATTGAAGGAGGCAGCAGCAGCCTGGGTCGCCATCGTTCTTCAGCTATTCAAAATAACACATACTGAGAATGGAAGACCAAAATAAAATAAAAAACCCAAATCAATCAATAAATGACAGAAGATTTGGACGCCTAATTTTGGTTTCAGTCGGCAACAAATGAAACCAGAGAAAGAAGACTCACCGGATTCCGGTAATAGTGCCGGCGGTGAGAAGGGAAGAAGATCTAGGAGTGAGCTGTGAATAAAGGGTTTTAGAAGGCGATCCTCGAGAGGGGTACTTTTGGTATTTTACATATATATAAAAATTGAAAAGATACCACATTTTCATTTCGTCGAGGGTTTTAGCCAAATCAAAGCAACCAAAGGTGCGTCTTCTTCTTAAACCTCGTCGACGAAGAAGAAAGTTGAAGTCTTTTGGGATGGCTATGTTCGTGAGACGAGCTGTATCTTGTCGAAATGCTATTGGGTTTCTCAGAAGAAGCTCCGTTGTTGCTCAATCTCGCGATTTCTCCCCAAAAACCCTCTTTTCACTCAATCTGATTGGCCGAGATTCGCAATCCGATCTGTCCATGCCCGATTTCCTCAGAGATTCTCGTAGAGGGTTCGCAAAAGGCAAAAAAGCAAGTAGGGTTTTTCTTCATTTCCCTGGATCAATCGCTGAATCTAAGAATGATTTATAGACTTTCACAGCTACGAAAGAGTGGTTTGTATGTATTGATTAGGCATTTTCTTTTTCTTCTTCTTCTTCAGAGGACGATTCAGCTACGGCTATGGTGGACGTAACTCCAGATATCGGTCCTACGGTGAAAGCAACAGCCTCTTCTCAAATGGAGGCAGCCATCGATGCCTTGTCTCGGGATTTAACTAAACTTAGAACTGGCAGAGCAGCACCTGGTTAGCAATGAAACTCTTGGGCTGTTTCTTTCTTGTTTATGTTATAATATATAAGCCAGCCTTTGCTTGTTGCAGGAATGCTTGATCATATTATTGTTGAAACGGGTGGAGTCAAGATGCCACTCAATCACTTAGCTTTGGTCTCTGTTCTTGATCCAAAGACATTGTCTATCAATCCATATGATCCCGATGTAAGCACCTTTATTGTTGATTCTTTCTCTTTTACTATAAACAACATGTTGTAATTTAGAGTGTCATTGAATTTAAACCTCATTTTGTGTTCTGCAGACTGTGAAAGAACTTGAGAAAGCAATAGTCTCGTCGCCGTTAGGGTTAAACCCGAATCTTGATGGGCAACGACTAGTAGCATCAATCCCAGCGTACGGAACAATATTCCTTCTTCTCTGTTGTCGAATTTCATTGTTGAGCATAGCCGAATCTGATTTCCCTTTTATCTTATTTTTCTGAGCAGATTGACCAAGGAGCATATTCAGGTAAAGTAAAGAAGCATGCAAGTCATATGTGATTGATTGTGTTTATTGTTTAGCCAGTGAGGTTGAGCCTTGACCCTGTAATGAACTCCAGGCAATGTGCAAGATTGTAACAAAGTCCAGTGAGGTTGTCAAACAAAGCATAAGAAGAGCGAGGCAAAAGGTAGTATGAATGTGTAGAGCAAAGACATGGAAGCTGTTAGTTTTGTAAACTGTCTCCGATAAAACAGAAAACTAATGATCAAAGACTCTTTTTTTTTGGTCAGGCACTGGACACGATAAAGAAAGCAGGGTCGAGTCTACCAAAGGATGAAGTGAAAAGACTGGAGAAGGAAGTGAGTGTCCTTGTATCATCTCTCTGTAAATGGGATTCCTTGTTCCTTTATTGAATATGGCTTTTATGTTGACAGGTAGAAGAGTTGACGAAGAAGTTTATAAAGTCAGCAGAGGACATGTGCAAGTCCAAAGAGAAAGAGATGACCCAAGCCTGACGCATCACTTTACTACCATTTCTTTCTATCGATCACTAGCTGACCAAGTTTCACTCCTTTTTTCTTTAAGAATCTTATTTAATGATTTTGAATGTTCAGTTTGGGGTGCTTAGAGACAAGAGTGCCCAAAGGCCCAATGAAGGCCTTAAAAGCCCATTAATTAACCATCAAATTCATATACTATATATGGTCTTTTGTAGTTGAAGAGAACTTTCCAAACTTGAAAACCAAGGTAAGCGAGGTAGGAGATAAGTCCATTTTTTTACCAATAATTTACATCATTATGAAACTGATGTTTTGGTAAATTTGTTGCAACCCATTTCTAATATTTTTGTACTTGCAAAGAACAATTCAATGAATTCTTTTAATATTTAATAACCTTATCTTAATATATTCCAAATTGATAGTGCTTTCAAACTTATTTAAAAATTCAGACATAGTTTACTCTAACTCGGTCCATCTCTGCAACAAAATTAAAAAAACCGTCATCACCTACCACAAATCTTTTTATTAATTGATTGCATTTAAATTATGCATTTTATTACTTTAGATCAAATGTATGTACGTATTATGATAAGCTGTATATTTTGTCGGCAAAAAGATATATACATGTAATATATAATTTTTAACAAAACAATTTAAGACCTAATGGTTTCTACTCTTGTCCACTCGCATTCGTGTCGGAGAGAAAGGAAAATCTGACGATAGTAATAAGGTTTTCTGAACACGCGCGAGTAAGCGCGTTGATACTCACTTTTTAAAACTTTTTTTTAGTCAGGACCGGAGTCCAGAGACCTTCGTAACGTTGCCGTTTACATTTTATTTTTTATTCAAACTCTATTTTTTATTCAGATTATTTTTTGTTGTCATTTTCAGATTTTTCCAAATTGAAATTCTTACTCTTTTTTTGTATTCTCATTATTTCTATTTTCTCTTCTATAGATTCTTCATTCTCTGTCAGTGGCTCACATCCTCTGATTAACCAAAACGCACTCAATAAAAAAAAAAGAAAAGGAGAAGCTTTCAAAACAGCATAATAAATCGGAAATATCATTCTTCTTTAACAGAAGAAGAAGAAGCAGAAGCGAAAGAAAGATTCACATTTTCATCTCATTCTCAGAGATTGAGCAGCAGCTGGTTTTGTTGGGTATTTTCTCAGTTCTTAGTGTTGTCCAATGCTGTGCATTACATTAAATCTCTCACTGCTTTTTTGTTGATTGGATCTGATGTTTTAGCTCCAAATGAGCTTTCAATGTTGGCTTTTTTTCTTACTTGTTGATTTTGGATCTTGATCAATCGAATCAATAATGCATTTGGAAACCCAAATTAGCAGAAATTTTACTTATCTGTAGCTTTCTTGTCCATTCATGCATTTGTGTTAAAAAGTTGAATTTGGACCTTGGTTCAGATTAAAGTTGAATTCTTAGGTTAGGCAAAGCTTTCCTGGTTGTTAAAGCTTTGTGTTGGGATGTGTTATGCAGGTACTGGTTCAGGACTTTCTATTATAGTTTGTTTGCAAAATGGTTTTGGGTTTAAGCTCCAAGAACCGAAGAGGCTCTTCGATACAAGTTGATTATCTGATCCACATTCATGACATCAAGCCTTGGCCACCTTCTCAGTCCCTTAGATCACTTCGCTCTGTTGTTATTCAATGGGAGAATGGTGACCACAATTCTGGAACTACTAATGTTGTTGCTCCTTCTCTTGGCTCTGTCATTGGCAAAGGCAAAATCGAATTCAACGAATCATTCAGGCTTCCCCTCACCTTGTTGAAAGATCGGAACAAGGGTCGTGATGTATTCTTCAAGAACCTCTTAGAGCTCAACTTATACGAGCGTCGAAGAGAGAAAACACATCAGGTTTTGGCAACTGCTACCATAGATTTGGCTGATTATGGTATTGTCAAAGAGAGTTTGAGCCTAACTGCTCCAATGAACAGTAAAAGAAGCTTCCGGAATACCACTCAGCCTGTTCTGTACCTCACTATCCAACCTGTTGATACACGTCGGGCCAGTTCTTCGTCTATGAACAGCTTGAAAGATGAAGCCAAGAATGGTGGTGAATCTGTTTCTGCCTTGATGAATGAGGAATACTATAAGGAGGCTGAGATTGCTTCCATCACAGATGACGACATTTCCTCCCATTCCTCCTTGACTGTTTCATCTTCAACTTTAGAGTCTAATGGTGGTTTCTCTGTGCGAACCGAAGAGGTAAGATGGCAGGAGTATGATAAATGGTTTTGATAAGTTATGAAGATGAAATGTTTCTAAATGGTTTGCTGTCTTATTTGCAGGAAGAACATGAGAGAGTAAACAAGAATTCCAAAGGAAATGGCCACGAGAGATCACAATCAGCGTCAGAGAGCAGACAAAGAGAAATTGCTGACCAGATTCCGTCACGTTCCTCATCAGTGGATTTATCTTCTGTGTTTCATCTGCCAGAGGACATTCCTGATTCTGCACCCAACACTTCAGTGTCTGGGCTGGAGGACTGTGTTAATGTGTTTGTAACCGATACTAACGAGAGCTCTGAGCTGGTAAACAGCAATCAACACAATAACGGAGAGCCCAAGTGTATGCCTTTCCAAGTTGATGATCAATCGGAAAATGCTTCGCCTCGAGCGTCTGTGAATAGTCAAGATATGAGCAGTGATCAGGAATCAGAAAGTGTAGTTGAGAAACCAAGAAAAGTGAAGTCTGTTCGATCATCCCTGGATATTTCCCGGGGCAATAGCCGGTTGAGTCTATCCAGTGAAAGAAAAGAAGCTAAGGTGTATCCTAAGTCTATACGCGACACAACTTTGGAGAGCAAAGTCAACAACTTGGAAAGTAAAGTAAAGAAGCTTGAGGATGAGTTACGTGAGGCTGCAGCCATTGAAGCAGCTCTCTACTCCGTGGTTGCAGAGCATGGAAGTTCAGCAAGTAAAGTCCATGCGCCTGCAAGACGTCTTTTGAGGCTGTATCTTCATGCTTGTAGGGAAAACCATCTCTCAAGAAGAGCCAATGCAGCTAAAAGTGCTGTCTCTGGGTTAGTTCTTGTCGCCAAAGCGTGTGGGAACGATGTGCCTAGGTATGGTGATAATCTACTTTGCATAATTACTATTCTGAGTAAACTTTCTCAGAGTGTCAAAAAACAGTTATGTTGTCCGTGGATGCAGATTGACATTTTGGTTGTCAAACACTATCATTCTGAAGGCGATCATAAGTGATATTATTGCAGAAGAGGAACTGCCTGTTTCTGCTGGTCCTGGACCAAGGAGACAGAAGGTTGAAACAGAAACCGTGAAACGATCATCCTTGAGGTGGAAAGATTCCCCTTTGAGCAAAAAGGACATTGCGAGTTTTGGTGCCTGGGATAACCCTGTAACTTTCATAACAGCGCTTGAGAAGGTCGAAGCTTGGATCTTCTCACGTGTTGTAGAATCCATATGGTGGCAGGTAATGTTGCTCTGTTCTCTCTGCTTCATCTTCATTCTCAACTAATTATAAATTTATAATACACATGTTCTTTTCCTTTGGTTGCAGACTTTAACACCGCGTATGCAGTCTTCGGCAGCATCAACTAGAGAGTTTGATAGAGCCAATGGCTCTGCATCAAAGAAAAACTTTGGTAGAACGCCAAGTTCTATGAACCAAGAACAAGGTGACTTCTCATTAGAGCTTTGGAAAAAGGCTTTCAGGGATGCACACGAACGTTTATGCCCTCTACGAGCCAGTGGGCATGAATGTGGTTGTTTGCCCGTGCCTGCACGTCTGGTAAACATTTCTCCTTCTGAATTTTTCACTTTGGGACCTTATTCTTGATTCACAAACGAATGTCCACGTTTTGTATTGCAGATAATGGAACAGTGTGTGGCTCGGCTAGATGTTGCTATGTTCAACGCTATCCTTCGTGATTCTGAAGACAATTTCCCAACAGACCCTGTATCTGATCCTATTGCAGACTTGAGGGTCTTGCCTATTCCTTCTACAACATCAAGTTTCGGTTCTGGTGCCCTGCTGAAAAACTCGGTCAGTGTAGTCAACTCAATTCATTGGCAATTCGTATTATAGTGTAGTCTCTGTAAAGCTCATGCATTTCTAATTTTAAACAGATAGGAAACTGGTCTAGGTGGCTAACTGATCTATTCGGCATTGATGACGAAGATGATGACAGCAGCGATGAGAATGGCTACGTTGATAGATCCTTTAAGACATTCAATCTTCTCAAGGCGTTAAGCGATCTAATGATGCTTCCAAAAGATATGCTCCTCAACAGTTCTGTGAGAAAAGAGGTGCAAATGCCACACAGAACTCACAACACTCTTTATCCTGTAAACATCTTTCTTTTACTTGATCAAATATATCTCTTGTCATTTTGAAGGTTTGCCCGATGTTTAGTGCACCGTTGATCAAGAGAGTCTTGAATAATTTTGTCCCGGATGAGTTTTGCCCTGACCCAGTTCCTGATGCTGTACTTGAAGCTCTTGAATCCGAGGTGAGACCTTTTTATAAACGATGAATCTAAGGTCAAGAAGTTAATTTTGCTAACAGAGACTTGATGCACCTTTGTAGGAGGAAGCTGAGAATGCTATGATCACAAGCTATCCATGCATTGCACCTCCTCCAGTGTACTCTCCACCTTCAGGGACTTCAATCTCCACCATCATTGGGGACTTTGGACAGCCTCAAGCACCGCAGTTATGTAGAATCAGGTCTTCGGTTACAAGAAAAGCGTACACAAGTGATGACGAGCTCGATGAACTGAGTTCACCGTTGGCTGTTGTTCTTCAACAGGCGGGTTCTAAGGTCAACAATGGTGGTACAGATGAGACAGTCAGATATCAACTTCTCAGGGAGTGTTGGATGAATGGCGAATAATCAGACATTGATGTGTGTTTGTCGTTCAATTTTCACTTGTGACAGTTGTAAATACCTGTCTGTCAAAAATCTTTGTCAGTTCGTTGTCGTTGGTGTTGCAATGCAAAGAATGTGGCACAAACTTTGTTCAACAGCAGTACCAGTACCAGAGACATGAATGCGCTTGACATATATACACTTTAAACACAAGCAAATCTGTAGTCTTATTTTGAAATATGAACTATTTTTCATACATGGAACATTCTTGCTCTATAGATACTCATTACAAGCATTAGTGTATCATCCTCATCACTTCGGATCTCTGGCAAAACTTTGAATTACAGATTTTGCAAAAAAAGAAAAAAAAATAGACAAACAAAACAACGAGATGCATTAGGGGTTAAGACCCATAAAAATGAAAGAGAAAGATCAAAATTTATAAAGCAAAGCTCAGCCGATTTAACTCTAGACTTTGCCGTATGACTGTTGTTCATCATCACACAGTCAGCTTCTGCGAAGTCGCCAAATTCGCCTGCTTCAGATGCAAAGCTGCCAACAAGCCCTGCCATGTTTCTGTTGATGTGGCACCGTCAACATGAAAGTCTAGAAGTTTTCTCTGCTTTCTATAGTATTCTTCCAAGGGCTTCACCTAATGCATCACCACAAGATTTTCAGTTGAAAGCAGATATAACAAAGACATTGATCATAAACCAGAAAAGTACCTCCTCTGCGTAGACACCGAGACTCTCCCTCCGGGCTTTGATTGCAAAAGCTGAATGTAACATTGAGCTCAGGAACTCTTGATGAGACAGAGCTGTTTCATTTAGAGCGTTTCGATTTACCAGATGCTCCTCAGAGCATTTCAGATTCACAACGAGGTCAATCTGAGCGATTTGATCAAGAGTTTCCTGCAAAAGATTCAGAAGAACGTGAGGAAGCACTAAACACACAATACTCTTTCAGAAAATTTCAGGCAAAAGCGTATAATTTAATTGAGGATCTCTATTAATTTAATTGAAGAAACTCACAGCTTGAATACGAGTGCGGGGAATCCCATCAAGAATGAAACCTGTTTCCCCTCTTGCATATCCTTCTTCGAGCCTCTTTGATAACAACGCAAAGACAACACTCTTTGGAACAAGCTTTCGTTCATTTACAGCACTTGCAATCTATAAAGCAGAGTTAATTAGATTGACTTCACCAAGGAAGAACAAAAACATTACAAACCAAAACCGGAACAGTGTTATGTTCTCTTTACCAGTTTTTATTACTTGTAGCACCTAGTTAGCTATGTAAGTTGTGGACCAGTCAACAAAATTAATGATATTTACTAGTATGTCATTTGAGGAACAAGACCTTGCCTTAAGAAAATAAGTTATAATCCCGTATGAATCAAACTGTGGTTCATTTAAAGCACTTGGAGTCAATGCGCCATATTTAAAGAATTAATCTTGTATAAAGAGCAAGCCTTTACAGAAGGAGATCGATCATACTGTAGAAAATAAACCCTAACTTAACATCTAATGAAGAAAACCCAAATTTAAAGATTCTTGAACGGAAAAAGAAAAGCAAAAGTTGGCTTCTTTAAGGTAAAGAGATTGCGAATCTACTCGATTAAAGAGGTAAAAACACATTACCTCTTTGTAGAGAGAAGATCTAGGGTTAAGTTCTTGACGGACAAGCGATGCCATGGAAATGTGAGGAACTTCAACAAGTTTGGAGAGCCTCTCGGCGAAGACGTGCCTCCACGCTCCAGGCGCACCCATCAGCACCCACTGGACTCCCCTGTCCGGACCCGACCCATCCAAACCGAGTCTCGGCTCTGCAAAACCGTACAAGTACTCGTCATCGGAGTCGTAGTCAAACTCCAACGCGGCCGCTGATCCAAACGATCTAGACGTCGGTACGAGCCTTGCCAACGGCGAAACACCTCTTACTCGGCTCAGCCATGCCATGGTGAAGGCGTGGCGGCGGATTGAGAGAGAGAGAGAGAAGAATAGCCAGAGAGAGAGCTTTAAGAGTTTGAATGGTGAGACGAGAGCGAGGTTTCAGGGACAGCTGGCACTTCTTCTCTCTTTTAAGTTTTAATTGCCATTCCTTTCCTCACCAAACCACGGAAATGCCACTAACCAGCTTTTTCCATTTGAATGGACAACATTAGAACACGTTTAATAACTCCATATGTTTCTTGGCCCAAACCTCTCATAGCCCACATGAGGCTCAACTTTATTCAACGAGCGAAATAGTCAACGAATGTTAACCACCCAAAAAAAAAACACTAGGAAAGAAAAGTATATATATATTCACATGAAGCTTCGAAATTTCTTTATATTAAGAATTAATTACCCAGAAACCATAAATTTCTGATGTCATTGTCTAAATAGGCATAAGCATAGAGTACTTATAGAATTAAGCATTTCTTCCCCTATTGTAATGACAAATTTACCCTTCTGAAACAAACAAAGTAGAGAGATGAGATGATGAAAGAGATACAATGATAATGAAGAGATGAACGATGTGCATAGGAGCTGAAACAATCCAGCAAGATAGAGATTAACCATTGACAAAGAGAAGTTACGATTCCATTCCTATTTGATTGTTTTGCTTGGGTTCCTTAATTTACTAGTTCTTAGGGTATAATTTTGATTCACAAAACCTATTTGATTGTTTTGCTTGGGTTCCTTAATTTCTAGTTTTTAGGGTTTAATTTTGATTCACAAAATCTATTTATAGTGATGAGATAGTGAAATCCATCTGAAATCTAGCAATTTAGTCTTTCAATTTCAAATTTCTAGAAAGAAATCAAGATGGGAAGAAGATAAGTTGTTTGACAAAAAAAAAAGGAAGAAGATTAGCCGAAGAAAATGGAGGAAGAAAGAGAAGAAGAAGGGGCAATTCTGTCATTTTACTTTGTAAAATATGCCTATTTTTATAAGACATCTATGGTTATGTTCATCTCATAAAATTTGGACCAATTTATGCTCATCTCTATAATTATCCCTTATATTAAAGACTAGTCAAAGTCAATGGATTCTTCTTTGGAAATCACCAAGAAGATGTTTAAAACTTGTCAACATAGAATAAAAAGCCGCGGATACAAAGCGTTTCTTCAGAAATTAGAGAACAAGTCCGTCCGTATGTGTAAAAAAAGTATGGTCCACAATGAATGATATACAATATGGTCTTACATTTCAACGTTTATCAAACGCCCCCCCCCCCTCCATCTATATATGTATTTTACATTTCTATAACCAAAAGTTCCAAAAGAAGTAAACAGTCTTAAACCAGAATCAATTTCTCCTCTCTCTCAACTCTCAAGTCTTACTTGATCTTCTATGAATAGCAATAACGTTAACAAACATGAAGAGTATCAACGGGTGTTTAGTTGCTTTGACAAGAGCCAAGAAGGGAAGGTCTCGGTTTCTACCATCGAAAGATGCGTTGAATCAATTAAGTCTGGGAAACGAGCTGCACCAGAAGAGACGATAGATCCAGAGACTGATAAGTCCTTGGAACTCGACGAATTCGTCAAGTTGGTGGAAGAAGGAGAGGAAGAAGACAAGGAGAAGGACTTGAAGGAAGCTTTCAAGATGTACGAAGAGAGTGAAGGCATCACACCTAAAAGTTTGAAGAGGATGCTAAGTTTATTGGGTGAGTCCAGAAGTCTCAAAGAGTGCGAGGTTATGATTGCGCAATTCGATATCAATAGGGATGGGATTATTAACTTTGACGAGTTTAGGGTCATGATGCAATAATATATATATATATAGTTACAAATATCATTCATCTATACTAGTATTCTTTATTACCAAAGGCTTGTATGAACTCTCTGACATTAAGGTACTCTCTCTTTCTATTACTGCTTCATCTTCGTCTTCCTCATCGTCATCCACCAATCTTGAAACCCTCTCTGCAATCTCAGCCGCGCTCGGCCTTGACTCGGGTTCTTCTGCAGTACAATCTCTTGCAATACTTGCGATTTCAAATGCTGAATCAATTGAATAGCCCTCTCCCAATGTGCTGTCCATCACTTCCCTCAGCATTTCCTTGTTCCCGAGAACCCTTCTCAATCTCTTCCATTCGGAAACACAAGTTTCTTGTGTCCCAAGGGATGTTGTCTCTTGTTCTTGCAAACCAAGCAACATCTCTGGGGTTTGTCCAGATACAACCTCCATTACGATAATCCCGTAAGCAAATACATCAGTAGCTGGAGACAGATTCTCCTCTGTCGCTAGTTCATCAGTTACGCACTTTGACATCCCAAATTTTCCGACTTTACCTCTGAGATCTTCGTTCAAGAATATGTTTCTGCTCTTGATGTTGCCGTGGACGTAGTTGATCCGATGCATATACTTTAACGCGATCGCGACATCATGACAGATCTTGACCCTCTGTTTCCATGCCAGGAAACAGTAGCAAGACTCGATGAATTGATTCTTGATGGCCAATTTGTTCTGAATCCAATCCCACAGGGACCCATTCTTTGCATACTCGAAAACCAGATAAGAGCCCTGATCGATTTCTCTGAAACATGTCCCAAGAACTCTAATCAGATTGTGGTTATAGTAGTGTGCTTGATCGTTGAGAAGCCCGAAATCGAATCTTTTCATTGCATCTGCACTCACTTGCTTTATTGCCAAGTCTTTGCCTTTGAGCGAACCAAAATAAACCGAACCTTTGATATGATTGCTTGAACTGAAATGCTCAGTGGCTTTCTCTAACTCTTCAAACGCGAAAATCTCAAGAACCGGTTTTCGAGGCGTTGTGGTGCCAACGGTGTTGTGAGAATCCAAAATGGAACCGTCATGTGACCCTTCAAACGAGATTTTCTTGTCACTGGTGGTTCGGATGCTCAGACTCAGCTGTCGCGTCTCGGGGTCTTTATTGCTAATCCAGTTTCGCGTTTGCGTTTGTATCCGCGTCTCTTTCTTCCAGTGTAAGTAACCAAACACCATGAGAGTGATAAGACCGCAAACTCCAGCAATCACGCTGCTCACAGCTATCATGAGCTTCACCTTTGACCGCTTCTTCTTGGATGGTTTTTTTTCCGGGCGATTCTCGGTGGTTACATTCCGTGATCCGGGTTTGTGATCAAGAGGAATGAGAGCAGGCGTGAGAGGAACCACACCAGATTTGTTGTTTGCAGAGACAATAGCCTCCTCTGTTGTGTTGAACTTAACCGCCAGGCTGGAAACGCTGTCACGGACGCTCACGGGATACGTGACGAGAAAAGTGGCGTTTGAAACGCCTTTTTCAGGACAAGAACACCTGATCGCCAAACGCAACTTAACATTCTCGCCGAGTGTGTCCTCGGAAATATGTGGATTCTTCTCTCTTATAGATCTGCAGGGAAATATATGGACTCAGTCCATAAACAAAATAAGAAAACTTGGAAGAAAAAAAGGGTATTGGCTCACAGGCACGAGGTCAAGCCTTGCAGAGAGTCAGAGACAGAGCGAAAGGTGTCGCCTTTAACGCAAGTTTTGATGAGATGGGCCTCGTAGATCCTTCCATTACATCTGCAGTTGATTGGGATCAACAGTAGCTGACCTCGCTGAACAAACTCGTCGGCGCCTGAGATCAGATGGTAACTCAGGTTGGAGAGGGAGTTGAAGGGAGAATTGGCTCTGAGAATGGCGAAAGTGTGGCACTTTTGGAAGTCTGAGTGGCAAGCGTAGCTCAAGGAGGAGGCTTCTTCTTCAGGGTCGCAGCTGTCTGAAGCTGCAGAGAGAGATGATGAAGAGATGAAGAGTAAGATCACTACGAGACTTACCATGTACTGCTTACTAACTGAACCAGCCATGTTGATTGCTAGAGCTCCCACATTACAATCTATGAATGTACGTTTATATTGGCCAAGATGAATCATTGGTAGAAAAGTTTATGGACTTGGACAATTTTATCATTTTATTGAATAAAAAAATTATAGCGATGATATTTTGTTCTCATCAAAAAAAAAAGTCTGATGTTAATTGTCAAGTAAAAGGGAAACCAATATTTAAAAATATCGTGTACAGATGACTTCCACTTATTATAATTTTTTTATATTACTTGGAAATGATCCTTTTTTTACAAGGGAAATCCGAATTTGGGAGCAAATACTCAACTTGAACTTAATAATATTTATACTTAGACAGTAAATTAGATTGTTAAATTACCATAAACCAAACTACATATTGGTTAATTATATTTTGTAGTAACGTATGCGACATTTAACTGGAAAGCCAAAAAAAAGGGTTATTGGAGCCGTGGAGGTTTGTCGACAAGAGGGGTGGCTAGGAATCCCAAGTAATTAAATTAGAAAGGACATCTTCTTGTGCTTGGAACCTGTTCTTCGTAAACTCAACAAGATTCACAAAGTGCTAAGTCCAAGATAAGTGAATCTAAATGGTACAAACTCACTTTGTCCTATGAAGATTATATATTATTTAGAGAGATCCGATATCGGTTGTTACGGTACAAGTTTTAGGCCGAGTCAGGACCCACTTTTTAGTCTTTTGTTGGGGTATTATCTTGGAGTCATGGCCCATGTTTCTATCGGATCAAAACCATGTGCAATAGTTTATAGAGTTTCGGAGATCTAGACTTTCAGAAATGATTCATACCTAAACTCATTAGTTTGTATGCATCTTGCAAAATAGTAACCATAAGTTCAAAGACGTATACATTTTATCATATTCTAGTAATATTGCCTTAATGGTTGAGACCTGATCGGTTCACACTAAGCGACCACTTGAACATTGTAACTCAAAACTAGTATGGACTTTTTGACATAGCGACAATAATAGACTTAATATTTTGTATTGGGCCAAGATCACTAGAAAATTTAATCAAACTTTTTAGGAAATGTAACAAGTATACTTGAAAGTTTTCAAGCCAAAGCATACAAAAATAAATTAGACCAAATCTTTAAGATCCAAGAGTTCGGTCATGTAAAATCCAAAACATAGTGTGAGGAGAATAATTTGGGAATTGATAGCAGGGGAAAACAAAAAACAGGATGACAGAAAAACATTATCAGGAAACTGAAAAGACATGCAAAAAGAAGCCACGACAAGGAGCAAAAAGGCTAAGTTCTCTCAAGTCCATTTTGCAATAAATTCCTAAGTTGACCTCCATAAAACGATGAATATTAGTACTTAGCAATGGAATATTTTCTTGTGTGTTCATAAAACGATTGAACTTCAGAGTATTCCCCTTATTAAATTACAAAGCATACATTGCACACTACCCTTAGCATCCAATTCCTATGAAATATATAATATTCCCGAGTGTAAACAATATCATGCTGTGCTAGTTCCAATAATGACTTGTTACAGTTCTTGGAAACAAGACTTTGTATCACACGATTCACGAAATAACTTTTAAACATAAAAGTAGCAACTTTTTAACCCCGAGAGAAACGAAGAGATACCATATTCCGATTTCCGATGAGATTACTACGCCGTCTAAGCACCACCACCACCACCGCGTGCAGCTTCCATTTCAAAGGAAATATACAGAAACTACATATTAGCTAAAGGCTTTAAAAAGGTATTGGATCTATATAATGTATATTTGTATCTTACATTTAGAAATGGGTACTCTCTCAAGTGGTGGGTTGGGCTTTCTCAACACTGGTCCGCATAAGAGAGATGACATCCCCTGGCTCTGGAGCTCCGAACACTGAACTTCCGGCAACGATACAGTTGGCACCAGCTGCAGCCGCTGAGTCGATCGTTGAAGGGCCTAAGGCACCATCCACCTTATCCAGGAGGACATACAGATGGATATTTAAGGAACGATCACACTCTGTACAGTGTACAAGGAGAGGCCTTACCTGAGTATCAAGTGTTGGGTATTTGCACCTCAATGCTCGTACCTATTTCATGCACAGCCAAAAATATCAAAATATAGCACTGAGATTACGAAATGGCATTAGCTATCCAGTGCTGAAACATTTTTTATAGAGTAAAGATCCAACATAACCTTGTCCATCATGTTAGGCATGAACTTCTGGCCTCCAAATCCAGGTTCGACAGTCATGACAAGGACCATTTCAACCGGATTTGTCCCTTCAACCTGTGATAGAGCAAGCATGATAACCTGGAACATGCATAATTGCCAAACAGAAGATCAAACTCATAGCAGAGGATAGACTAGTTCAAAAGGTGTTCCAGGTTTTAGAGCAACACCTGGCCTCATCCCTGCAGACTTAATCTTCTCCACAAGTTGTTGCCAATTCTCTGAAATAAGCATTACAAGTCAAGATCATTAAGATGAGGATGGTGTGGAAAGTGAAAGCAGAGGCCCCGGCTTTAGCCATCTGTTCGACGTAATCCATGGGGTTGGTCACCATTAGGTGGCAATCAAGATATGCACTATGATGAAGGGAATGATGAAGTTTAAGTTTGAGTTGAACTTTGTGTGAAGGAGAGCGTTACTTAGTGTGCTTTGGGAAAATCAGTCATTTTGATGACGTGCAGGGGGATGGGTGGTAATTTAATTTTGTGTGTTCTCTTGGGGTGATCTTGCAATTTAAGACTTTTGTTTTATGGATCGAACCTTCACCTGGCCCATTTTGTATACCAACCAAAACAATTGGCCCAATTTTCTTCTTTTGGGTCAACGGTCTAATAACTCTTTTTTTCTTTTAATTACGGAATTTATTTGTCATGTTTATTAAATTAAACGAACCGAAAAAATCTAGATATTTCCAATTAGATGTGACAGCGACGCACATTTGAGTCTTGAGAGCATGAAACACGAAAAGAAAAAAAAATGTAAGAATGAGTCAAAAAAAAAAAATCAATAAAATTGGAAGACTAAGATAAAAAAATAGGGGAGCCCACATGATGAAGCTAGGACCAATACGAACCCATAAGGCACAATTAAGACACTTACCAAATCGAAACTTCTTCTTTGGTCCTCCATTTACTTCACTTTGAAGCCTATTTTCAACACTCTCTCTCCTCTTTGCTTCCTCATCTTCCATTTCTGTATGCCTTTTAGATTGTCTAAACCCATTCATTTTTCCCTCTTAAACAACCACAATTCTCTCTCGTGAGATATGGGTTCGTGTGTCTCCTCCTCTTCTCACAACAATCAGAGCTTCTCTGCCTCTGATTCCGCCGTTAAGCTTGCAGCTTTAATCTCTAAACCCGACACCCCCACATCGCCCCTTAAGAATGACGTCATCACTTCGGCCATCGATTCTGCTCGTTGGGATTCAGGTTTTTCCTCATATAATTCTTTGCTTTTGCTTTAAGTTCCTCGGCGTCTATTTTATTCTATTTTTTGTTTTTTGTTTTGTCTAGCTATAAATAATAATTAAAGGTTTCACGAATACAGAATTGTACATATAACGTAGTAATTAATTAAAGTTGTTAATGGTTGTAATCGATTCGTTACTTTAGTGCCGACAAACGTAAAGTCGTTAGCTTTTTCAGACCCAGTCAAGATGTAGGACAAAGAGCTAGGTATGTATGTATAACTGATGATTTACAAAATCGTATACTATTGCGTTTATATGCAGATGAAAGTAGGTTTTAATTTGATAAAATTGTTATGATGATGGTGATCATGATTAAACATGGGTAAATGTGCACATGGACAACGTTCAAGCGTACGGTATAGGTTAGAATGTCTTCAAGGCATATGCAGTTACCGATATGTGTGACGGTCCACACTTCAAGTTGCAACTTCCATGCATTTATATCTTTATTTATTTTAGAAATTTATAACCGTCTATTTAGATTTCCTACTAGAAATTAGTATCATCCTCTTAATTTTTTAGATAACAATGATTTGGATTATTTCTTAAGGTAATAAAGAGGAGATGATATTTTTCGATTCGCGGGGCTGGCTTGACTCGGACTGCGAAGATGATTTCATGAGCGTTGATGGTGGTTCGTTTTTTTTTTTTTTGAGAATCTTAATGTTTATAAAAACAATGAATTTACAGTGAAAAAAATGACTTGAGTTACTTCAGAATTTACGCCGTCGCGAGGAACAACACCGGTGCATCACAAATTCTGCGACCAAACTCCTCAAGAAGAAGTACCGTCTCCCACCGACAACAAGAAGAGACTCCTCGAACTCTTCAAAGAGACACAAGACGAGGATGATGAAGAAGAGCAAGAACAAGGTGATGATGACGTGGCAGAAGGCAAAGCAAGAGCATGCCTCTGGCTAAGAACACCTGTTAGATCTTCTGCGCCCACGACTCCTTATAATAACAGCAAAGAAAGACAACAACAACAACTCAAGAGGGTGAGATCGGCTCGTCACGGCGGCTGCGTTCCGCGTTTGGTTTCTTGTAGTAGCTTCACTGAACGGAGACGGAAGATGATGAGTCATGCCCCCATTGACGTTGTCCAACGCTAAAAAGACGATATTGTAAAAACTTAATTAATACTAAATTACTCACACTTTGTTTCTTAATTTGTCCTATACTGTTGTTTTTCAAAGGATCGAACAATCTTCTCTTTTCAGCTCATAATTAATGCTTCCTAATGACAGTTGTAATGCAATATTTTCCTTAATTATTTCCATAAGATTATTTGTAAATTTAGCTTTGAATCCACTCAGAACGTTTATGAATTATGTAATTTATGACATATCACATTCTTACGTATATAATTGGTTTCATGAATTATGCCATTTTTTTTATTTTTTGTTGACGCTCAAGCTTTCATAAAGCAATATGACTAATCAGTCCGGAGGCCGAGAACTCTGGGAAAAAAGGAAGAAGAAGATGGTCAGATGGACTTTAGATAACCGACTGTATGCGATGTGATAGCCATGGACCATGGTGCAACCAAATAGTTTATGCGATGTGCCGCATCTCCCAAAGAGAGTTTGTCTTGTTTAGTCGAGACGAGTGTGTATCTTTGTACAAGTGTATTTAATGCATAGTGTCGAGTAGAGCATCCTACAAATTATACGGGGCTATGGGAGCCAAGGCTCATGGATTCGAGAAAAGATGAGTGGCATGCTAGAATCATTTTGTACCTCCATTATATTTAATATTGTAGAATCATTTTGTAAAAAATATGAAAGTCATATAACATTTAGTTAAAACAAAAAAAAATACTTGTTAGGGAAAATACATTTACCTACAAATCTCATGAATATATAAATAAAATGAGTTCAATATTAGGAGTGTAGAAAATTTTTAGATTTAGACAAATATTGGACATAAATATAGGATATATTCCAAGAGTTTATGCAGTTGTAATTAAAAAAAAAAGTTTGTAGGAATTTTGGTTTTTTAAATTTCTAATTAAGGTTTAATGCATTGCATGGAGTCAGTTAATGTATTAAAAGTCAGCTATTCAAAACTGACATTTGGAAATAACTAAATATTTTCTATGTAATGAGTCTACAAATATTCAAACCTTTTACTATTCGTGAATACTATGAATTTACTTTACCAGGAATGCAAAATTGATAACATAAAGAACTTGCAAATTTTGTGCTATAATTGGATGGTCACCATAAAATTAAGTTACTTTTTAGATATTCCCTAAATAAAAGGATAAATTTAAAATGTCTATTATTATTTCTGACTGCATTTAGTCTGCCCGTTATACATGTTCGTTATTAAAACACTTTGACTAAAAAAAAATATTAGTGTCTTGAGGAATAGAGGTTGAAGGCAGGGTTGCAAAATACTAAATGTTAAATATTGCAGTCTATTATTAACTAAGAGAGTAGAATGCAATCATCTATAGAAAAAGCTTATCAACTTTTGTGTTTTCTTTTGATATTATTGGTTAACCATGTGTGTTGGATCGAAGGTGGAGGCAAGTACTCACATTTGAATTCGACAGGGAGCAGATCTGCGCATTCATATATTTTGTCTGCAAGCTTACCTGTGGAGACAGCATTCAAGTTTCCATCTGCTTTACCTATTATCCCTTCGGGTGGGAATAATTTTGGGAAAGGAAGAATAGATCTGGGAGGTCTTGAGGTGATCCAAGTCTCCATCTCAACCTCAACATCACGAAGAGTATGGACAACATACGAGGGAGGGCCCAACGGCATGGGACTCACCATCTTTCAACCTGTCAACCTTCCTCCTAGCTTCTTCACTCTTGGCTTCTATGCGCAACCCAACAACCGTCTTCTTTTCGGCTGGGTTCTTGTTGCAAGAGACGCTTCTGGAAACAGCTTGAGGCCACCCGTTGACTACATTGAAGTCGGGAGCACCACCTCCATCAATCTCGCTCAAGACGGGCCTGCATGTTTTTGGCAACCGCTATGCCCTAATGGGTATCAGGCGGTTGGTCTATATGTCACTACGTCACCTACGAAGCCCTCTTTAGGACAAGAATCTATAAGCTGCGTTCGATCCGATCTTACGGAACAGAGTGAAACCGATACATGGGTATGGGGGATAAAAGGTATGACTCTTTCTAGTTTGAGACCGGCCAAGAGAGGAACAGAAGCAACAGGTGTGTACACAGGGACATTCAGCTTCCAGCAACTAAACTTTCCTCCTCCGCCTCCTCTGTCCTGCCTGAAGAATACAAAATTTGACTTGTCCAGCATGCCAAGCAAAGATCAAACTAGAGCTTTGTTTCAAGCGTATTCTCCTTGGATATATTTACATCCAGATGAAGAATTTCTTCCTTCTTCTGTGGATTGGGTATTCTCCAATGGTGCGTTGCTATACCAGAGAGGAAACGAGGCCAACCCCGTCCCAGTACAGCCAAACGGTTCAAACCTTCCTCAAGGCGGTTCGGATGATGGTTCATTCTGGATAGCCTATCCGGCCGATAAGAACGCAAGGGAAAGGGTTAAGAAAGGAGACTTAGGAAACACAAAGGTGTATTTGCACGTTAAACCAATGTTTGGAGGCACTTTCACTGATATTGTTGTGTGGATCTTCTACCCTTTCAACGGCAATGCCCACCTCAAATTTTTGTTTATCAAGAGGCTGTCGCTTGGGGATATCGGCGAACATATTGGGGACTGGGAACATGTTACGTTGCGCATCAGCAACTTCAACGGCGAGTTATGGCGTGCCTACTTTTCGGAGCACAGTGGAGGAACTCTAATGGAGGCATGCGATCTAGAGTTTCAAGGTGGAAACAAAGTTGTGGCCTATTCATCTCTTCACGGCCACGCAATGTTCTCAAGGCCTGGACTCGTGTTGCAAGGCGACGACAAGAATGGAATAAGGAACGACATGGCAAGAAGTGACAAGTTCTTTGACGCAGGTGTTGGGTATGAGCTTATCGCGGGACCCGGGATCGTGGAGCCACCGTGGGTGAACTACTTTAGGAAATGGGGACCAAATATCCAACATGACATCGAAAAGACCCTTGACGGTATCGCCAAGTCATTGCCTCGCTTTTTCCGCAAAAAATTTCGAAATCTTATTAACAAACTTCCCCGTGAAGTGCTTGAAGAAGATGGTCCCACTGGACCCAAAGTCAAAAGCTCTTGGACCGCTGATGAATAATATTCATTCCTGTTTCATATATGAGACTAATTGATTTGAACTTTTCTAAACAATGATTGGTTATTTGGTTCTTGTGAAGCTTTGTTTTTGAAGTTTTTCGATTAGTCAGTTTTAACCAATTCATATTGGTCTATTTGATTAGTTCAGCTTCATAATCGAATAAAGAAAGAAAGTAATTAGGTTTGTTTTTCAGTGAGAAGTCAATAAATGCCGCCAGGAAACGGAAAAAATAAAGGGATTTTTACCAAATATGCCACATGTCCAATAAGACTTTCATGAAATGCCCTTTAGCAAGGGGTCTTTCAAAAATGCCCTTTTTGTGGCATAGGTGTTGGTAAAAAGACGATATTACCCTCATAAAAATTTAGAGACTTGGAAGATCTGGCCGCCATTGCAGCTATGTTTCTTCTTTTCGTCGAGACTTGGGATGAAGCAAAACTCGAATTGGTCCACCAGAAACCCTTCGTTCCCTTTCTCCTTCGTCTCCTTTCTCGTTCGTCTCCTTTCTCCTTCGTCTCCAAGCAAATGTGAATTGTAATTGGAGCTTACTTTTTATGAAATTTTGTTTACGTTTCCAACCATTTTCCCTCTGCTGACTACCACTACCATAGCTAATTCATTTCTGATTATGTGATAAAATATCAATTTAAATGATGGACTTGTGTGATTGTGAAACATTCGTCAAGGTTAGAATTAAATGATCTTCCAGCATAAAACGCATGCGTGTGAGAAAAAAACAATAACATCATCACCAGGGTAATTGCGTCAATTCAAATAGATAAAAGGGTAGATTTCAAATGGATATTGGAAAAGAGTATAAAGATAAAAAAAAGTGGAGTTATGGCGTTGCTTGTAATTTTCCCAAAAATAAATGGTAACAGTATTGTAAAATTGGATAAAGAAAGGAATGGGTTGAGTTGGGCCTTCAAATAATGGGTTGGGTCTTGACCCGATTTGAAATGGCGGGTGGGCATTGATTCGTCGAAGATGCGTTTCGTATTTCCTAAGCAGTTATTCTTTCCGCATTAGCATATTTCCCAATCCCTCAATTGTGTGAGAAAATAGGGCACTCTCCTGCAGTAAATTAGGGTTATGGTAAACTTAGGATTCTTAAGGTTTAGAAAGGGCAAATTCGAAACCAAATTATCAGAAATCTCTGGTGATCACTCTGAGAGCAACGCACTAAAGCCTCAAAGCCCTCTGTTTTCTTCGCCTTTCGGAAATCTTGGTCTTGGGACATCCCAAATGGCACCTAAACCGCCTATGCCCGGAAAACGAAACACAAGCTTCCAGACAAGTCATTGCAGGAGCGCGTCGCAGCCATCTTGCCCGACTCTGCTCTCTACACACAGCTTCTTGAGTTTTAGAAAGAAACTTGACATCCAAGAGTCCCTTAGACCCCCTCTCACCATACAGAAGACGCTTAGGATCTACGTTTTCAACACCTTTTCTAACCCTGGGAATCCAAATCCTGACCCGCCCACTTGGACTCTTAAGATTATCGGGAGGATCCTGATAACTGTATCCCAAGTTCTCGTCTTTCTTCAAAAGTCTAGAGATATCCCTGGATCAGAGGCTGTACCCTGAGAACCCTCTGATCATTTGGGAGAATGCTTGCTCGCCTGCTCCTCATCAAGGCTTTGAGATCAAGAGGATAGGGAGTCAGGAATTTACAGCTAATATACTCTAATTACGTCCCTGAAAAGTTCAAGATTTCTACTCAGCCAAGAATCATTGCGGCAATCTGGCATTATGTCAAAGCCAGGAAACTGCAGAACCCGAACGACACTTCTTTCTTTAACTGTGATCCTGCTCTCCAGAAAGTTTTTGGGGAAGATAAGATGAAATTCACTATGGTCTCTCATAAGATATCTCAGCACCTATCACCTCCATCTCCCATTCATCTTGAGCACAAGATCAGCCTTTCCGGGAACAATCTGGCCATCTCAGCGTGTTACGATGTGCTTGTGGACATATCTCGATCGAAACGGAGCTTTCTAATCTGCTGTCTGATGCAGAGAAGACCAAAGAGATCGATGCTTGTGATGAAGCAATATGTGGAGCTATAAGGAAGATCCACGAGCATACAAGGAGACGGGCGTTTTTCTTATGGTTTAGCCAATCACCAGTGGAATTCAGCAATGCCCTGATCGAATCTCAGACCAAAGATCTCAAGCTTGTAGCAGGGGAAGCAAGTCGAAGCCAAGGCCGATCAGAGTTGTTCAATCAACCATGGTAATAATCTCTACTACACTGCATTTTTCATCACTTGTCTTACACTCATTGAGAATTTGCTTGCAGGGTGGAAGATGCTGTGATACGTTACTTGAACTGGAAGCCAGCAGGCGGGTACCATGAGCCAAGGAGTTTATGAGTTCGTTAATTTCACTACAAGTCACTAAGGACACTTGATCACCTTCATCTTTCTTTTAGGTTAATTTTTTAAGTTACTGCCGTGAAACATTATCACGTATTGACTTCCGATTGGCTCGATCTAGTCTTGTGGAATTATATTATAATAACGTACGTACTCTTAATATGGATTGCAAAAGACCGAGGAGAGTATACTCTGACTTAAAAAAAAAATGGGTTAGTTTACCCAAAGCAGAAAAGAAAATTGGGTATGAATGAGACGGTTTTACGTTAAACAGAGACCATTGACTTAGTTGTTTCTATTCTTGTTAAAAGAAATGCAAATCTGGTCTCTTCAACGAGATCGATCTCTCCGACGAACGCGGACTTGCAACCCACCAGCCATGTGAGCCGTGAGCATAGTATTATACAATTTATTTATAGTGCACCACATGAACAACAGCAAAAGTTAAGGGTACAGGTGGGTTTTCTCATATTATTTAACTAAACACCAACTTTGTTTCCTCAAATCCACGAGCATATCAAAAGAAGTTTTAGCTTGAAATAAACGTTAAAGAGAGAATAGACAAGCGGTGTAACTTGGTCTACAAGTTAGAGTGACCAAGACGGAGAAGGACACGGTGCCACGAAGTGTTGAGAACCCCTCTTAGGTTCCACACCGACTCCACATTCTCCGGTTGAACATTCGCCGCCGAATCGACCTGCCCATGTCCACAATTTTATATGAAATCAGGTCACAAGTCATTTTTTATATTAGCCAAGCAAAATGTTGAGGCTTTACCGCTTTGGCGATGACCTCGGTAGTCTGCGAAACATCAATGGTGGCTTCAAACAACACCCATGCCCATTTGTCGCTGGAGTTGTGTTCAGATATGTAATGCTTTCCTGGTTTCTGGGTTCTAGAAGCTTCCACCCAGTTTTTGCCTCCATCGAGGGATATGTCCACTCGCTCTATCCCGCGTCCACCTCCTGAAACCGCATACCCTTTGATGCATACCTGCAAAAACCGAATTAAAATTGAATTAGCTCTTGTTTTCCTGCATTGGTCAGATCAGATTGGGCAGTGATTTCGGCTCAAAAGTTCTGACCTTTCCAGGCTTCACCATTTGCACGTCCTCCACAGAGCAGATTGCACTCTGTTAACCATAAAAACAAACATGGGGTCAAGAAAAAATTATGTTCAATATAAATTCTACCATCTGATCAGATGCCAACTGGCTTAAACAAGTAAAGTTTTTAGAAAATCTTTATACCAAAAGAAAAATGATCGTCAAGAAAACAATCATCAAATGTTTTCATAGAAGAACTTCGCAAGGAAATAGGACGATTCCAAAAATCATCAGTGCATATAAAGCAGGAACATTATCACAAAATCAAGTATCCTGTAAGAAAGAGCGTAGACTTGAACTTACCTGAACAGGGAAATCCATTTGGGGCCTCCTTGAGGACCAGTTGATGTTATCCCAATTGACAGAGGGTGGGAACATTTTGTAATCTTTTTGCATGAAGAATCCCTACACCACATTTTGATCCAATGTTAGAACAGTTTCTGATTGCTAATAACAGGGTAAAGCCGGACACTTTTAGTTGAGACCTGGCATTCTTCAGCGATTATATTGATGGAATCAAGCCATTTGACCGAACGAGCACCTATCACACCCGGGACAACCACCCTTAACGGAAATCCATGATCCCTGTTCAGGGTCTTCACAGAAGAAAAACATTTTTCATTAAACAAGCACATCTAGGATCACACAGCGATGATTTAAACACAAATGAGACAGATTTGGTGAAAGATATCAAACCTCTCCATTCATCTCATAAGCGAGTAAAACATCAGCTTCAGGATTTGTGGCTTGACTTAGAGGGATAGACGCCTTATAAGGGCCCCCATTCTCCTCCTAGAGGCACAGAACGAGCATAGAATTTTCATGTGAATCAATGAATGCATTACAAAACATAAAAGAAGTACAATGAATATATATATATATACCTTACAGCGATCAACACTAACGAACTCAACATGTCTGCCTCCTAAAATAGTTGAAGGTGTGAGGTTTGGTATCCCCACAAGCTCAAGAACATGGGCCAATTTAGCCCCGCCCCAGACAGCTGCAGAGAGATGATAACTAGCTGAAGCCAAGAATTATACAGTTGCTTTTGTATTATATGATAATGGGGAAAAAAGACAGACAAACCATTCCCAATAGCAGAAACATCCCAACCAACCCCTCTAACCTTCTTAACGTCGCTCATGGCAGTCCTTCTGTTACCGGCACACTGCAATTTCAAGACTAACACATAGAAAACTGGTTGTAGAGTGTGAGCATAGAACAATGAGAAGCGCAGAAGTTAAAAAAACCTGTAGAGTAGCAGTAACAGTGTACTTTGGGAGGGACCTGAAATTAGAGAAATAGTGTTGATATAAATGGTTGGTAGAGAGTTAGAGAAGAAGATACAAGAAATTAAACCTGATATCTTTAATAGACAGCTTTGTCGGGTTGTCGATCAGTCCAGTAAGGATGACGGAGTAGCTGGTTTGGCAAAGAAATAGCAGAATAAGCAGACTTGGAGAGTTGAAATTGAGGATTGATAAAAGAAAAAGAGAAAGAGAAAGAGAGACCTTTCAAGGTGATCAAGAATGGGGATGGGACCATGATTTCTCTTGTAGAAAAGGTCGACGGGAGTGACATAAGATGAAACTAGAGCCGATCGCGGAGGCTCAGCGTTGAAAGGTTCCTGAATTTATATAGCAAAATGTATCGGAAGCAGAGACTGATGATGGTTTATTCGTCTAAGAAACGATTGGATCAGAGGAAAAGAGAAAAGAAGAAGAAGCTTGCCTTGGCGTTGATCTTGAGAGAAGGATGGCGAGCTGGTTCCTGCGAGTATTCCGAAGGTCCTCGAATTCCAGGCATTTCTTCTCTTCCAAATTTTGATTTGAGTCTATCTCATTGACTCTCCAAGCCGCCGTGTTGGATAAAACGAAGACTGCTAAACGATGTCGTTTTCTGGTGTCTACTTTGTGAGGCTATAACAAAAGCCCAAACTGAGCCCAAATGTTTGGCTTTTTTCTTATTTTCTCGTTCCGTTCAGAGGGGAAAAAAAAAAAACTAAGATGGCGGCGATGCGTCTGCCGGCGATACATCTTCCTCACCGGCGTCTTTCAACGCTTGGGAGCATTGCCTCTTTGGCTCCACGGAGGCACTTCGTGGTGGCGATGGCGGCCAAGAGAAGCCCTAAGCGTCTGAAATACTCTACTCCTCGGTTCACTAAGGTCTTGTTAACCCACCCATCCATTATAGTGTATTGATAAAGAAGCTTGCAATAATTCTGGCAATGTTGAAACAGGAGGGGGAATTGGTTTATATAGAGGTGGATCCTTGTGGTGTTGATGCCTGGAAACTGCAACCTGTCATTGAGCTTCTCAAACAAGGAGCTGTTGGTGTTATTCCCACTGATACTGTGTATGCCCTCTCTTTCTCTTTTCTTCTTCTTCCCTCATTCACATTTTAACCTCATCTTCTTTCTTCTCTTAGATATGCAATTGCTTGTGATTGTAAAAACCATTCCGCTGTTGAGCGTCTCCGAAGGTTAGCACCTCCTCCTCTATTTCCACTCTTGTTTCTTCAACTCTGTCTTGTCTTTTCTTGTATGTCATAAGTATTGACACAAACTTCTGTTCTAGGATCAAGAAGGTTGAATCCTCCAAGGTAAGAGACATGCCCGCTCTTTCGCCCATATTTCTCTTTCTCTTATTCTTTCATGGCAACTTTATGCAGCCACTTAGCATCTTATGCCCTTCCTTCCGGGACATTGACACTTACACAATGGGGTTTCCTCGTGGTGATGCTCATGGTCATGCTAACGTTTTCCGAGCTGTCAAGCAATGCTTACCTGGTCCTGTCAGTAACTCTCTTCATTATTCTCTTTTTATTATGCGCTATTCTCTGTCACCAGGACTCCATGATCCATTAACATGGATGATCTATTGGCATATGTTTCAACAGTACACCTTCATCTTGACTGCAAGCAAAGAATTACCCAAACAGTGTGTAGGATATTGCACGACTAGTGTCAAATATGCATCCAGGAAAAACGTGGGTGTCCGGATTTCTGATGACGCTGTCTGCCAAGCTATTTTGCAGGAGATGGATTCCCCTCTGATTTGCACCAGGTTCTTTATCTCATCGTTAAAGACACAGGTGGTGGAAGTTGTCTGTATATAGTTGTAACGTATGGTTTGTGTTGTAAACGATGACAGTGTCAAAGGGCCAAAAGAAAATGAATGGATGATTGACCCAACCGCAATCGGTGATATCTATGGACCAGAGGTATTTTATAGCTTCCACTCGGTCTCACTGACCAAAGAAGCTCTTTGGTTGCTTTACTCTCTGTTCCGTGTTCTTTTTACAGGGTCTGGATTTTGTGGTCGATGGAGGTGTACGAGTGGCTGAACCATCCACCATCGTGGATATGACAGGATCATATCCCAAGGTCATACGGGAAGGGAAGGTAATAAATATCTAACATTCAGTGATTCCATCCATTTAATGAGCTTAATTAACGTCTCTGTGGGTTGTACAGGGACCTATATTGCCATGGATGGTGCTTGAGGACGACGAGTCTCACCTGCGCCAAGATCTTATAGCTTCTGGCACTTAAAACACAAGTTAGGTATTTGTTTGACATGTACGCACAGGACACCTTGTAGCTGAAGAATATGAATAATGCGAATATAAATATTACAAATGGGAATCCAAAATCCATACACAGCATGGACCAAACAAAATCGACACAGAAACAAACACACGTGTATGGGAAACTCGAAGACCAAGCCAAAGAATAAGATGATGAACTCCTGTATGGAGAAATCGAAGATCATATGTATGAAACTCAAAGAAACCAGCTTTTATCTTAGTCGGATATCTTCAAAAGGCAACCATCTTAAATCAGTTGCGTGTTTTGCCATAGAGATTTGTGTAAACCGATCTGGTACGTTGCACAAGAATCATGCTCAAGGCGGCGGCAATGAGGCAGAATCCAGACATTATGAGTGACGACAAGAAGTAACAGATGGAACCTTGGCATCTCAGGACGTCGTCAGGGTTGAACAAGGATCCTTGTGCTTGCTGCTCTGCTTCACGGTCATAAATGGAGCTTGCAATTAGTCCTGAAAAGATCAAGGACCCAGCCGGATTGGCCAGCGTCAGGAAATTGTATAAAGCTCCAAACTTTTTTAGACCAAAGAGCTCAGAGGCAGTGGCTGGGACGATGGCCCAGTGAGCACCATAGCCGAGTCCAATCAATAGTGTGCCAATGTGCATAGCACCAGGCCATCCGTATGCAAAGAATATGTGTCCTACTGACATTACAAGCTGAGCCACTGCTATAGCAATCGGTCTTGGGTACGCATAGTCCCTGCAAATTCCGAACCAAAATCAATTCCGCAGACATATCTCATTGTCCTTGTTATGGGACAATGTCGTACCTGACTATGAGTTCGGAGAAATAGCCGCCGCCAATGCGTCCAAGGAAGTTCCAAATGCTAATCATGGACACAAAAACGTGAGTGTTATCGTAGCCGAGAGACTGACTCATCTGCCCAAGGTTATCTATTACGGTTAGACCCGAGCCAGATCCTAGCAAGAGTGAGAAGAATATGAGCCAAAAATCGGCTTTCACGAGTGCCTGAGTTAAAGTAAAATCCTCGCCTCTGTGAGGTCCCCTCCGTCTCTTGACCCGAACAGCACCCTCTGCAGCTGCCTGCATTAGCTTTGCTTGCAACTGAGCAATTCTCTTATGTCTCTCCAATGCAGGAAGCAGATCTACTTCTTTTGGTTTCTCGTCTTCCACTTCACTCAATATAAGCTCAGGACCACGATCAGGGGTTGACTGTCCCGGATCCTGGCCTTGCTGATTTCCAACGAGGGGCTCTTCTAGTGTGTCACAAGGGCCGGGTGATGCTGTGAAGCAACTTGTGGCGATTGGTATGAAGATTGGTACAAGAAGAATAGCAAACAAGACTATGGTGAAAGCAGTGATAATTGAATGGCTAAGATCAATGAAATCTTCAACAAGCATCACTGCCATGAGATAGGCAGCAAGTAGAATGCAGACGGCATAGATGATGGTGAAGCTGGTGCCATCGGAAGCACGGATCTGCCTGTGACCACCGACGGGTCTGATGAAGAACATGAGAGGAACAACAACAACAGCTGGGGCAACTGCAACCATGAAGATGAGTGATGCACGGTCAGAGGAGTGGAGCATTGTGTAAACCTGAGAGAGGATGGCACCACCTAGCCCAGCAAAGCCCTTGAGGATACCAACCACAGGACCACGGCTCTTGGGAAAGTTCTGAACACCAGAGACTAATGCAGCCGTGTTGAAGTAGGTCTCCCCGTTGTTCCCAACAAATATGAGGATGCACATCTGAAAGATGAAAAAGATTCAAGATTATTTTTGATAAAAGGAGTTACAAAGTGGATCTCAACAACTGTAGATAGATACTCGTGCACTCTCTTTCACAATCTTGACCAGAAAGTCTAGGACTTTCTTTCTTACTAGCCAGATTAACTGTATCGTCAAGGCATTGCTGCTTGTAGTCAACTCGTTTGAATCGATCAAATCTATTCATAGCTCAATTTCCAAGATACACAAGGATCGCATCAAAAGACGAATTGAAAAAAAATAAAAGATAAAAGTTTGGGAGATTTGATTTGACAGCCATTTCATACGACAACCTTTGAAAAAAAAGAAACAGACTTTGGGAGATTCTCCAAACATACATGATCAAAAAAGCAGACTTTAAGTAGAAAGTCTCCAACTTTTTTTAGTAGTAAAATCCGATAGAATCAGATGATGAATGGAAAGGTTGAATCGGAGGAAAAGAGAGGAAGAAGGGGGAACTCACCGCCCACAAGGGAAGAATCGGAGCTCGACCAGTGACGATAAGCCAAACCCAGCCATAGCCAACAAGGTTCTGAAGAGAGCCGACGAGAAGAGCGGCCCAGAGAGGCAAGATCTCGGAGAGAGTGGCAGCGAGGAAGCCGACACTATCGCCGAGATCCTTGGCGACACCGAGCCTGGAGAGCTGTTTCTGGTTATAGTTGAGGGAGCTCTTGATCACCGGAGAAATGCTGCCGAACAAGTAACCGATACCAGCACATGACTGAATCCACATGGCCGCCACAAACACAAGCCATCTGTTGTTGATGAAAGATACCAACTTTTCTCGCTTCATTTTTATCTTCTCGATTCGACTTGACGACCTCTTTCTCTTCTTTTATTTGTTTTCGAATTGATTACACTAGCCGACAACAAATCAATTTGTTATTTTTTAAAGGACTCAACTTGTCTTTTTTTTTTTTTTTACTTATATATAATAATATGACTCACTGCCACTGGTGGTTATTTGCTTTCTTAGTCGTCCACCCCGTTGAAAACCGAATGGTCATATCTGTAGGTAAATTTTATCGGACATTCAAAAAGAATGAAAGGTCTTGCAGGTTGCGTTTAATCAATACTAACAAAACACATATGCAGTGACGTATTTGCTTCTTTATCGATTGATTAAACGATGATGTAATCAATTTATTCGGAGGGCTCATATTACATAATATTAAATCAATGAAATTAAAAATACTGAACCGAACCTTTATTAAAATTCAAAAGAAACAAGAAAAACACGTTTTCAGACATTTAATTGCAATCTTTAGTTTTAATTATATTCTTAATGCATTTATCTTAAAAGGGAAAAAAAGAACACAAAGAGATGTATAGATAACAATATTAACAAAGACACAACAAACATAAGGAGTGTAGGTAGTTGAAGTAATTAAAGATGCTAGATGTGAATGTGAATTTGAATGGCGATGACCAAAATGGTGATAATAGCGAAGAAGAGAATGGCATGAACCAATATTGAGATGCCGCTTGTGGTCATGTTGCCGCACTCCAACACTCTCCTCCTCGCTGGCAACTGAAAGAGAAGCCCCGGTGATAACACTACGAACAACACCACAGCCACTGCCACAGGCCCCCAGTCAGCTCCTCCCATATATATCTACCTCCAAAATATTCGATCTTGCTACGTCGGCTTTGCTTCGGTCCTCTTATCAGGTGTCAAATAACTAATTAGAGCAACGTTATATATATACAAGTGTAATAATGCACTTAGGATATAGTGTAGGTGTTGTGTGTACTTTGTTAAAATTCAGAAACTATTGATGAGATTATTTAAGGATGACCAAAAAAGGCAGACTTGATTGGTATCTTCTTTTCTTGTTGGATAGATATCTGTGGCTTCTTTACCAGACCACATTTAGTGGCTATGTATATGTTAACTTTATATAAAGTTATTAAAGTGTTTGATACTTGATTGCATTTATTGGTTTGGTTTCGATTCTTCAGCTTTCCTCATGCGTCGTATCCCCATTTCATAAGTACATATTGATTTGATTGGTAACAGCGTTAGAGCATAAAAATATCGAAATGTCATTTTGTATTTTATTTATTGCAGGGATATACATATCAAGGGAGAGTGAGAGACCTTTGTCAAAGAAAAAATTAAAAAAAATGGATGCGAGATTAGACTAAGACTTTGATTCAATCAACATATATATGACTTCTTTATTTTGGCTTATGAATTGAAATGCCTCAAGACGAGATTCAAATGCTTAGGTACCAAAACAAGCAATACTATCAAAATTATTTGATAAGCTTTGTATAGAATCTATAGATACAATAGATATAGTTTGAAATTCCAGTTCAGAGAACTGTTCTTTCCTTCATCCTTCTAACTTGATGAGAACCCTCCACCTTTTTTCCTGCCGAAGCCACATTAGTTAATGAGTTGTTACATCAAGGTGATCATATTAATCCAAACATGCTTGCGTTTGCGTGCATTCTATATATATATGCATCCATGCATATGCACTCATTTCATCATTAGGAAAAATTAAGTGCGGTACAACCTCTATTGTCGTGCTTAGGTTTCCCATTAATATATTACATTGAAATAACGTAAACTTATGACTTTCAAATAAAATAGGTCAACTCCACCTAAATCCTAATGGTCAACATCTTCATCTAAGCTAATAACAGTCGTCGTCATGACTCTCTCATAATGGTCCAGCTTAAACTTTTCTCGAACCGAAGAGATATAAGAAGAGGCTCTAGCGTCAACGCACTCGTCCACACCATTGAGCCCTGTACCAATCAGCTTCTCTGCCATCTTGTTAAGCTTCTTCTCCATCTCTTTACCATCGGGAGCCACGGCTGCCAACCACATCACTAATTATATTTACACATGTATATATATATATAGGTAGCTAGAGAGAAGCAATGTTACTACGTACATGGTCGGAGGAGAAAGCTAACGTTAGGAGGGAGAGGAGTAGTGGCAGTCACGTAATTATTGAAATCAGGTTGAGGAGCATAGGAAGTCCTAGTAGACGAAGTGTAATGAACATTATTATAAAGGTCTTGGGAAGGAGTTAGAGGTTTCACAGCTTTGCAAAAGGGCATTAGCTTAGCTATCATGGACCCTCTTGATCTCCTTCTGTTCATCTCCATTTTAATTACTACTTTTTGTTTTGTTTTCATGTTGGTGTTGTTTCACAGAGACCTGGGTTGCATATATAGAGAAGACATGCAGAAAGATGGAGAGGTATCAAAGACGCGTGGTCCTTCGCCTTGCAATAATATCACTCTGAGGCATCATATTTTGATGACGAGCTCTAACTTTCGTACTCAAACGGCCACGACGACACGATCTGGTTTTTCAATATAAAATTAAATTTATGCTATATAGTATATACAAGGTCGATTATTTTTTGGAAATGATGATCCACATAATTATATACTAGTTGTATCCACACAAATGATGATTTACCCGTACGCATGCAGGAAAATCGAAGTGTTTAACCTAGGAGAACAAGGAACCGTATATTTTAATTTAATTTTATCCGTATTTTTCTTATCAACGATTAATGGGTGGCATCTTTTGAAAAGATGAAAATGTGGATAATCTTTTCAGAAAATTGTGGATAAATTTATTCGACCGAGATATTTTAAATAGACACAAGCCAGTAACGTTATATGTGCGGTTGAGGCGGCGGCAACAAGGACAATATTCTTCTTTTGATAACCGAGAGATAAAAATTTTTTATTATTATTATTTCGATGGAGAAGATCTCAATTCTCTACTACAGATTAATTAGTTGACATCAAACTCCTAAGAAAATAAAAATAGCTAAACGAATAAGAATTTTATTTTTAGTGACAATATAATCAGCTAAAACTTTCACTGATTTATAGTCTTTTACATAAATTACAATTATTTTTTGTCGGAAAAAAAATCTTTTGCTATCATTTACTTAATTAACTAGGAAAAAGAACATTTCTTACCCAAATATCCATCGCTTTCTAATCATGCACAACATGAAGAAACTAACTGTGCTTTCTCATAACACTATTCAATACGAAAACAAAAACAAGAAAAGAAGAGAAGCATATCTTTTGGGAAGATTCTAACCGTTATGTAAAATATTCTGTTGTATTAATTGGTCCAAACTCCAAAGGTATCTTATCTCTATTACGATGCTTTACTGATATTTTGCTTACGTCAACACAATATTCCAGATGACACGGCCCTTTATTTTGTAATTCTATTAATTTGAGCAGGTGGGCTTATTGGGCTGATTTGAAATTAAGGAAAACATGAGAGCCCACCGAGGTAAATGGGCTGCTTCTCTATCAAAAAGTAATAAAATCCATCGTGAATTTTGGGGAAAAAAAGAAAAAACTATTTCATATTGACGGTGGCCGGCGTAGGCGCGGTGGTGCTCCGCCTGAAGGGCGACGTAAAGCATATTCGCAAGTGGATCGAACAAGAATCGTCCAAGTTTGCTTTTTCGATTTCGAATGTATCGATATGTCTCCACCATGGCATTATAATGGTTTTGAAATAATCGGAATCACGGAAATGCTTTTAATGGTTGGATAAGCAACAAGTGTTTGCAGTAGTCAGTCATTAGGATCTCAATACAAGCTATAAATAAGCCTCTCTTTGATTGAGATGTAGTAGATCCATCCACAACTAAACGGATGGAAGAGAGGGTTTTGGGCTTTTAGACTTGTTAGAGAATGCTAGTTTGAGCAACATTCATTCCTCTACTTATTCATCAAAAAAAGAAAGTCAAAAATCAAAAGGGAGGGAAGATGTGCATTTGGGTCAAGATGTGGTGGAAGTTGTCGGAGGGTTTATCAACGGGATGGGTATGAACACCTTGGTAAGTCGTCACCACCACTCCTTCATCTCCTGATTGCCTCTGCACTTGCTTCTTCACTCTGCATCCTTCTTCTGTGCACTTATAGTAGCTCCTTTACATACATACATGTCTCTTATTATTATTTATCACCCAAGTTTGTGATTCATAAAAGCATATATTATTAGCTACTAACCTCGGGAATGGATTGTTCTTGACAGCCTTTTTTTGGCCGTACTTCCTCCATCTGTATCCATCATCCAGAATATCAACCTCGCTTCTTGTCTGAAATGCAAACTTGGGTTCTCTCTCTTTCTTCCTCTTACTCTTGTCTTTCTCTTCTTCGGAGCATGGAAACAGCACCTGACACCTATCCTCCTCCATTTCTTACTTCCCAATCGATTGTGTGTGAAAGGCGAGAGAGGGAGAGAGAGACGTAGACGGCAACGAAGATGCCAGAGAAAGTGAGATGGAAAATGGGCTACTTCATCAAAGAAAAAGAGTTAAAGCTGGTGGCGGCTGATTATGACTTGTAATTTTGATTATTGTAGTTTCAAATTTCAAACAAATGGTAAAGAATGAATAGCAAGGTAGCTTCTACATATGCACAATTCTTTGATTTCTAAACAAATTTAGAGTGCATGTGTATAGTAAGGTTGGATGTTTTATTAGAAAATTATATCAAATTCACGTGTATTTTGAACTTCACCTACCCAAGTTGATTTTGATTCATGTATTCAAACTAGACAAATGATGTTGAGATTGTTGACTATTTGCTTTCTTCTTTATATTTGTCAAAAAGTATATATAATCATTGCTTGTAGATGGCAAAGTTATTCAAACTTGATTCAAATTCAGTTTTCAAGAAACAACAAAACATAGAATTACAATATATATATAATAGGAAATAACTGATCACATGTAAGACTTGAGACGAGGTCTCATAAGAGACTGCGCTCCATCCACCAAGACAGTGGTGCCTGTCATGAAGCGTGACCTGTCGCTGATCAAGTAAATGACAGTGGAGTAGAGATCCTTGTCCGGGTTGAGCCAACGGCCGAGCGGTGCAGCGTCCTTGACCAGCTTCTGCGCTCGGTCTCTCCCCACAGAAGCTGGATATTCATCAGCCAGATGCAGCCCTCTAGAGATCATGTTGACCCGTATCTTGTGCTTCCCAAGACTCATGGCTGATGCCTGAGACGCAATCATCAAGAAACATTAAAGTTAGGAGAGGAGGATGTATATAAGTAAGTAGATACCCGAACGAGCTGATGAATAGCAGCAGAGGTAGTAGAGTAGGCATCAGCTCCAGGGTAAAGCACTCTCTCAGAGCTAGCGATAGTGGCCATGAAGACGATGGAGCCACCTGATCCGTGGTCCTTCATCCTTGTGGCAACAGCCTTCAAGAGAAACCATGGAGCCGTGAGATTGATCCTTGTGATTCTCTTGAACTCATCTTGAGACACTTGCAGAATGTCCTGGATCTTCCCTGCAAGAAAGAAAGATGTGGTTGTTGTAAAATAGGTGGAATTGAAAAGCAAGAAATAGAGGAGGAGGAACCTTGCCTTGGTAGGCAAAAGAGTTGAGAAATGCATCGAAATTGCCGAAAGAAGACCATGCCTTTTGGACAGCAGCATCGAAAGCTTCTTGATTGTCAGCTTCCATGTCGAGTCCAATCACATCCACCGGGAAGGCTCCCTCTATGGAATCTCTTATCTTGTCTGCAATGCTCCTTAGTGACTCCTCATTTCCCATCATAACCAACCTAACTATCACAACATCATATTGCATGCCATCTTCCAAAATAAACAACAACAAATCGAGACTCACCGGCAACCGTGTTTGGCTAGATGGAAAGCCATGTTTCGGGAAACCTCGTCCCCGTTGGATGTCATCAACACGCTCTTCGCCGGAGTTTCCATCCAAATTCTGCGGATTAGATTCAAAATTAAGGACCTGTTGCAGTCATAGTCATATTAAATACAAATCTGAACAAACTTTACCGGAACTGTGTTTACGAGATATGCCTAATCACATGATCCACCTCCACTTGTTAATCCAGCAGCTATCATATTATTCCTTTTTTAAAATAAAGCCCAGCCCAATAAGAGAAATAGAGAGGCCCAGATCCATCATTCAATGAAGAAGAAGCTTTGAATGTGCGGCTCCGGTCATCTCTCATTTGCTTAATCTATCCGATTGTGTGTTTGGTCTATCTCCGCAACACAAACAACTTGGGCATTTGGGTTGTGCCTAAGATTCTAATAGGTGTGTGTTGACTAAATAATGTGAAGACTAGGCACAAAATCATTGTGAGATGTCAATTACCAAGTGGGTGGAATCCGCACAAAAATAAAAATGCTTTGCTTACTCAACTTTGCCTTCTTTTGTAACCCACATGACGTTATCCCTCTTTCTCTTCTTCCACTCAATTATTATTGCATTGATCCATAGGAGGGATCTCATTATTCTTTCTTACCTCAGATAACGATATCCCATCTTCAATATATCCCTTTTGCTAGTATCGAACAAATAACGGAATCTCAGTTTGCTGCCACGTCATCTCTAAGAATCTTTAGTGTCACGTGCCTCGCCACTTGCTGGATCCGGTTCGGTTCGGTGTGCCCTACCATTTTATCCTCTCTTTTTTATTGTTTTTCTAAATCAAAAAATCTGTATATAAAATTTCCTCACAAATTGGAGGACTCACTTTCCAACTCTCTTCTTGGTTTCTGCTGCTGATGGAAATGGATGATGATGAATATGCCAAGCTCATCAGAAGAATGAATCCGCCCAGGTTCTTCTTTCTCTTTCTCCATGCTCTGCTTGTTAGGCTTTTACCCTTATAAAGATTTTCTGTTTTATGTTATGTATGTATCCCCGATGGTCACAGAGTTGTAATAGACAATAACGCCAGCGATGAGGCCACTGTCATTCAGGTAAATGAAACTCCATTTATCTGTTCAATTATAGTTGTTGAGTGTTTCTGTTCTACACGAAACAAACAACTCTTTGCTTTTACATTTGTTTGTTTGTGGTGTTAAAAAAGGTTGATAGTGTGAACAAACATGGGACTCTATTGGAAGTAGTGCAAGTGCTTACTGATATGAATCTTGTGATCAAGAAAGCTTACATCTCCTCCGATGGAGGTTGGTTCATGGACGTCTTCAAAGTGATCGACCAAGATGGGAACAAGATCAGAGACACACAAGTCCTTGACTATATCCAAAGGGTATGTAAATCACAACTTTACTTGGGATCAATCAACATGTAAAATTAAGGTTTGTTGAAATCATTGCGCAGAGAATAGAGAACAACGCTGGGTGGTTTATTCCACCTTTGAGAACCTCAGTTGGTGTGCTGCCCTCTGACGATTACACAACTATTGAGCTCGCTGGAACGGACAGACCCGGTCTGCTGTCTGAAGTATCTGCTGTTCTCACTGACCTTCACTGCAACGTTGTGAACGCTGAGATATGGACTCACAACACCAGAGCTGCAGCGGTCATTCATGTCACGGACAATTTTACTAATTCAGCCATCACAGACCCGATTCGTCTTTCCACCATCAAAGAGCTGCTATGCAATGTAGTTAGGACAAATAGCGGTTCAAGAGCTGCAAAGACGGTCTTCTCTTGTTCTGATACGCACAGGGAGAGACGGTTGCATCAGATCATGTTTGATGATAGGGACTACGAGGGAGTCAAGAGAGCAAAGACATCAGCATCAAGGCCCAATGTCACACTAATGAACATTGACAAGGATTATACCGTTGTGACCATGAGGTCCAAAGATAGACCAAAGCTTGTGTTTGACGTCGTATGTACTTTGACTGATATGCAGTATGTGGTGTTCCATGGCATGGTCAGCACACAACCAGCAGAAGCTTATCAGGTAATTGGACAAACAGCAGAGGCTTATCAACCAATTCTATATAAAATTGTCTCTTGGGATCTCCTTTCTAACCATAAAATGACTTATGCTGCAGGAGTTTTACATCCGTCATGTGGATGGACTACCCATAAACTCGGAAGCGGAGCAAGAACGTGTCATACAATGTCTTGAAGCGGCCATTGAGAGAAGAGCATCTGAGGTAATGAAATAAACGGACTAGGAATACAAGAGTCTGTTCTTAGAGCATCAAATTGATACTCTTTTCTGATCTACTCAAACAGACAGATTTTGCATATGAAACATACTTTCAGGGATTAGAGCTGGAACTATCAGCAGAAGACCGAGTTGGTCTCCTCTCAGACATAACCAGAACATTCCGAGAGAACAGCTTAACAATTGTGAGGGCAGAGATCTCAACGCGAGAGGGTAAGGCTAAAGACACTTTCTACGTTACAGACGTGACAGGAAACCCAGTTGAATCAAAAATTGTGGAGTCAATCAGAGAGCAGATAGGAGTAAGCAAGCTGAAGGTGAAGAAGAAGGAGGATTGCTCTGTTCTTAGGCCTTGGGAAGAAACAAGAATGGGGAATTTGTTAAGCAACATCTTCAAACCCAAGTCTCTTCAGAGCTTCAAGCTTCACCTATCTCACTCATAAAGTATGTGCAGACAGGGTAGGGCATAACTAATCTGATCGATCTTGTGAATGTTGTAAATTTGACAAGAACTCTGTTTATATATATGGCGTGTGGGTGGGTGCAGAGGTAGAGATTTAAAAAGGCAACATGAGACAATTATTTAGTGTAAATGATTTTTGTGAGCATTGGATATAGTAATTAGGATAGCAAAACAGGGGAAAATTGAAAGATTAAGAGATAAGAGGGGAGAGAAAGGTGAACTTAAAACAAACGCACAAATCTCTCTAATTACAAAATATAACCTAACCTGTCATTACACCACTCATTAGTTTCCTCTCAAAGCTTAAACAAGATTTTTTTTTTAAAACAAAAAAAGCAGAAAAAAAAGGGATCAGAGCCAGAGAGCGCCGGCATCTTTGAGGAGAGGAACGAGAGTGCCGTTGATGTGAGAAGCCATGACTCTGTCCATAGCTCCAACAAGTTTACCGCCGATGAAAACGACCGGAAGAGCCCCCGGGGAAGAGGCGCCGGAACAGCCGAGGAGACGAATGAGTGCTCGCTGGATATCGCCTCCGTAGGGGTGGAGGTCGAGCTCGTGGACGGCGGGGCTGACTCCCATTCCTCGGAAGAGACCTTTCACGGCGTGACACATACAGCACGTGCTCACGCTGAATATCACCACCGCGCTCTCCGACGCCAGAGACTCTATGCGAAGCAGACCAGTGTCCGCCATCCCCACGCCGCCGAACCCTATGTTCTTCATCTTGTATGATCCCCACGATTCTGTCTGGTATTGCATTTTGATCTCGTAAGTCGTAAGAAGAGAGTAAGAGATTGCCTCAAGTTTGGGTGTGTAGAGAGTGAGAGCCATGCAGAGTATTATTTATAGAGGCCTACTAGCTCTTCTTTCCTCTAATTATTATAAGTAATGGTAATAATTTGTGTATAATAACATGAGCTATATTTACTAGTAGTATTTTGTTAAAAAAAAAAGTAAAACTTAAATTAAATGATTTAAAACTGATGACATCAAGATAGTGATTGCAGGTGAAACCAACAAAAATTAATAATTTCCTTATATTTGTCGAATAAGTTTCGAATGAAAATAAAGAAAAGCAAGGAGAAGAAGAACAGGCTTTTATCAGAACTGGGTCGTTGGTAATAGACGGCTCTGTCTGTCCTTCTTGTCGGCTCTTACCGCTCTCACCATTTATTTCTCACCACTTAATTTTCTCTTTTTCTTAAGATTATTTTCAAACTTATTTTTTTAAAACAATAGCTAGGAAACCATATTTTCCACCTAGATATGTATGGAATTACGTATTGCGGTGAAACAATATAATTAAGCTCGAATGTGTATATAGATTTTGGCGGCTTTTCTTTTTATTCCATTTCACTTTATGAAAATTTTCTATACGACGAGTAACCAAGCCAGTGTATGTGTAATTATCATGTAATCATTTGTTAAGGAGTCAGGACTCAGAATTTTGTTTTCTGATCCAGATCTAATAGCATCGCTTATATATAGTCATATGGCTAGACGTGTATATGTATGACTCGAATTAATTATACGATGTATACATGATTTATAAGAATAATGCCCATGGATTCATTTATCCAAACGGAATAAAACACCCAGGGATTCATTTTCTTCCCACGTCGCTAGAATCTCAGCAAATAAAGAAAATGGGTTAATTTAACTCGTTAGTTGCCATATAATTAATAGTAAGTAGTGACGAATGAATTTAGCATGGGTTTAATAGTTATTATATTAAGAATGTACTAGTCACTAACATATGAAAGCCTGGAAAAAAAAGTTTAATAAGTTTACAAAGTTAATTGTCACATACTTTTGGCTTCCACGCTTGTGTCCTTTTATATACATTTAAAAAAAAATCTCAGGTTTGGGCTCAAAAATAAGTTACTTTAAACGAAGGATTGATGGAAGAGAAGATTTAAAATGTGTATACTGAATAGAGTAAGAGAAGTCCGTACAGTTATGCTCCCTCTAGCTGAAAAAGAAAGTTACTTCTTTTGGTGTTTAAACTCATGTCTTTCTTTTTTGGAAAAAAAAAAATCTCTGCATGAAAAATCGTAAAAGATAAATAATCTTGTCGGATTGTGTTTGTCGATCGCTTTACTTTAAATTATTTTAATTAATTTAGTTTTCCTCGCAGAAGTCTTACGTAACACTTGTCATATGATGTTATCTTTGATTCTTTTCTACCAACTCTGATCTGTCCGATTATAACCCTTTCGCCTAACCGCATACATGCTTTTGATTAAGGCTATTTGGAAAATTTTAAGTTGGAATTCAACGTCTGCACCTTGAAACTTTGTACATTCCCTATTCCTTTCATATCATGGTCTAGCCCTTTTTTTATAAACTAAACTCTTTATTGTCCTAAACTGTAAAGGTTACGTATTTTAGAAAAAAAAAAGCGTTACAGATGAAACCAGAGCTGGTGACACCATGACATTTTAAAATTCCAAACCTTAACCCTATTATACAGAAGGTTATTAAAGGATTTAATTACTAAACGTTTATTTTTATAATTATAATTAACACATGGTTTTTTTCCTTGTGAAAACTGCAAACATTTAAGCCATCCCAAGCCTGGACGTTTTTACAAGCTAGATATGCAATCCAAACTACGTACGTATATAATATTCATACGTACGTGCTGTGAAGACAAAACTCACAATCCAACGGTGGAAAAAAAATATTACATAGAATAGAGAAGATTTTAGCGATCGGACGGGTAGGGTAGATGGCAGGAAAGGAGTGTCCTCTGACTTTCAATTAGTTAGTACAAAACAAAAAGTATATATGAATTAAAAATAAGAATAAAAAGAATACGAGCGTGATGCTATCTTTTCAGCTTTATCTGGTCGTTGCCATTTATAAGTATCTGTGTGTATGTCTCTCTCTATGCGCAATATAAATGTTTTGCTTTGTTATAAATATATCTTCATTTAATATATATATATATATATATATATTTGTTCGTTTTATTATAGTTTCATATTTAATTTACTTTGATTTCTTACCTCTTACGGCGAAACAAAGCCGATAGAGAGAGGAAAGGTGGGAATCGAACTACACCCTAAAGTCAGCTTTGGAGTAACATATTTTCGCCCCTCCTCGAAGTATAATGGTCATAGTCTGATTCCAACGACCAAGTTATTGTATATTCATGCATTTGTATCTATACATCTAGCTCATATATATCTGTCACACACCGAATGGTACATAACTGTGCGATTGTGCCTATGTATGCGCGTGTGGTGTAGCTGTATATTCTATGAAAATGCATACGTACGTAGTGCTTGTAGACTGTAGTTGTATACATATGTGTATATTTAAGAGTTCCAATGCATTGGTTAGTAATAACTAATAAATCTTCAATACAGTCTTCAAGATTATGGAAAACTTAATTAGTTTAATAAAAGAAAGAGAAAAGGCAAAAGAAAAAGGAAGATGTCGCATGTCGGTGTCGCGGCGAAAAGGCGGGGAGGGTATTGTGGGAGTGCTCACGAATTCCCTTGATTTTTTTCACAAATAAAAAAGTTTGACCAAAAAATATAAATCCCTAAGCCCATGCAAACTGCAATCCCACTCTTCTCTGCATATAACTTATATCATTATTACCACTAACTAACTATCTTATTATTTCACCAAAAGATAAAAGCTTTTCATCGAGATATACGTCGATATTGATATGCATGCAGGTGCATGACCTATCTTTTTTTTTTGGTCGACCACGAGGTTTTGTTTTTTAACAACATAAGAAATCACTTTGTTATTCTTGTTTATCTCACTGATATATGCATCCATGCATTACTTTTATTCCTAAGTAAATACCTAATAATTAACTTAGACTTCGTATATATGTGTATAATTTAGGAAAGGTCTTAATTTAGTACAAAAAGAAAAGAAAAAATGGGGTATGGATATGAAAAGTGGTTTATGGTAATTGATTCAAGTAGCTATTATTCCAAAGTCTCCTCTCCTTGGGGTGTTATTATAATATAAAAATTGTTGAATTCTTCTATGTTATTATTAATCCATCTTGATATGCTATGCAGTCTAACTGAATATTGACTGATCTAGTTAGGATATTTTGAAGTAGATCTATCTTAATTTAATTGAATGTTGGTACAGTTGTATGTAGACACAAAGGGAAAAACGAAACATACGGATTCTGAGAGAAAAAAACCAGAAAATTTTGAAAAATAAAAGAAGAGAAAGAGATTGACCATTGGGAGGAAGAGAGAGGCAGTGGCAAAAGTGGTAAATAAAAGTAAAGAAGAGAGGGAACAGAGTCTTGTGCCCCACGCGAGCCGCCTCCCTACCATCCTTCTTCCCTTTTCTCTTTATTTTTTCACTTTATATTTAATTAGGGAAATATGTCGCTAACAACTGCAAGTACTTGTAGACTTGTCGTATTCTCTATTCTGTACAAAATGCATCTCTAATTTCTACAAAATATTTTATTTAACAAGATTTTTGCTTTTGCTTTTGCTTTCTAAATATTACTTGACTGATTGTAAATTTTTTGTTTTTCAGACTTTTCCGTTTTTCCAAGATGCTGTCTTAAGAGATAGAGGGTAAAATGGTAAATATGATAAGTGCAGCTTTGATTAAAGGAGAGAAGCCACTAATCTAAATACATACTGTAATTGTTTAATTGTATGGAAAAAGTACCGAGTAACCGACAAGACGGCTTTAGTATCACAGCCATTGCTCCTTTGATTGCCTCATTTCGCTGACGTTATCACAACGTTGACTGTTTACCAAATTGTCTTATATTTCTCCAGTTCACCTCTGTTGTCTTATATTTCTCCAGTTCACCCTCTATTCTATTATATTTCTCCAGTTCACCCTCTATTCTCTTATATTTATTCAGTTCACCCTCCTTTTTTGCAGTCTGGTAAAGGTTTGTAGTTTGGTAATGCCTACAGTCTGGATTTAAATATAAAACACGTATGTGGGTAAATTAGAGATGATTACCATTTGAATGTGATAGAACAGAGTAGTGAAACTCTCGTCTATTGATAAGCAAACACAAATACAAGTTGGATCTGGTTTTACCGGAGCCAGCCTCTCCTCTCTACACCATCGTTGAGTTCTCTCTCTCCCTACAACAGACTCCATCAGACTCTATTTATACAATTACAACAATACAATTGTATATATGTATCTATATATCATAAACTGTATCTATACATTCAACTTTGATTAGTTGACTTCTTCTTTTCTTCCACGTCATCTCGTAACTAATCATTCTCTCTTCCTTCTTAAGCCACCAAATTCTTCTTCTGACGTCTTGTGTACACTCTCCAAAGTTTATCAATACCCTCATCGGTAAGACCAAGCTTACCCTCAAGCTTGTAAGAAGGAAATTGCTGTGTCAATTCCTGTACCAATACCCATGTATTCTCATGATCTGGAAGACTTTTCCACTTAACCAACGCTTCCAACCGTCCCTCGTTATTATAACGAGTCTCCAATATATTCTCAGGTTCATTGCTGACTTCTCGAGATGAAGAAAGTGTTTCCGGTAATGGTCTTACTTCAAGTTCCGAGCCTAACACTTTCTTTAACTGAGACACATGAAAGACCGGGTGCACTTTGGACGTTGCAGGCAATCTCAGCTTATAAGCAGCTGCTCCAATCCTCTCAAGAACTTCGAATGGTCCATAGAATTTAGCTGCTAATTTCTGACACAATCTTCTTGTGACTGACTGTTGTCTATAAGGTCTCAGTTTAAGAAATACCATTGTCCCAACTTCAAACTCCATATTTCTTCTTGATTGATCAGCATATTTCTTTATCTGTATTTGTGCTCTGAGTAACTGTTCCTTTAACTATCTGAGAATCTCATCACGCTCTCTCAAATTACTCTCCAGTAGGGGTGGGCATTCGGGTACCCGTTCGGGTTCAGGTCGGGTGTTTCGGATTTTTCGAATGTTCGGGTTTAGAGGTACAACACCCGTTCGGGTATTTCATAACTTCGGACGGGTTCGGATCGAGTATCTTCGGGTTCGGGTATACCCAAAGTATTAGAGAAAAATAAAAAATTGGTTAAATTTAAATAAAATTTGGTTATATTTTCACAAATATAAGTAAAAGGTTTCAAATATTTTAGTTATTTTGGTTATTTTTTGGTCTTAAAATATTTAAACTACTCGAAGATATTCTAAAACCCTGATTTCCAAAAATAAACAAAATATCCAAAATATCCAAAATATCTAAAATATCCAAATATTTTAAACATTCGGATTATTACAAGTTTATATATTACCAATATATTATTATTATGTTCTTATAGTTTGAGTATGTTCGGGTATCTATTCGGGTTCGGGTTCGGATCGGGTTCGGGTCGGATGTTTCGGATTTTTGGATGTTCGGGTTTAGAGGTACAACACCCGTTCAGGTATTTCATAACTTCGGGTCGGGTTCGGATCGGATTTTTTCGAGTTGGATTTGGGTGCGGGTTTTGGGTGCGGGTTTTTTGCCCACCCCTACTCTCCAGTTCAAAATTAATAGTAGAACCAATCTCATATCGCAGCAACACTGGTGGTTCTTGTATGTAAAGTTGTATGGTAAGATGTATTGTACCAATACTCTGCCCAAGCTAAGAATGAATACCATTTTCGTGGTGAAGAAGATGCAAAGCAACGTAAGTAAGTCTCCAAACAACGATTCAACACCTCTGTTTGTCCATCAGTTTGTGGATGGAAAGTTGTGCTGTACTTCAACTTGGTACCAACGATTCTAAAGCTTTTAGTCCAAAAATGACAAAGGAAAATTCGATCTCGATCTGACACAATGGAACTTGAGAATCCATGCAACTTAACCAATTCTTGAATGAATTTAGAAGCAACATCCATTGCTGTAAAAGGATGTTTCAATCCTATGAAATGGCCATACTTACTCAGCCTATCCACCACTACCATGATCACATTAAATCCTCCTGAAGTTGGTAATCCTTCAATGAAATCCATGGATATATCTTCCCAAACTTTCTCTGGAATTGGCAGTGGTTGAAGTAACCCTGCTGGTGACTGAGTCGAGTACTTGTGTGTTTGACACACTTGACATTCTGCAACATACTTTTCAATGTCTTTCCTCATACCTTCCCAACAACAAGTAGCTTGAATATGCTTATATGTCTTCAATATACCAGAATGGCCACCTATTTTCCTATCATGACCTTCTTTTAACAATAAAGGAATCTGAGATGAAGTTTTAGGAATTACCAACTTATTGTTGCAGAACACGTGACCTTGCATGACAGTTAGACCTTTCTTCACTTCTTGTCTATTGGTAATCGCTTGTATTGTCTTTTGAATTGCAGTATCTTGCTCAATATCTCGATATAAATCTTGTAACTGCAGATTGGTAGGCACAGTCAAAGCCAATAACCAAGATTGAGTTGATATCTCTAAAGCATTGTATGAAATGCGAGACAATCCATCTGCTGCTATATTCTTAATGCCCGGTTTGTACAAGATATCAAAATCATACCCCAAGAGTTTTGTTAACCACTTTTGATATTCCATTGTAACTTCTCTTTGCTCTAACAAGAACTTCAAACTCTTGTGATCAGTTCTCACAATAAACTTCTTTCCCATCAAATAATGTTTCCATTTTTGTACTGCCAATACAATAGCCATCAACTCACGTTCCTAAATCGGTTTTAGTTGTTCTCTAGGTGTTAAGCCATGACTGAAATAAGCAATAGGACTATGCTTCTGCATCAATACAGCACCCAAACCAAATCCTGATGCATCTATTTCAATGATGAATGCTACTGAGAAATTAGGCAAAGCGAGTACCGGAGTAGTAGACATTGCTATCTTCAATTTGTGAAACGCCTCCTGCGCCAATGAAGACCACTCAAACTGATATTTCCTTAATTATTCAGTCAATGACTTTGCTATCGATCCATAGCCTTTAACAAATTGTCTATAATATCCTGTTAAACTGAGAAAACCCCTTAGTTCCTTCACATTTTTCAGACTCGACCATTTTTGCATAGCCAAAGTTTTACTCGGATCTGTAGCCACTCCCTCGGCGGTAATGATATGTCCCAAATACTCCACTTATTGTTGCCCAAACAGACATTTCTTGTGATTGGCAAACAACTGTTGATCCTCAAAAATCTTCAAAACAGCACTCAAGTGAGAAAGATGATCCTGCTCATTGGAACTATAAACCAAGATGTCATCAAAAAATACCAACACAAACTTGCGTAGAAATGGTCTAAACAGTTCATTCATCAAAGACTGAAATGTTGTTGGAGCATTTGTCAACCCAAAAGACATAACCAAAAATTCATAATGCCCATCATATGTTCTAAAGGCTGTCTTTGCAATATCTTCTTCACACATTCTGATTTGATGATAACCATATCTCAAATCTAACTTCGAAAAAATCACAGCTCCATGTACCTCATCTAACAATTGATCAATCATGGGAATTGAGAACTTATCTGGAACTGTTGCCCGATTCACTGCCCGGTAATCAACACAAAACCGCCACGAATTATTCTTCTTCTTCACTAACAGTACCAGACTAGAAAATGGGTTGTGGCTTGGTCTAATGATTCCAGTTTCCAACATATTCTTCACTAACTTCTCCATTTCTTCTTTGTGAGCATGCGGATAACGATAAGGACGAACGCTGATTGGTTCCGACGCTGGTAAAAGATGAATCGCATGTTCTCTTCCTCGCATTGGTGGTAAACCCGAAGGCTCTGCAAAAACATGAGGAAATTTTTGCAAAACAGCTTGTATTTGAACAAGAATTATCATCTCTGTACCTTTTTGTTCTGAAACATTGCACAACTGTACTTCATAACCTTTAGATTGCACCACCACTTCCGGAGCCATGGACTTGAGAGAAACATGAGTGTGTTTAAGACTCTGATCTCCTCGTAATGTCACCCATTGACCATCATATAAGAAGGAGAGTTCATGAGTCTCCTAGTTCATTTGGCATTGTCCCAATGTTCTTAACCATTGAACTTCTAGAATTATATCCACATCACCCAATTCCAAGGAGATAAAATCAGTAACAAACTCAAGGTTGGCCATTTTAAAACAGACCTTCTGATAAACGCCTGCACCTTGAACTGATATTCCTGTCCCCAACATGATGTCACAGCCTTAAGCTTAGTCATATGTAACTTAGTTCGACTCACAGCTGACGGAGAGATGAAGTTGTGAGTGGCACCACTATCTAACATGACCACTATCTCATTCTTTACCACTATCTGAAGGTCGCGTGTTCGATCCACGCTCACCGCACCGATTTGATAGAACAGAGTAGTGAAACTCTCGTCTCTTGATAAGCATACACGAATACAAGTTGGATCTGGTTTCACCGGAGCCAGCCTCTCCTCTTTACACCACCATTGAGTTCTCTCTCTCCTTACAACAGATTCCATCAGACTCTACTTATATGATTACAACAATACAATTGTATATATGTATCTATATATCATAAACTGTATCTATACATTCAACTTTGACTTGTTGACTTCTTCTTTTCTTCCACGTCATCTCGTAACTAATCGTTCTCTCTTCCCTCTTAAGCCACCAAATTCTTCTTCTAACGTCTTGTGTACACTCTCCAAGATTTATCAAAATGTAGCCGAAAAAAGGTTTTTAGTTCCATATATATATATATTGGTATAAAATATAAATTGTAGACTTGATCAGATAAATTAAATATTTAGAAACAACAAATATAAATTTATTTCATTACAAAAAAAGAGATTCAAAACATATTACTATTACTTAGTATGTGGTAAAGTAAAAGGGACACAATATAGCTTTGCGTGACAAGCATGAGCATCCACCTCCTTGTCTTCTTTCACTTTCAAACAGTGAACGCATCCTCTCTTCTTTCTTCTGTCTTTGGAATTTGATGTTATTATTTACAATTGTACTCATTTAGATATATGCGTAAATAAGTGATATCAGATCACGAGATTGTCTGTTATATTTGGTTGCTTATCGATTTCACAAGGTTCGTTACTAACATTTTTAACAGAAATAGATTTTTAAAAATATATATATTCAGTTCAGAAATTTAAATGGGACCGAATCATCCCCACGGCCCACGCGATGGAGGCGCTAATATGCGCGTGCGCGTATCAATATTTGTGGGCTTTTTTGGTGTTTATTTTATGGGCTTTACATTTAACTTGGAAAAGTTGGGCTTATATATGCACTCTCAGTTTTTTTGTTTGAATAAAATACTTAAGTCGGACCATTTTTGTTTTTCTTGGTCGTTCAAACTATGAACCGTGTTAAATTTTTTTTACTAAACAGTCTAAAATCGACTAGTTAAACATGTATATGATGTGTTGATTATAATTTTAATCGCAATTAATTGGGTTAATCAGGCTTATGAAACGTTACTGCAAAGCTAATGAAGTCCGCTCAAGAACTCTTGCGACTTTACGGCAGCTCCGGCACCCAGCACCGCCGAGATTTGTCGACACACGTATTGATGCTCGGATCATTAAAACTGGTTTCAACACAGATACGTGTCGCTCCAATTTTATCGTGGAGGACCTTCTCAGGAGAGGTCAAGTCTCTGCTGCACGCAAGGTGTACGATGAAATGCCTCACAAGAACACCGTGTCCACCAATACGATGATTTCTGGCTATGTGAAGTCCGGTGATCTTTCCAGCGCCCGAGAGCTATTTGACGCAATGGTTGATAAAACTGTTGTGACGTGGACTATCTTGATGAAGTGGTACGCCGGGAACAACCAGTTCGACGAAGCTTTCAAGCTTTTCCGTCAGATGTGCAGGTGTTGTACCCTGCCTGACCATGTGACCTTTGCTACGCTTTTACCAGGCTGCGATGACTCAGTGCCCGAAAATGCTGTGGGTCAAGTTCATGCTTTTGCCCTCAAGTTAGGCTTTGATAGGAACCCCTGTCCCACTGTTTGCAATGTGCTGGTTAAGTCATACTGTGATATAGGGCGACATGATCTGGCCTGTGTGGTGTTCGAGGAAATTCCCAGCAAGGACTCTGTCTCGTTCAACACCCTCATCACAGGGTATGAGAAGGATGGTTTGTACACTGAGGCCATTCATGTCTTTCTTAAAATGCAGCAGTCGGGTCATAAGCCTTCAGATTTCACATTTGCTGGGGTTCTTAAGGCAGTTGTTGGCCTACGTGATTTTGCTCTTGGTCAGCAACTCCATGCTCTGGTTGTTACTACCGGCTTTTCCAGGGATGCGTCTGTTGGGAATCAAATTCTTGATTTCTACTCCAAACATGCTCGTCTTCTTGAAACTAGGAAACTTTTTGATGAAATGCCTGAGTTGGATTTTGTTTCTTACAATGTGCTCATCTCAAGCTATTCACAGGCTGAACAATACGAGGAATCCTTGAAATTGTTCAGAGAAATTCAGTGCATGGGGTTTGATCGCAGAAATTTTCCTTTCGCCACGGTACTGAGCATCGCAGCTAACTTGTTATCCTTGCAGATGGGTCGACAAGTGCACTGCCAGGCCATCGTGGCAACTGCTGATTCGATCCTTCATGTCGGGAATTCTTTGGTAGATATGTACGCAAAATGTGGAATGTTCGAGGAAGCTGAGTTAATGTTCAAGAGTTTGTCACAACAGAACACTGTTTCCTGGACTGCCTTGATCTCAGGTTACGTTCAGAAAGGGCTTCATGGAGCTGGGCTTAACTTGTTTACCAAGATGCGAGGAGCAAATTTACGAGCAGACCAATCAACGTTTGCTACTGTGTTGAGAGCTTCCGCTAGTTTCGCGTCTTTGTTACTGGGGAAACAACTCCACGCTTTCATAATCAGATCAGGGAACTTGGAAAACGTGTTTTCCGGAAGTGGCCTGGTTGATATGTATGCCAAGTGTGGTTCTATCAAAGATGCAGTTCAAGTATTCGAAGAGATGCCTGATAGAAATGCAGTTTCCTGGAACGCTTTGATTTCAGCATACGCTGATAACGGAGATGGAGAAGCAGCAATTGGTGCATTTACAAAGATGATTCAATCAGGTCTTCAGCCAGATTCAGTCAGCGTCTTAGGCATCTTGACTGCATGTAGTCACTGTGGATTTGTTGAACAAGGAACAGAATATTTCCAGGCAATGTCTCGGATCTATGGGATTACTCCAAGAAGGAAACACTATGCATGCATGCTGGATCTGCTTGGTAGAAACGGAAGATTTGCAGAAGCAGAGAAGTTGATAGACGAAATGCCTTTTGAGCCAGATGAAATCATGTGGTCGTCAGTGTTGAACGCATGTCGGATTCACAAGAATCAAGACCTTGCTGAGAGAGCAGCAGAGCAGCTCTTCAGTATGGAGAAGCTTAGGGATGCTGCTGCTTATGTAAGCATGTCCAACATCTATGCAGCGGCTGGAAAATGGGAAAGTGTTAGGCATGTGAAGAAAGCAATGCGCGAACGCGGAATCAAGAAGGTTCCGGCTTATAGCTGGGTTGAAGTGAACCACAAGATTCATGTGTTCTCATCGAATGACCAGACACACCCAAAACGAGATGAGATCGTGAGAAAGCTCAATGAATTGACAGCTGAGATTGAAAGAGAAGGGTACAAGCCTGACACGAGTTGGGTAGTACAAGACATAGATGAGCAGATGAAGATGGAGTCGCTTAAGTACCACAGTGAACGTTTGGCCGTTGCATTTGCTCTGATCAGTACGCCAGAAGGTTGTCCGATTGTTGTGATGAAGAACTTGAGGGCCTGCAGGGATTGCCATGCTGCAATAAAACTAATATCGAAGATTGTAAAGAGGGAGATTACTGTAAGGGATTCAAGCAGATTCCATCTCTTTAGGGACGGTGTCTGTTCTTGTGGTGATTACTGGTGACTCGTATGTATGTAGAAAGAGTAGGTTCTGCTTCATTCGATTTTGTAACCTGAACTGATGTTGTAAGCAGTCTTATAATATATATTCAAATAGGAAAACTTCTTGATTTTCCAGTACATTACATTATATTACACAAGGAGAATGGGAGTTTTGTTTCCCAATACCCACCAGCCCGACAAGAATAATAACATCAAACTAGTTTTTAGACATTGCAGGTTGCACCTAAAGGTTTTGCGATGTAGCCAGACGTCAGTTCCAAGACAGCTTCACAAGTGCCTGTCTCAAAGAAGGCCGAGTGGAGAGCCTTCACACAATGCTCCGCCTCATCATCACTCATTATCAGAGAGATGTTTACCTGATATCATCAAAGAGTCAGACGAGTCTGTATCTAACATTCTCATATCGAGAATAGTCAAGAGAATGAGTATGCCTTGTTTTCTTGACATTCCGATTCCCCATTACGAGGGTTTCAAATAAACAAGGCCGAACCGAAGAAGATTTAAAAATCATCCTCAAAGTCTTTGGATCGTCGTCGTCCTCATTTCCTTGGTCCCTCACAGTCACCGGCCATGGAGTCAAAGCATTCCTTGATCCCCAGCTTCATCTACTCCTCCTCTTCCTCCACCAGGTCTTTTCTTCTCGACAAATCTCCTTGTCAGAAGAATTTCCTTAACGCGTCCCCCACCGAGCCTGGGAAGCGAAGAGAGATGTTTTCCCTGCTTTCTACGTACCTTCGGTAGTCTTGTGTTACTTTTTTTCATGCACATTCTATTAAGGCCAAGTCTTAAAATTCACTTTCAAACAAGGAGCCAGGGGCTTCTTTCGTGGATGGGTCCCTACTTTGTTGGGTTACACTCCGCTTTGCAACTATCGCATAGTATGATTTAGGCTCATGAATGCTTTATTGTTGGAACAGACACAATGATGAAGTTTGCTTCTTTTTGAGACCATCGTGGATGATCTACAAGTATGCAATCCCAAGGCCAAAGGACCAATGCAGCAAGGGTCTACAACTTGGGGTGAGTTTCGCAGGAGGTTACGTTGCTGGAGTGTTCTGTGCTTTTGTCTCTCATCCTGCTGATAATTTAGTGTCCCTCCTCAACAACGCCAGAGGAGCAACCATTGGAGATGTAAGTCTCTCTGTTTTTGTTTCCATCTGATATTACCTAGTGTTGTTGAAACGTGATGCTTTCAACTAGCGGTGAAGAAGATAGGGCTGTTGGGTCTACGAATTCTGACGATAGGGACATTGACCGGAGCGCAGTGAGGTATCTACGATGCTTTCAAAGTATTTGTCGGCCTGTAAGTCCCTTTCTTTGCACCAATTCCGTTTCAGACGTTTGTTCTTGTCAACTGCTAATGAAACTCTCTTTTCTTTCAGTCCAACCACTGGTGGTGTTTCTACAGCGGCTGTCATCACTCCAAAGGCCTAAACCAATGACCCAGAACAATATAACAAGAAAAAAAAAATGTTAACCGGACGATGATGAAAAGATTTGAGTATCTCAGAATGATTCCAGTGCGAAAATGAAATCATTTTAAATGTTCCCTGGGCCATACATGCTTACTACTACGATTTTTTCTTGCCATTTTTGTTCTCAATTTCTTTTGAATGTTAGCTACTTAGCCGCGTTAGTTCCATCATTTAATTCCATGTCCCATAACATTACCTTCTCCGGCGGTTCCTCCTTGGCTGGAAAGACTAAACGGGCATGGTTTTGGACCATTTCTACACCCGATTAAAATTAACGGCTGGACTTGGATTATGCTTCCAGCTCATGGACAAAGAAAATCAGCCTAAAGAAATAATTCTCTCCAGATATATGTTTACCCATAAGATTTTGAGCATTTACTCAACAAGTATTTAAGATCACATAAGATGCCCTATCATTACAAATAATATACAGCATTCTAAGTTTGTTAAAACACGATTCAATGTTACAAACTGTAAAAACATTTCGACGTAATTAAAGAAAATAGTACTTTTTAAAATCAGTGAAACTCATTCTACTAAATCATAAGCAGGCAAAATAAAAGGTGGAGTAACGAGACCCACACCGACTGTGTTTCTAAAACAATTAGCAAAACCGAATACTCTGAAACAGTCCACTGTCTTTTAAAACCATAAATCTTACAAGTTTGGAAACTGTGTTTAACTGCCCAAGCACAGCACCAACCAGCAATTCATCTTTCTCGGCTTCATAAGCCTTAACTTACTTACCTCTTCTTCTTGCTGCTTGCTTTGGCTGCGTTGGACTTGGACGGTGTAGCTATCAGGTATATGAACAGAACTACAAACGAGATCACTGAAACGAGCGATCCGTATTTAGCCAACAACTTCTGTGACATGATCAATACAAGGTAATTAGTCTACGAGCTTTAACATGTGATGTTATTTGATTACAAGGTGAATTAAACATCAGGTTACCTTGGCCTAAAGATATTTTGGCAGCAGCGAGTGAAGATCCATGGGACAAGACAAGAGAACAATGGGAAGTGAATAACTGAGAATGAGATTAAGGAAATGATAATGAGAAATGTTGTTACCAAGCCAAGCTTATCAGTGGGAGGTCTTTCGGCAAAGATGTCTAGAGGTAGTATCGAAGTAGAGTAGGCTTCCTAGAAGAAATAGAATTAGGAGAGGTCAATAGCGCTAATTTGAAAGATGAATGAATAGGGGGTTAGTGAGATTAGCCAGGAAAACAAAATAGAGTTATAAAAAGGGTGTGAGAGGGAAGAGTAAGATATGAGTAGAGAAAAGGACTTGTCAGACCTGTAGAGCAGTCTTGGTGGGGATGCGGAAAGTAACAAGAGCAGGTCCACCGTAGACAATTCCCTTAACCTTGGCCTCCAATTCGAAAGAATGAGACAGAGTACCTCCACTACAGGCAAATTAAATACTCAGATTAGTGAATAGAATGCAAAGGCACTTACTTAACATACTCATACTGATTCCAACTCACGCATCAAGTCTTTCCCATGATGTTGAAGTGTTTCCACTAACAATTTGGAATCTGTCTTTATCCCAGCTACTGTCTGTTAGACTCACATCGTAGGCCGTCCTGAGATTCAACACCCAAAATATCAGATCATGACTATCAACCTCAGATCAAACAAGTTAACGAATCATTACTCTCAAATAGCTACACCCTCAATACAAAAGCAAAACTGCTTGATAAGTAAGCAATATGCACTAAACAGATCAAATTACACCATCGAATTCTTTCAATGCATATCGATTTGAATCTAATGCTCCACGTTTATCTAATTTTGGAATTAAGCAAACCAAATCAAGGAGAACGAGAAAACTGACGAGGATCCTTGGTTGTAGATGTCGATGGAAACCAAAACGTGTTCGGCGCCAGATTTGAGTCTGTTTAGACTCGCTTTCTTGTGGACAACCATGAAAGGTACTTCCGTCGTCGCAAAAGAGGCTGAAAGAAGCATAAAGATCGCCATTGCCGAGATCAAACGTTTAGCTACGGGAATCGCCATCAATCTGCTCTTCTCCGTTCTAGGTTTTGGCCTCAAACTACTACGATTTCTTTTCTCTCTACCTGCTCGCTCTACGATGATTTATTTTTCTCCGGAAAATGATTTAGTTTTCTTTGAAGAACATCATGGGCCTAACTAAAAGCCCATAATGTCGTCATTCATGGGCCTAGCTAAATGGAGTTGTCATATAAAATATTCTTGGGCCTCTTGACCATGTATACTAGTGTAACTGTATAAAACAACTGCGAAGCTCGAAACGGCACACATTTGCCTCGCTGAAAATGAAAACAGCACGACAACTACTGTGAGAGATCGTTAAGTCACGAGATCTTCATTTCGGCGCATAACGCTGAAAACAGAAAGAAACCAAAGCAAATTCGCCGTTTAAATTCTCAATGGACGGATCCCCAGAACTAGGCTTCTTCTTTCCATGGCGGCCACCGCATTTTACATGCTCTCTGCCGTCGGCTTACGAAACCTTGAGCACTCCCTTGGAGTAGCCCTACCCCCGGCACGCCGATTCTCCGCTTCTGTCACCGCTTTTAGCTCGGAGCAGTGCAGATCTCCGAGGCTTGTGGACTACGAGCAGCCATCCTCTAAGAGCTTCTGTGACTATCTCGAGGCGGCTCGGGATTTCATCAGACCCGAAGACGACAACAGCCCGTGTCGCTGGTTCTCTCCCCTTGAAAGCAAGGCTCGATGTGACGGCGCGCCGCTCCTTCTCTTCCTACCTGGTTAGTCTTCTTCTCCCGATTCATGGGTTGAGTTACCAGTCCTCCTCAATGAGCAACTAGTTAGGGGAATCAAAGGGCAAATGTGTTATTGCTTGCTAAAATTCAGAATCTCACTGCGTAGGTATCGACGGAAATGGACTCGGGCTAATAAGGCAGCACCAGAAACTTGGACAGTGAGTGCCTCAATGAGCATTTCTATCGACAGTTTAAAAAAAAAAAAAAATTGTGCTGAGCTATGTTTGCTTTTTCTTGCATCTCAAGGATGTTTGATATCTGGTGCCTGCACATACCAGCGAGCAATCGTACTGCATTCACAGGTATTTCCTCTATTCCATTCTATCAACTGTTTATATTATTGTTTTTGGATTATTTTTATCTGATTCTCACATTGAATGCTTTAGATCTAGTGGGGATGGTTGAAAGAACTCTCAAATCTGAAAATCAACGGTCGCCTGGTAAACCCATATATCTTGTTGGAGAATCTCTCGGCGCCTGCATAGCACTCGCCGTTGCAGCTTGTAACCCTAAAATCGATCTTGTCTTGATTCTTTCAAACCCAGGTGACATCGATGTTGTCTTATTAGTAGGACTTTATCATTTTTAGGTGTTAAGCTTTGATGAATCAATCTCAGTGTAGTGGCTGGCTGCTTAGTTTCATATCTTTATCACAATTTCACGCTGACACATTGTTGTTTGAACTCATCTATTGGTTACATTGTCATATGCCAACTATGAGTGCATATGACTCTTTAACGGCTGATGAGATCTCCAGTTAATGCCAAAAATCAACTGACTGTTAGACGATTTAATTGGAAAAGAAATGAAGGAAATGCCTTCTTAATTCCTAATACCTTGACCAGAAGTCTCACCACGTCATCTGGATTGATCTAATCAGTATTGTTGCATTTGCAGCTACATCATTTGGAAATTCTTTGCTGCAAAATCTTGCTCCCCTGGCTAAAATCTTGCCAGACCAACTTGATCTTGCATTTCCTTCCGTGTTAAGCTTGATTCCAGGTTAGCTTAAAATTATCCATCCACAGATTTCGTGACTCTGAGAAACAAATGGGCCCTTCCATTAATTTAAAATCACGCCACAAGATGGTAAACGCATCTTCAGAAACTCCAATCAAGTTCAAGTGTATACTGCGATGCATTAACATGTGATTTTGGTGATATAAGACATGGTTTTTAATTTCATAGCTGCATAAAAGCTCTATTGGAATTTTAAGGTGGCCCTATAAAAAGGATGATTGCTCACTGGGTCAGGGGACTTCCGGAGAAGGAAACAGCTGCAAACATTTATCAAGATTTGGTGACAACATCAACACTCACTTCTGTGAGTGACAAACTCATTTATAGTGGTAGGTCGTTATTTTTCCGATGGTGTCAAATTTGGTTAAGAATCTGACTATGCAGATCCTAGCTGATACATTTCGGAGAGAAACACTTTTGTGGAAGCTCAAGTTGCTTGATGCCGCTGCTCTGTTTGCCAATGCACATCTTCATCTAGTACAAGCTCAGACTCTAATTCTTTCCAGGTTTAGAGCACATGTTCTTATATTAATCATTGAAGTTTCCACCAGAGTGTAGCAAGTAGGTTGTACTAACTTGTTTGTCTATTACAGCGGAAATGACCAAATACTACCCAGTAAATGTGAAGGCAGGCGTCTTCGCAAAAAACTGCTTAAATGTGAAGTCCGCTCATTCAAAGACAACGGGCATTTCCTTTTTCTGGTATATCTATCTCCACTCTGCATCTTTTCATTCAAATAAAACGGCCAAACATTTTAAATTGTATCTCATTCAAAGATGTAATCTGAAATGCTTCATATTACATCTCCTTTTGCTTTCGGATCTGACAGGAGGACGGCATTGATTTAGTCAGTATCATAAAGGCCACTTCTTTTTACCGGCGCAGGTCTCATCAGGATTACATCTCGGACTACATCCCACCAACCATCTCGGAATTTAACAAATGTTATGGGGTCAACAGGTTACTACACATACAAATAGTGTCCCAACACATCTTGCATGATTTCTGTAGTAGAAAAGAAACAGTTTGATTGATCTTGATATTTTTTGCGAGGATATAGGCTCCTTGAGGTGATCATGAGCCCTGTGTTTCTGTCGACTACAGAAGATGGGAAAGTGGTGAGGGGGCTTGGGGGAATACCGTCGGAAGGACCTGTACTGTTGGTGGGCAATCATATGCTACTGGCGAGTGACAAAATATCACTCCCAGGTCAATTTGTTCACGAGAGGAACATCAATTTGCGGCCTCTTGTGCATCCCATGATGTTTACGAGACTAAGAGATGGATTGTTACCCGATGTGTCTTCTTATGACACGCTCAGAATGATGGGGTCGGTCCCCATCTCAGCCACCCACCTCCATGATCTCTTGTCTGCAAAATCCCATATTTTGTTGTTTCCAGGAGGCATCCGCGAAGCTCTACACCGCAAGGTGCGTAGTTATATACTTGTTGGTTTTCGGGAATGGAGTCTCATAAATGGGAGTAGATACTTTGGATATGTGAATGTGGTTGTTATAAATATGAGGATATCACCCTTGTGTTGTATCGCTGCCATTATTGTTACTTGTGGTGGTGAAAATAAGTTATTACGATTTGCTCAATCATAGGGAGAAGAATACAAGTTGTTGTGGCCAGAGAAAGCGGAGTTTGTGAGAGTGGCGGCCAAATTTGGAGCCAAAATAGTGCCCTTTGGTGGGGTTGGAGAAGATGATTTCTTAAGAGTGAGCACATTTTGCACCCATGTCATGTGTAATATATAGCTGGTGTGACTGTGTAACGAATGCAGGTAGTTGTGGACTACAATGACCAGATAAAGGTCCCGATGGTGAAAGAGTTGCTAAAAAGAGTGACAGCGGAAGGCCCGGAAGTGAGGTAATGCGAATGGAACTTAGTAGAGAATATTGCTTTTAGAAATGCTGCGTGACATTTGACATGGTTGGTGTTTCAAAGGGGAAGCGTGGAAGGAGAAGAGGGGAACCAAGACTTCCACATTCCAGGAGTAATACCAAAGTGGCCAGGGAGATACTATTTCTACTTTGGAAAGGAGATAGAGACGGGAGAAGAGGAGTTGAGAGACAGAGACAAGGCAAAGGAGGTGTACACAGGGGTGAAGAAGGAGGTTGAGAGATGCATAGAGTTTGTGAAGCAGAGAAGGGAGGAGGATCCTTACAGACCTTTCTTGCCCCGTCTCCACTATCACGTGCAGCACGGCCTGCTCTCCCAAGTCCCCACTTTCCCCTTTTGAATACCTCATAAGTCATAATAACCCATCTGCAAACAATTATATTCCATAACATTTGGGTTCTCATCTCATGAATCATGATAGCAGAACCCACATTATCAAATTTTTCCTATACAAAACTCTTACTTTTTGGGAAATTAGAATAAAGGAGAAAGAGTTAGTTTTAGTGCTGTATCAACTCAGGAATGAGCTTGAGAAGAAACGAAAGCTCTCTCTCAGAGAAGTTTGGCTTTGGTTTTGTATCATCAGCATCTCTATTAGATGGCTTCATCATATCCATCACTGCCTCTGTAATCTCCTCCACATGATCCACTATCACTCCCTCAATTCCCATCAAATGCTGCATGTACACAGCCTCAGCTACATTGTTGAGCTTGCCGTATGTCATCAGAGAGAGCTTGGATTCTTTTATCTTGTTGACGGCGGAGGGGTTGCGGAATACTCCCTTCACCTCCGAGACAATCCCTTGAAGGCCTCCATCTACACATATTTTGATTGCTTCCTCTAGCGAATTCCTCCTTGTGTCGTAGTACATCTCTGATCCTCCGTTTGTCAAGAAGAAAACCTGTATTTGAATTTGGGTCACAGGTTGCTGATTAAAGTGGAAAGTGTGTAGCTTTTGGGATTCATCAACTTACCGGGTAGGTGCTCTGAAACTTCCTGACAAGCAGGGCGGCATCAGGATGGAAGCTGGAGAAGATGATGGGTCTGTCCTTCCCATAGTCAGACACCACCTGTCACATTTTAGTTCCAATAAGCCAACTGGTTGATGGCAGCCTAATCACTGTATATAGTCCAGTGTTCAAGTATTATCTGTACCTGCAAGATTGGGAGGAGAAGACGGGAGAGATGATCGGAGGGGTAGAGGAGGTTGTCATCAAGCTTGAGCTCGATGTTGAAACCAAGCTTGGGCTCCACTTTTTCAAAAGCCTCCTGGAGAGTACAGAGAGAGTCGTCTCCCTCGACACTCCACTTCAGGATCTTCCCTTCCTTTGACTTTCTCAGGAGTGGCTTACCACTCTTTCCTGTTTCCCTCTGTGGCCCGTAGGACATGAACTCCGACAAGCTAAGGTCCGTGACCCTCTTCTCGTACACCACTCCCTGTTCCACGCAATAGATTTCTTGTTTTACTTGATTGTCTTTTAAAAACAAAAAAAATCGAACCCTACTACACGAGTACACGGCGACTTACGTTATCCTCGGAGTAGATGAAGTCGTCGTGGAAAATGACTGGGCAGCCATCTCTGGTAACCTAAGAGGAAAACGATTAGACCCATCTATTATTATTCCGTTTAGCCGGCCCGATTGGTTTTACTTGAAATATTATTTTATTTTATTTTTCAGAAGAAAAAGTAGTAATAAGAAAATGTCAACGAATTAATCTCCCACGTGCTTTGGCCGGCGGTCACGTGGAGGGAAAAAAAAATGGAATGCAGCGAATCGAGACCGAGAGGGAAAATAGGGAATGAAAGAAACCTGAACATCGAATTCGATAAAGTCGAGTGGGTGTTTTGAGGCGGCATTGAAGGAGAGGATGGAGTTTTCTTTGAGAGCAGAGAACCTTGGATCCGCCGACTGCATCATGTTCATGCCGTGACCTCTATGTCCCACTACCAGAAACTTGGGGATATTGAAAGACTCTGTTTTGCGAGAGAAACGAGACGAGCAGAGGGACGAGTTCTCAGGAAAGTGGTCGAGGCTGGGAACTTCGGAGACATGAATGGCTTTCAGAGACATTTCTAATTGATGTAAGAGGCTCTTTCCTGATACACAGAGAAGATGTGAGGATGGGATGAGTTCAGAGATGAATTTGCTTAAAAGAAGAAGAAGAAGAACAACAACAAGCGGATTATGAACGGGATCTTGGAATATTCTGTGGATCACCACGTCATCATTCCTAATAACAGTCAAATTATCCGTTTTGGATATTCTCCTCTCTTTCCTTACTGGTTGGGCTCCTCGTGGGCCTTCTCTAGATGGAATGGGATAAAGTAAGCCATCATTGTTGATTGACACCAACCTTCTACTAATCTTTCCATTTCCAAATATTCCAGAGCATATTACCCTCCTAACACCCTAACTAAATTCTCTCTACCTTGCTTGCTGCACAGATCATCTTCCCATTTCCTGTCTTAATAACTTCTATATAAAGCGAGCTAAAGGGTTTAAGTTTAAACTTTATATTTGACACCAAACTTTCTTGTTATGATTAGTCTTCTCTTTGCTCAACAGCAATATGGATATCACTTAACGTTAATATTTTTTTTATAATTAAGACCCTCTGGGTTTGAATTCCATCCACATTAGGACCATTTATTTGGATGCCAAAGCCCATAAAATTTAATGGGCCTAATTTATAACCCATAGACATAGGAAGAGAGATTTGAGACGGGAGCAGTGTTTGGTTTGAAAGATATGGAATACGGTGGAGATTGGATTAAGTGAGGGCCTACCTTCATTCGTTCTTTAAAAAACTCTTGGATGTCGGCAAGGAAATATTCGGAAGCTTAAGCAAATGATTGGAGGAGCGACCAGAACATTAGACATAAGAAACAAAAGAAAATGTCCAGTTATTATTATTAAAATGCACAAGTAGAAAAGAAAACCTTTGGCCTGGGCAACGACATTAATTCATACGAACGCTTCAGTTTTAATTCTGATATGCATATGTTGTCTTGTTCAATCTCGGAACAGTTACGCTTCTTCTTCTTCTTCTTCTTCTTCTTCTGATATTTTCTCTTCCCAAAATCAATCCTTTGAAATGGCGGAACGGAATAAGGAAGTGATTCGTCTGGAGCCCGAATCGGTCATCCCTATCCTCAAACCTAAGCTCATCATGACCTTGGCTAATCTCATTGGTCAGTTTCTCCAATTTCTTTTTTCTTTTTTTTTTAATTTGTATTTGCTAGGTCATCCCGTACTTGGATTTTGAATTTAGGCACCGATTGTAAATTTGGTAAATTGGCTCGTGTATTGCAGAACATAGCAATGATAGACAAGAGTTCCTCAAGCTCTGCAAGAGAATTGAGTACACTGTTCGAGCTTGGTATCTTCTTCAGTTTGAAGATCTGATGGTCTTTAACCTTTTCCCATCTCTCTTACAAACTTGTTTGCTTTTCCCTCCTTGTCAATTTATCATATGGCTTTTGCATCTGCAGCAACTCTACTCTCTGTTTGATCCTGTACACGGTGCTCAGAAAATCCAGCAGCAGAACCTAACTTCTCAAGAAATTGATGTGCTTGAACAAAATTTCCTCGCTTACTTGTTTCAGGTATTTAGGCTATCTCCTCCCTATGTTATCTATGTCAGTGTTCTTGAATGTTTTTCTTAAAAAACTTTTCAAGGTTATGGAGAAGAGCAACTTTAAAATAACAACAGATGAAGAGATCGATGTTGCAAACTCTGGGCAGTACCTTCTCAATCTTCCTATCAAAGTTGACGAGTCAAAGGTTTAAACTAAGAGCACTTTGTCACTAATGTTTCTACTCATCCCATGATGCCCAGTCTTGTGCGTTTCCCGGATTTTTCTAAAAACGTTTTCTTGCTTTGGTGGATGAAGCTTGACAAGAAGCTGCTGAAGAAGTATTTTCAGGAGCATCCACAAGAAAATCTTCCTGACTTTTCTGATAAGGTACATTTTTTGTTTGTAGGTTTCTTATAACTTCTCATGATTATAGTTTCCTTAAGACTTTCTTGATGGTCGTGGAGACTGATTATATTTACCCCTTTTTTTAGTATGTCATCTTCAGACGTGGTATTGGACTGGATAGAACCACAGATTTCTTTTTCATGGAGAAATTGGATGTGCTCATTTCACGTTTTTGGTCCTATCTCCTGAGAATCACCAGGTTAGCACACGTTTTCCACTGGGTCTTAACACCTTTCTTCTCATCAATGTTTACCATTGCATTGGATCACAGGTTAGAGAAATTACGCGCCAATAGTCCAAGCAGACTTCACAAGAAAGATCCCAAAAAGATGATGAGACAAACCCTGAGACAGATAATGATGACTTGTATGTGGAGCGAATCCGCCTTGAGAATACACAATTGAGGTTGTCCTTCTTATCCTTCGCCTGTTGTGATTTGCTTTCAACCCATGGCTATTCTGGGAAACTCTATGTATATAATCATGGATTTTCTCTTGATGAATTCAGCTTTAAGAGTTTCTTGAGCAAGCTCACAATACAAGAGCCTACGTTCGATAGAATGATTGTTGTTTATAGGTAGGGTTTATGTATATCTTCTTTTAGCTATTTGTTCCTTTGTGAATTTGTGGTTCAAGCATGTGGTCGATGATGATGCAGGCGAGCTAGCTCTAAAACAAATCTAGAACGGGGAATTTATGTCAAGCATTTCAAAAACATTCCTATGGCCGACATGGAGATTGTGCTTGTAAATTTCTGCTTTCCCTTTGCATGCTGGATTTTGTAGCAAAAAATGCAACTAACTGCAATAAAATTAACCTATTGTGCAGCCTGAGAAAAGAAACCCTGGACTGACTCCAATGGATTGGGTCAAATTTCTGATATCTGCAGTAGTTGGTCTGGTTGGGCTCCTTGGCAAATTCTTTTTTCTTTTTTGGTTGTTGTTGCAGTTCATGTTTTACATGTCCTTCTTGGTTATCATATGACTTTATCTACAGGTTGCTGTGATTACTTCGGCTGAGATGCCTAAAGCCGATCCGTGGGTAATTATTGCCATTATCTCTACAGTGGTTGGTTATTGTGCGAAAACATACTTCACGTTAAGTGCTTTTTTGTTTTTGTTTTTTCTCCCGTGCCTCCATTCTTCTTTGTCGAGTGAATAGTTACTTATCGCAAGTTGTCCTTCAGGTTCCAGCAGAACATGGCGACGTACCAGAACTTGATAACTCAGTCAATGTATGATAAACAACTAGACAGTGGGAGGGGAACGCTGCTACACTTGTGTGATGACGTAATTCAGCAAGAAGTAAGTTCATGCATGAATCTAGTATATGCATATACAAATGGGTGTGAGTGCCTTTGGAATAGAAACAAAAAGTTCATTTAGGTTGCATGCGCAGGTGAAAGAGGTCATGATTTGTTTTTACATACTAATGGAGCAGGGAAAAGCTACCTTGGAGGTACCTGACACTAAATTTACTCTTTTTATTGTCTACTATCATCAGTTAGTGCTGACTTGAGTTGGTTGGAATGTGTGGGAAATAGGATCTGGATCTGAGGTGTGAGGAACTGATAAAGGACGAGTTTGGTGAGAGGTGTAACTTTGATGTGGACGATGCAGTCCAGAAGCTAGAGAAGTTGGGGATCGTTGCCCGGGACACCATTGGAAGGTACTACTGCATGGGGCTTAAGCGTGCCAATGAGATCATAGGGACTACCACGGAGGAGCTTGTCCTTAAGGCCAAACAGGGCGTCACCCCTTCTTGAATTTACCTTCTCTTCTTGTCGACATTTGCTCTCTTCACATTTCACCATAATTCTAAGTTACCATCTGCGGTCAGTTAAACTCAAGTGCGACAAATCAATTCTCTAAAAGAGTGTCCGGTATGATGATGTGAACTAATACAACATCCAATATTGAACAACTACTTAAGGCAGGCAATTATATGAACAATTTTTAAGGACGACCACAAAATGTCTCTATTCCCAGCTATAGTCTATAGATAGCTCAACGTCTATGTATAAATATATCGCCATTGTCCTGCTGTCCTCTCCCATTAGCTCAGGCTACTGTAAGAACCAAAAATAAACGGATAGACAATGAAGTCAAATATCCTAAATAAGGGCCTGTTTGTTTGCTTAGTTGGAAGTTCCATTCAATTAGATCATCCAAATACTCCATCTCCCTAATCCATCTAGATGATGTTTGTTTCATTATGGGTTATTCATTTGGATGATCCATTTGAATGAACATTTGTTTGTTTGCATAGTTGATGTAAATTTTCATCCTCATCTAAATGTTTTTAATAAGAAAATGACTAACATACCCATGCTTTAGTATAATCATATTTTTAACTTTAACCTTCACCATATTAATTTAATTTTTGATTTAACATATATTTAAAACTAAATACTTTTCAAATTATTACTTTGGTATTTATAAATTTATTTTTCTCACATAAATTCATGTAAATTTATAAATTCATGTAAATTCAAAATTCATGTCACAAATCCTCAAAACAAAGCAAAAGTCTACAAAACGTGTAATTCATGTCATAAATGTGTGATATATCATGAAACAAAAATCAACACAAGCATAAGATTTCTCCAATAAATGTGTAATTCATGTCATAAATGTGTGAAAATGTACCAATCTTCTTCAAATCTTCAAATAATAATTTCCATACTGCTCGTTCCACCCAAGATTGTTTGCTCGTATCCACATCGTGGCAAGGCTTCTAACACATTTCCGAAGGCATACATGTTTTCAATTATAATCCACAGTGATATTTACCTTTGATGAAGTCATTACTCTTGTGGTTTTAGGATCATTTGGTACACTCTCCGAGCTACTAGAGCCTAATCGTTACATGCACCATAAGAGCAATAACCACATATTAGAGCACTTCAAGGAATAATACGATCAATATAGCAAGCAGCAAACAATGACCTGGGAGTAAAACAAGCGAGACTGCAACATGTCTATCACTATCTAACTAGACGTATAATACTAGTTGCAATCAGCTAATAGCAAGTAAAAAGGTCATGTGAATGAGAACATTAAAAACCTGTTAATATGGGAGTCTAGTTCCCCTTGCCAGATCTAGAGTAATTGAATCGCGCATCGCTTCCATAACTCTGTCACCAGCCGGTATGTATGGAGCATGCTCTTCATCGCCATGTTGTTCATATGATTCTACTCTTTCCCAAGATGCAAAGTCTCTATCTTCTTGCGGTGATTCTCTTATAAAGTTGTGAAGAACCATTGTTGCTGTCACAATTTTGACCCATTTCTTAAGCTCATACTTTGGATGTTTTCTGTCAAGAATCCGCCATTTAGCCTTCCATACACCAAAAGTTCGCTCAATTATTGATCTTAAACCAGAATGTTTGCGGTTAAACAACTCCCTACTGTTTGTCGGTGGTCCTCCTCTATTGAATTGATCTAGGTGGTATCTAGTTTTGTGATGTGGACCTAGGTAACCAGTTCTAGTTGGGTAACCTGAGTCGACTAAGTAGTACTTTCTAGATGGAGGATGAGGAAAAGAAGCTTCTTGTGTTGCACAATATGTTAGCACCTTTGTGTCATGTGCTCTCCCGGGAACCCCAACATAAGCATATATGAATTTCATACTGAAATTGCATATAGCCAGCACATTCATAGTTGCCTCTGCTTTTCGACCTCTAAATGGTTCTACATTCCCTGATGGAGGACGAACCGGCACATGCGTGCCATCAAGGGCACCAATGCAATCCTTAAAATAAGGCATATACCGGTTATCATCTACTAAAAAAGGACTAACACTTCTAAACTCATCCCTTGTGGGTTTCACAATATCTGCTGCGAGTTTTAAGAGAGCACTTAAAACATCATCTAGCTTCCTTTTCACTGTCTCTAATGAATGTTGATACCGCTCAGCTAAGACCCGCACAGTTAAATCTTGTGCAACCATTTCTACAAACATTGCAACACTCTCTTCAATATAAACTTGACCAGATTCCTCTAAGTTATACTTTTCAGACAGCCTCTTACACAAACTCCTAAATGTTGATTGGTGCATGCGAAAAATATCAAAACATTGTACCTTAGACTCGAATATTAACCGCTGCACACGACGCCAACCTTCTCCTCGATTTGTCCTCACTAATTGTCTGCCAATACTAACTTCCTCCACTCTATACAATTCTTCTATAAGAGCATACATGGTTTTCTCCTCCTCTAGTATCAACTCCATGTCATCATCCTCAACTAAAAATCTAAATGTTTCTGTAAAACCACAATCTAAATGTAAGATAATGTTTCATAAGATTGATGTTTTTATTGTATAGAGGAAATAGATGATATTGAGATCTATGGGAAGATTTGTTATCATGGAAACCAGAAAGAAAAGAAAAAACTTATTGTAAAGTCAGATAATGATGATGACAAGAAGCGCAGGGTCCATAAGAACAAACAATAATTAATACATCAGATGACCCCAATATTTGTGTACACAGAAAGAAGTTCCAGTATTTCAGAAATTTAATAAGAATAGGTTCATGAATATCTAGCAAGCAAGGGAGGCAATTTGGAAGAACCAGAGGGTCCTCTTGAACATGTAGCCTACAAGATATTATGGCCAAATTCTTCACCTAGAATCAAATAAGAGTACATACATTTTCTTTCAAGTAAACATTTTGGCAAAAGACAGATCATCTTGCTTGTTTTCAGATACACATTGGCCACAACCAACAAAAAAAGAATCAGACACCTTAATGAATAAAACCAAGAAGAAACACCAAGGCAGACAATAACACATGAGAATTGTTAAATCAAACTCCAAACCAGATATAATGAACCATGTCTATACACTGTAAGATAAAAGCAATCTTATCCATGAATGAAACAGCAAGACTATTACCTTACAATTCATCTTGTCCGATGATATTCTTTACAATTGCAAGCTTAGTCCATTCTGCAACAAAGAACACAAATAAGCTTAGTTAATCTCATTTGATCACTAAGAATCATAACTGATAACTGAAAAAACATAACAAGATAAGATAAGATCATTCATTCTCATTCACAAAATAAGATACAAAGTTCATAAGAAACATTGTAAAACATTGTAATGAGTCTCTTTTAAAAGAAACATTGAAAAACATTAAAAACAAAGAAAACATAGATCATCCTCAAGCATCCTCGCTTTCACCATTGCAAACTCCAAGTAGAGAACCTTGTTCTCATCATCTTCATAAAACAAGAAGGTCTGACGATTGGCAATGTCTTGTTTGAGATGTTGAATTGATGCCTTGTACAAAGGAGACCACATCCTTATAGCATTGAGCGAGTGTAGAACTTCCATTGCTCGAAGCTGGCTGCAATTCTGGATGGTTCTCTATTAGGTTATTCTTGTGTGAAAGAATCTTATCCCGTGATTCAACACTTTCTCTAATCGCTTCTGCTACAGCTTGTCCTAACCTTGATCTTTTTTTATTTGTTCCCGGTCTACTAGAAGATGAGGGGTCACCATTGCCATTATTGGAAGATGAAAGACCATTGCCATTATTGCCCTGAGTAGGAGGAATTCGCATTGATTCAGCATCAGCATCAACATCTTGAGTAGGAGGGATTCGCCTTGATTCAACATCAACATCATCATCAGCATCTTGACCCCGATGCCTTGTGTCTAAATGCCCTTCACCTTGCTGAGACGCCCAACCTTCTGCTCCCCTCCTGTGAACCGCCCCAAAGACTTGTTCCATCACATCCACATTTGCAATTGGTTTGTCTTTAATTTTTCTAGCTCCAACCCATTCCTGAAATCAAACAATAAGAACAGAAAAGATATCAAAGAAAACCAAGAAACCAAGCAATCTTCAAAGCAAAACTAGGTGTAATGAACATATATATACCTTACACCGATTGTTCCACCAGTCCTCGAACATGTCTATGGACCCATTTGAATGATAACCAAGTCCGGTTCTGTTGTGAGTTAGTTTCTGAAAGATTCAGATGCTTCTTGCAAGTAGTATACTTGATCCCTAATTTTCTCCATGTATGCTTTTCCCCAAAAGTTTCATAGAACTTGGCTATAATTGACTGTCTCAACCTCATTCACTTTATCTTTTCTTATATTTCCTTTCAGTTTCTCATCAATTCTTAGTTGAAGATAGAAACGGGTTTGCTCATCACTCCAAACAAGATTCTTAGAACATAATAATAGAAAACATAGAAGACAGTATAAACAATTTAAGAATCTGAACATTATAAACATAGAACATTATAAACATCAGAAAGGATAATCAAAGTATAAACAAAGAAGATACTCACATCAGTACCAGCAATGGATGTCATTGTTTCTCCGATGAAGTTATATGACAATGATCTGCAACATCACAAACTCATCAAGTAAAATCAATATTTACTGCAAATATCATAACCCTTTAAGAAGCACCTTTCCCTAAGCTTGTAACAAAGATAATAATCTATGGCTAAATCAAATTATAAATTAAGACTTTCAGTAGAGGATGCGATGAACTATTTATCAAAAGAAACATACAAAGGGAGAGTAAAGAGCATTCTCTTTAAGATATAAATCCAAATATAAACCCAGAATCACAAATTGTTTTCGATTCGAGATTTTAAGATTCAATTGATATTGAATCATCATACAAGAACGAGATAAAGAGAGGGATTACCGAGGGAGATTTGAGAAGAAGAAGGCGGCAGGAAGAAGACAAAGACGGCGGAGGAGGAAGACGGCGAGGCAGAGGAAGAAAACGAAGACGGAGACGCAGAGGAAGAAAACGAAGACGGAGAATGAAGAAGAAGAGGAAAGAGTGCGAGAGTTTAGGTGTTAATTTAGGTTTAATTCAAGGGTATTTTGGTATTTTAATTTTTTAACTGAGCATGATTCATTCAGATGAAAGAATTTAGAGCAGCCAAATGAGTTCTAAATTTTATTCACAATTTTTAACATTCATTCAGATGAATCATCTGAATGATTATGATTTTAAGCACTAAACAAACATCAGTTGTCATCTTCATTCAGATGATCCATTTGAAAGAGGTCATGATTTGTTTTTACATACTAATGGAGCAGGGAAAAGCTACCTTGGAGGTACCTGACACTAAATTTACTCTTTTTATTGTCTACTATCATCAGTTAGTGCTGACTTGAGTTGGTTGGAATGTGTGGGAAATAGGATCTGGATCTGAGGTGTGAGGAACTGATAAAGGACGAGTTTGGTGAGAGGTGTAACTTTGATGTGGACGATGCAGTCCAGAAGCTAGAGAAGTTGGGGATCGTTGCCCGGGACACCATTGGAAGGTACTACTGCATGGGGCTTAAGCGTGCCAATGAGATCATAGGGACTACCACGGAGGAGCTTGTCCTTAAGGCCAAACAGGGCGTCACCCCTTCTTGAATTTACCTTCTCTTCTTGTCGACATTTGCTCTCTTCACATTTCACCATAATTCTAAGTTACCATCTGCGGTCAGTTAAACTCAAGTGCGACAAATCAATTCTCTAAAAGAGTGTCCGGTATGATGATGTGAACTAATACAACATCCAATATTGAACAACTACTTAAGGCAGGCAATTATATGAACAATTTTTAAGGACGACCACAAAATGTCTCTATTCCCAGCTATAGTCTATAGATAGCTCAACGTCTATGTATAAATATATCGCCATTGTCCTGCTGTCCTCTCCCATTAGCTCAGGCTACTGTAAGAACCAAAAATAAACGGATAGACAATGAAGTCAAATATCCTAAATAACCAATAACAAATAGATAAGACTGTATTGACTCCCAAACAACAGCAACCTACCTCATGGTTTGACTGCTAACGCACAAGACCTACAGTCTAATTAAGTCAATAAGCATCGATTTCAGCAGATTTCAACAAAGGCATATGAAATTGGACTCCAGCAAATATCAAGTCGATAAGCACTGACCTTGTAATCTTGATTGACTTTTGACTAGGGATGGCGGTAATTTGTTCTCTCTACAGATTCCCAAGTCTGCCCGGCCTAAAAGTTAGGCAGTGACCAACTAACAACAAGCATTGGAAAAACTGACTCAAGAAGTTGGAGCTTACACTTGTGGAAGATGGATCTCTTGAAGGAGCAACGATCTAGCTTCGTTAACGTTGGTGAACCAAAGGCAGATATGATCCTCAAGATCCTTGAGTTGATTGGTGAGGTTAAGGTGGCTCTTGCGAAGCTGTTTCACAATCTCCTGAATTGAATACACGTCCCTCCCCTTCTCCACTCCAAGCCGAATGAAATGCTTGTCGAATTCGATCGCCGTCTGCAGACGGGAGACAAGACGGTCAATGGTGTCGAGATCTTTGTTGAGCACAAATGTCCCCCTTGCAGCAACATTGAGCTGAGAAATGTTAGTTAACTCCTTCTTCTTGAAACTGTGAGGGAAGTAAGGACTGCACAAGGGACCTGCAACAACAAAGGCGGGAAGTGCATGAGAGGCAGGCAAGAACAGCAGCAGAAGCAGCAACAGCAACAAGGCATAAGACAGAACCAGCTGTGGCATGGTGGAGGAGGCGGACCCGTGACCTAGACTTACGGAGACGGCTGTCCAGCTTGTATTTCAGCTGGGAGAAGCATAATTGAGTCTCTCGAAAGGTGTCAGTTTCAGGAGACGAGAAAGGGTTTTCAAAGGTGTCGAGCTTAAGGAAAACGTCGAATGCTAAGTTACAGAGGGACTCGTCAATGACGTGGGAATCACCGGGAAGGATGTGGAAGAAATCAAAGAGGGGTGTGTAGAGGAGGCGAGCGCTGTGGACGCTTTGGTAAAGATTTAAGCAAAGGCGGGTGGCGTCTTCACTGTGTTGGAAGTAAGTGGAGACGAGATGGGTGAGTGTAGTTGGCTTGGCGTGGCTCAGAGCTTCTTGAACGCATTCCTTGTTTGGTTGGAGCACTTGAGAGAGAAGCAGCTCGATGTTGGCCGGTTGGATGTGCAGTTGATGTTGGGTGGGGTCAACCACGTGAACCCGTGAACGTATCTCGTGGTAGGAGTCGGTTTGGAAAGCGTAAGCCAACTCGCGGCTGAGGTTAAAGGTGGGCGACGGAATGGAAGCGTTTCTGGAAGAGGAGGCCACGCCTTCTGTACAAGACCAACTCATTAAGGCATTTCAACAAACACGTGGTGTGCAGGTTCCGGGTGAAAAAGAGGCATACCTATGAAGGAATGGGGAAGAGGGTCGTCGCCGATAGACACCTCCGGAGAGCCTGGGTTGAAGGAGAGACAGTGCAGCATCTAGAAGATTGATTCATGAGTTGGCAAGTGAGCAAAGCCTTGGCCTTTGATCAGTGGTTTCATACTGTTAAACTAAATCTGAAATATTCATCCCATATGGTATTTTTACAGCATCAGACAAAATTAAATAAACAAGAGGTGGACGACGGATTGGAAGCGTTAACTAAATCGTATTGTAGAATCTATTAACAAACATCACGTTGATAATTTTGATATCAAACAAAAGTTTTGTCATTAATTCCATAGCCAAATGGGCTAATTTTGTAAAGAAGGCATACGAAAGCCCGCATATACGATTTGCATATATGGGCCTTTTATATATAATCTATTTTATGGTAGCAAGACGTATTATGGGCTTCTGCTGGAGCCCATGGCTTGAACTGTTAAAAAATCATTATCGTATGGGCTATGGGCTACACGACTCAATGTACTATATCTTTTGTTTTAGGTGGGTCCAACCCAAGCACGGAAAGAACGTGACAAATTTTGTCTTTTCTCTCCGACTGTCAGTTTCACTTGTTGATTAGAATCGGAGGCAGAGATATAGGTAGATTCTTTCTAAATGTAAAATGGTGGAGAGAGAATGGTTATTAAGGTTCCCGCGTTGGGTATTAGTTAATTAAGAAATTACTATTAGATAAGATAAGATAAATAAAGACAAACGTGGTGCTCCTCCTCAGCTCTGCTAAGTGGTAAGTAATTAGATTCATTATTTAGAGATAAACAGCAGTTTCTTGGGAGGCGTTGTTTTTAAGGTGTAGGAAGAGGGGATTTGTTGTTTCGACGACGGCGATGGCGGCCAAAACTGGAGTCTTTCCGGGCCCTCGGAATCCTTCTCATGTTAGTTCCCTTGTCCCCACTTGAACTGTTCATAGTGTTAAATTTGCCTCTTACCTCGATGTCACACTAGATGATGTCGTCGTGTTTCCTGAAATTAGCCGATCGAACATAAGTCTTTCTCTTGTTCTGCTTGACTTGTGCTTTCTTTCTTCTTGTTGTTTTTGTTTTTTTTTTTTAAATATAAAAGTAGATGCTAGCTTTTCTTATGCTTGTCACTGCTTACGGTATATAAAACCAGCCCAGCTGGGGCTCTTCCTCTGCATCCATCGTTTCACTGAATTGTTAATATCCGTTCCTTCAGCTTTCGTTGGTCAATCTCTCGAGGAACTTGATTTTGGCCTACCAGAGCTTTGGTGTAGTCTACGGTGACCTCAGTATATCTCCTCTCTATGTGTATCCGAGCACATTTATCGGAAAGTTGCACAAGCATCAGACCGAGGAAGCCATTTTTGGTGCATTCTCTTTGATTTTCTGGACCCTCACCCTCATCCCCCTTCTCAAGTACGTTCTTGTATTACTGAGTGCCGATGACAATGGAGAAGGTGCTCTAGGAAACAAGAATCTGCTGTTTTCAACTTATATCTTTCGTCTTATAACCAACTATTCAAGAGCCTCGAGATGATATGATTTTTTTCCAGGTGGAACATTTGCTCTCTATTCACTGCTTTGTAGGCATGCAAAGCTTAGCTTACTTCCTAACCAGCAAGCTGCTGACGAGGAGCTCTCAGCTTACAAGGTTGGTCCGTCCACGGATACTGGAACTTCATCTCCCTTTAAAAGAATCCTTGAAAAGCACAAACGGTTGAAAACCGTGTTACTGGTTGTTGTACTTTTTGGAGCTGCTATGGTCATAGGAGACGGGGTTCTGACTCCAGCAATATCAGGTAAAGTATTCCTACCTCCTACGTTTTATATTCAGACTTGGAATTGTTCACTGTCATCGTCTGTTTCTTGTAGTTGAACCGTGAGTATTCTTCTTTTCCATTCATCAGTATGTCTTTTTGTCATATCTGACTGAGACTATAAATCACTCCTGCTTTCTTGCAGTTCTGTCGTCCATGTCAGGTTTGCAAGCTACAGAGAAGAAATTGACCGATGGTATCTATCGCTTGTTGCTTCCGCCATTGCTTGTATCAAAATTTGATTGTTTTTTAATTACATCTTGTGGACTTTCTTTTGTTTTAAGTGTTTTGTTTCGGAGGAATGTCTGATGGTATTCTCTTAAACCACTGCAGGCGAACTCCTGGTGCTTACCTGTGTCATATTGGTCGGATTGTTTGCTTTGCAACACTGTGGTACTCACAGGGTGGCTTTTATGTTTGCACCAATTGTGATCATCTGGCTTATTTCATTACTTTTCATCGGTTTATACAACATCATACACTGGAATCCAAAGATAATACAAGCAATTTCCCCCCTTTATATCATCAAATTTTTCAGAGTGACTGGTCATGATGGATGGATTTCTCTTGGAGGGGTTCTTCTATCTGTAACAGGTAGTTCTGGGTCTGGATCAAAGACATAAACACAAAACCATTTCTTTTCTGTTTGTTTTTAATCTTGTATTTTAACCTTGGAGTGAACGGTCTTATCAGCTGATTCGCTAAAGTAATTATCACTATCTCATCAGGTACGGAAGCTATGTTTGCAGATCTTGGCCATTTCACCTCGGATTCAATCAGAGTAAGTAGAGGTTTCATGTCTAGCGGTCTACATCAGTTCTTTTATCCATGATTTCTCTACATCATATGTCCGTGCTGGTACCGCAGCTTTGTTCATTACATTCTACTTCTTTTTGTTCTGTGCAGCTTGCTTTCGCCTTTGTTGTGTACCCCTGTCTGGTGGTACAATACATGGGCCAGGCAGCTTTCTTGTCAAAGAACCTCGGGTCTATTCCCAACAGTTTTTACAACTCAATCCCAGGTTTGTATACTCTGACACCAGTCTTTAAAATTCACTTGTTTCCTTGAGATAATGACGATCTTATATGATTCTGGTTCTTTGTGCAGATCCTGTTTTCTGGCCTGTCTTTGTCATTGCCACACTTGCAGCCATTGTTGGCAGTCAGGCTGTGATAACTGCTACATTCTCAATAATCAAACAATGCCATGCTCTTGGGTGCTTCCCACGCGTCAAAGTAGTCCATACTTCGAAACATATATGTGGACAGATCTATATCCCGGAGATCAACTGGATCCTGATGATCCTTACTCTTGCAATAGCTATAGGCTTTCGAGACACAACTTTGATTGGAAATGCATACGGTAAATTTTCTATCATAGGAATATAATTTTCCTTCTTTAGGATCTGATTGCGTGATGGTTTTTTTCTCATTACTCACAGGACTCGCCTGCATGATAGTAATGTTCGTCACAACGTTTCTCATGGCTCTTGTCATAGTCGTGGTTTGGCAGAAGAGTTATTTTCTGGCGGCTTTGTTCCTTGGAACTCTATGGGTAATTGAAGGTGTCTACCTCTCAGCAGCGCTCATGAAAGTTCCCCAGGGTGGTTGGGTGCCTTTGGTGCTCGCGTTCATATTTATGATTGTGATGTATGTGTGGCACTATGGTACCCGCAGGAAATACAGCTTTGATCTTCATAACAAAGTTTCACTGAAGTGGTTGCTGGGATTAGGACCTAGTCTTGGTATTGTCCGTGTCCCTGGAATAGGGCTCGTATACTCAGAACTTGCAACTGGAGTTCCTGCAATTTTCTCTCACTTTGTCACCAATCTCCCGGCATTCCATAAAGTTGTGGTGTTTGTTTGTGTGAAATCAGTTCCAGTGCCTCATGTTTCCCCTGAAGAACGCTTCCTCATTGGTCGTGTTTGCCCAAAGCCTTATCGGATGTACAGGTGCATAGTGAGGTATGGGTACAAGGACATTCAACGGGAGGATGGGGACTTTGAGAATCAGTTGGTACAGAGCATAGCAGAGTTCATCCAGATGGAAGCAGGGGACCTCCAATCCTCGGCTTCTGAGTCTCAATCTTATGATGGGAGAATGGCTGTTTTAAGTAGCCAGAAGAGTCTCTCCAACTCAATCCTGACGGCTTCAGAGGTAGAGGAGTTTGATTTTGCTGACCCCACAATACAAAGCAGTAAATCCATGACTCTGCAGAGTTTGCGCTCAGTGTACGAGGATGAGTATCCGCAAGGGCAAGTGAGGAGGAGGCATGTGAGGTTCCGGTTAACGCCGCCAAATGGTGGGATGGAGTCCTCTGTGAGGGAAGAGCTAATGGATCTGATACGGGCGAAAGAGGCCGGTGTCGCATATATAATGGGTCACTCCTATGTGAAATCGAGGAAATCATCGTCGTGGTTGAAGAAGCTGACAATTGATATCGGCTACTCATTTCTAAGGAAGAACTGCAGAGGGCCAGCAGTAGCACTCAACATTCCTCACATCAGCCTCATTGAAGTTGGCATGATTTACTATGTTTAAGCCATAAAAACTCGTATCTGTAGCATTATTTATATATATAGGAGTAATTCACCATGTTGTATGCTTATGTCATCAATGTTTCACACCGGACGGGTGAAAGCATGTCATAACTGTCTCCAAAACAAGTGCATCAGAAAACCTTGAAGATTGTATATTCTTCTTGTTGGAATGTCATCTTTGGAACATATATATATATATAGGGATATATAATTTATAGAATTCAGAAAGAAATTTGTATCACCAAGCCAATCCGGAAATGTGTGCTTACGCATCCCTCTACCCCTCTCTCTTTCATTATCCCTTGGCATTCTAAACCTCTGGGGTTCTTATTAAAGATGACATCTTTGCTCCCAAATCCCGACCTGATTACTACACCCCTCCTCTTCAAGCTCTGCTCCTTTCCTCCGCCACGGAGGCTCTTCTCCTTCTCTAAGATCACTCGAAACTCCTCATCTCTTCCGCTGGTCACTGTTTCCTCTCTCTCCGCTACTGCCGCAAAACCTACCAGATGGAGAGAGAAGCCGGAGTTAGCAGAAAGCGACTCAATTTCCCTCCTCAACGAGAGGATTCGGCGTGACCTCGGCAAGAGAGAGACCGCTAGGCCGGCCATGGACTCTGAGGAGGCCGACAAGTACATTCAGATGGTCAAGGAACAACAAGAGAGGGGTCTGCAGAAGCTCAAAGGAGTTAGGCAAGGTACAGAGGCTGTTTCCGGTGGTTTTAGCTACAAGGTTGACCCTTACAGTCTCCTCTCCGGTGATTATGTGGTGCACAAGAAAGTAGGGATTGGGCGTTTTGTTGGGATTAAGTTTGATGTCCCCAAGGATTCTTCGGAGCCCGTTGAATATGTCTTTATTGAGTATGCAGACGGCATGGCCAAGCTTCCCCTCAAACAGGCCTCGCGTTTGCTCTACCGTTACAATCTGTACGTCTTCTTTTCAATTCCCAGTTCCTGTCTTTTTGTCTCTTGTGCCATGTTGATGTCATATTATATTCTGTTCCAGTCCTAATGAGACCAAGCGGCCACGGACTTTGAGTCGGCTGAGTGACACTAGTGTTTGGGAAAGAAGAAAGACCAAAGGAAAAGTGGCAATTCAGAAAATGGTGGTTGACTTGATGGAGCTCTATCTTCATAGGCTTAGACAGAAGAGATATCCGTATCCAAAAAACCCCATCATGACTGATTTTGCCGCTCAATTTCCTTATAACGCTACTCCTGACCAGAAGCAGGTGTTGCTGCTATCTCTTAGTCTTGGTTATCATCATTCATATTCCTTACTCAAGCTGAGTTCCTCTTGCAGGCTTTCCTTGATGTTGACAAGGATTTGACAGAGAGAGAAACACCTATGGACCGATTGATCTGTGGAGACGTTGGGTTTGGTAAAACAGAGGTTGCTCTACGGGCCATCTTCTGTGTGGTCTCAGCTGGAAAACAAGCTATGGTTTTAGCACCGACAATTGTATTGGCGAAGCAACATTACGATGTAATCTCTGAGCGGTTTTCCTTGTATCCTCAAGTCAAAGTCGGCCTTTTAAGTCGGTTTCAGGTATTGAGATCACTGTTTCTCATGTATAACTTCTTCTACCAATTTGCCGAGATGCAAACCGGTAAATGCTATACAGTTCAATGCACAACACTCAAATGTGTTTTAGTGGTCGTGGGTTTACAACTTACATAGAAACCGTCTGCTGTCTGCTGAGTGTAAGTTGTTCATGATTTTACCTGGAATTGACCACAGTCACACCTTCTACATCGTGCAGACCAAAGCAGAGAAGGAGGAGTATCTGGAAATGATAAAAAATGGACATCTCAATATCATTGTGGGTACTCACTCACTTCTCGGAAGCCGGGTTGTGTACAGTAATCTAGGCCTCCTTGTGGTCGATGAGGAACAGGTTTTGCTCTAATTCGTTGAAAACAGTTGTTTATGCCATGGTCTCTGAATGATTTTTGGATTTGCTGATGGGAATCTCTCTTTTGCTTTACAGAGATTTGGGGTCAAGCAGAAAGAAAAGATTGCATCTTTCAAGACATCAGTGGATGTGCTTACCCTATCCGCAACACCCATACCAAGGACACTCTACTTGGCTTTGACTGGATTCCGGGATGCCAGGTTGCGACAGCATGTGTTTCAGTTTATATACTCACTGATCAATTTAATGAGACTAACGAGCCTTTGTTTCCCCCTTGTTTTAGTTTAATCTCCACACCGCCTCCCGAGAGGATTCCAATAAAAACCCATCTTTCATCATTCCGTAAGGAAAAGGTGATAGAAGCAATAAAAAATGAGCTGGATCGTGGTGGCCAAATGTTCTATGTCCTGCCTCGGATTAAAGGTAAAATGCATTATAAGCTTCGTCTTTCTCTATGCTATCTCTTAATATGACTATCTTTTTTTTTTTTTTTTCTCATTGCCAGCGTTTACATTTTTTTCATTATCGATTTACCACTTTATTCTTCCTTATCAGGACTAGAGGAAGTGATGGATTTTCTTGAAGAAGCATTTCCAGATATTGACATTGCTATGGCACATGGAAAGGTATGTTGTGGCCTTTCTTAGCAGTACTAGACATTTGGATGCTCATTCATAAGATATAGTACATTTCATGGAATCCTACTAAGCAATGCTGTTGCCCAATCGTTGAATATCCTGTTACATTGATGGATTTACAGCAATACTCGAAACAACTAGAGGAAACCATGGAGAGATTTGCGCAAGGAAAGATCAAAATTCTCATATGCACTAATATTGTTGAAAGCGGACTTGATATTCAGAATGCAAATACCATAATCATTCAGGATGTTCAACAATTTGGGCTCGCGCAGTTGTACCAGGTGCCAAGTTAATTGTTTACTTTATTTTTGCGTCATTACTATTGTAGTTAGCCCTTGCAAAGATAGGTGAGTAGCTTCTTAGATATATACCTCTTGTTTCTGTCAACAGTTGCGTGGAAGGGTTGGCCGGGCTGATAAAGAAGCTCATGCCTACCTATTTTATCCCGATAAATCGCTGCTGTCTGATCAAGCACTGGTATTTGGCGTGCTTTTATCATTCTATTTCCTTAGCAAACTCTGGCATAAAAGTATAAGCTAACTATGCAGGAAAGGCTTAGTGCTCTTGAAGAGTGCCGTGAACTTGGACAAGGTTTCCAACTTGCGGAGAAGGATATGGGTATAAGAGGTTTCGGGACAATCTTTGGTGAACAGCAGACAGGGGATGTTGGAAACGTCGGCATCGATCTCTTCTTTGAAATGCTTTTTGAGAGTCTGTCCAAGGTATTTATGATTAAAGTTTCCTTGTACATTCTCTCTGATTGTATGCACTGACGAGTCTTTTGTTTTTTCTTTTTAAAATTGGGCTTGGTTATTGACTTGTCTGTCAATCTATTTGGTTGTTTCTATAGGTGGAGGAACTCCGTATTTTTTCAGTTCCATACAACCTGGTGAAGGTATTTTCCATTTTCAACTTGTAAGAGAGGTGTTGCTCTAGAATTAAAATATGACACAGGATCAGACTGTTTTCAAGTGTACGTACTGTGAAGGCTAGATATGATAGTTATTAGTTCTGTTGCTTGTGTAGGAGTAACTGGAGAACATCAAATTTCAATGCAGTATAATGCCTTGAACTGTTGCAATTAACGCGGTTCTAATTCCTCTTTCTGCTATGTATCCCAGATTGACATAAATATAAATCCTCGACTTCCCTCGGAGTATGTAAATTACTTGGAAAATCCGATGGAGATCATCAATGAAGCTGAAAAAGCAGCTGAGAAAGATATGTGGAGTCTAATGCAATTCACAGAGAACCTACGCCAATATGGGAAAGAACCTTACTCCATGGAGATTATTTTAAAGAAGCTGTATGTGAGACGCATGGCGGCTGATCTTGGAGTAAACAGAATTTTTGCATCAGGCAAGATGGTTGTCATGAAAACAAATATGAGTAAGAAGGTGTTCAAGCTGATAACAGATTCCATGACTTGTGACGTTTACAGAAGCTCCTTGATATACGATGGAGATCAAATAATGGTACTTTTATGAGTAAATTAGTAGTGTTTGCATAATCTATTTCATGCCATGTTTAAGATGTACTTAAAGGGCTTTACATGATATGTGCAGGCGGAACTTCTGCTGGAGCTACCAAGAGAACAGTTACTAAACTGGATGTTCCAGTGCTTGTCAGAACTTTATGCATCACTTCCTGCTCTTATCAAATATTAGTGCCCCCTTCACAGTTTCTCTTGCATGTAGGGTGTGTTAGAAGAAGAGGGACTCCTCAGTACTTGTGTTGCTATGGAGTTTTCTTCATAGAAGAGAACAGAGATGAATATTATTGCATAAATATCTATATCTACAAGAGCAGCATTTTAGTCAGGTACGTACGTCTCAATCTGATTACAACAACTTTCAAGTTTCAACAACGGTATCCTTTCCTAAACCTTCCTATCTTCTCCTGTTCTCAGCAGTTACTCACTCGCAAATCTTATTGACGAGGTTGTCTATGCGTCCTCTGTAACACGTTTCAGATTCTCTACAAGCTACTTCGCTCTGATGTTGAAAACAGGAGGCATGACTATGGCCCTAGTTCACGTTGAGATCATCAACCAATTAAGAGTTGGTAAAGTTTTGGAAATATATGTATATTGTGGAAATATATGTATGCAACCAACTGAATTTTATTAATAGAGAGGTAAGTAACTCCACTCGAAAGATTTCAGACTTGGCTGCAGCATATCATCTAAATAGCCATTACAGGGTAATAGAGCTATATCCTCATTAAGAGAGTAAAACCCAACTGAAAAGAAGCTGGAAAATCCGATTAAAACTGGTTAAATTGACTAAATCATAATAATACTGTAATTTGGTTTGTGGGTGAACATAATCGTTAATGGCCCATTAAAAAGCCCATTTAGGTGTCCGATACTCCCAAATATATTCCCCGGCCCAATCTTCTGGTTCTTCTTCTTCTTCTCGCGCTCCTTTGCGATCGATCAATCCACCTTACGATCGGAAAATCCTTGTTTGCAAATCTATTGGTTATATTTCTCTTCTTGATGATTTGATTCTGTATTCTTTCAATTGATGTGTTGTAGTTGGGAAACTCTGGTTCCATGTGTTAGTTTTTTTTTCTTCTTTATGCTGATTTATTATTATGTTCGTGTTTACAGAAATAGGTTTCTGAATAAACAATCATATGATTATGAACCCGCAACTGGTTAGTCTCCTTGTCTGACACGAGATCCATCCTCTGTTTGATACGGTTTTTATCGAGTTCACTTACTCATCCGCCATTATTTCTATTCTCGTAGTTGTAGATGGTGTCAAACAAAAGTCTATAGATCAAAGAGCATCTCTTCCCGGGGAGCCTAAATGTGTTATCTGTGGTCGTTATGGTGAGTACATTTGTGACGAGACCAATGATGACGTCTGCAGCCTCGAGTGTAAGCAAACACTCTTGACAAGGCCTCACAACAACACTAGAGTTTTTCCTGCCACAGATGAATGCTTCTATGTTAGAGACCCAGGATCTTCTTTCACCGATGCTCAACTGCTTAGAAGCAAGCTCGAGATTCATGTCCAAGGATCAGCAGTCCCTCCACCTCTCTTGACATTCAGTTCATGTGGGCTTCCTCCTTAGCTTCTTCTCAACTTACAAACTGCTGGCTATGACTTTCCCACTCCTATCCAGATGCAAGCAATTCCAGCTGCTCTAAGCGGCAAAAAGTCTGCTTCGCTTCAGCCCACACAGGCTCCGGAAGACAGCTTCTTTTCTTGTTCCTATTGTTTCACGTTGTACAACATATCGCTCTGAGCATCCCTCAGACCAGAGGAGCCCCTTGGCACTTCGTATTGGCTCCAACTAGAGAGCTTTGCATCCAAGTTGAAAATCAGGCAAAGATGCTCGGAAAGGGACTGCCATTTAAGACTGCACTCGTTGTAGGTGGTGATCCCATGTCTGGACAATCTACCGCATTCAGCAAGGTGTGGAATTGATCATTGGTACCCCAGGCCGGCTTGTGGACCTTCTAGCAAAGCACCCCATTGAACTAGATAACGTTATGACGTTTGTACTGGATGAGGTTGACTATATGCTTCAGAGAGGCTTTAGGGATCAGGTGATGCAAATATTTTGTGCCTTATCGCAGCCGCAGGTCTTGCTGTTCTCTGCGACAGTCTCAAAAGAGGTGGAGAAGGTGGGAGGGTCTCTTGCGAAAGAAATAATTTTGGTATCCATAGGTAAACCCAGCAGACCTAACAAGGCTGTCAACCAATTGGCTATCTGGGTTGATGCAAAGCAAAAGAAACAGAAGCTCTTTGAGATTCTGACAAGTCAAAACCATTTCAAGCCCCCAGCTGTTGTTTATGTGAGTTCGAGAGTTGGAGCAGATCTCTTGGCTAATGCTATATCTGTGGTAACGGGGATAAAAGCTATATCGATCCATGGGGAGAAGCCAATGAAGGAGAGGAGAGATGTAATGGGGTCGTTTTTGGGTGGAGAGGTGCCTGTTCTTGTGTCAACTGGAGTTCTAGGCCGAGGAGTTGACCTCTTGGTGGTAAGGCAGCTAATAGTTTTTGACATGCCTAATACCATCAAGGAGTACATACATGTAATTGGCAGGGCCTCTAGGATGGGAGAGCAGGGCTCTGCCATTGTGTTTGTGAATGAGGACGACAGGAATCTATTCCCTGATTTGGTTGCAGCTTTAAAAAGTTGGTTGGCGGGGTTTCTTCACCTTCTTACGACAGTCGAGCAAAACCGCGTTTTTTTTTGTCGTACCAATAAGTCAATCTCCCTTCTTTCTATTGGCCACTTTTTAATCCGAGAATTAATAACTCATAACGTTCAACAACCCATAAGTCAAAATGATTTCTTTCCAAAGTAAACCTTTTTTTTCCTTGTACATTATGTTCGTTAATGCACTTGTTCTTAATATCTCAAGTCTTCCTTTTTTACTTTAGTTTACAACAACATTCAGATCCAGGTCATACATTTCAGTACCCAACCTTCCTCTTCTTGTTGTGCGTTTCCCTGGATGTCAAACTGATAAGTTCCTTAGGTATGACTGCTCCACAACTTTTTAAAGCTGCAACCAAATCAGGGAATAGATTCCTGTCGTCCTCATTCACAAACACAATGGCAGAGCCCTGCTCTCCCATCCTAGAGGCCCTGCCAATTACATGTATGTACTCCTTGATGGTATTAGGCATGTCAAAAACTATTAGCTGCCTTACCACCAAGAGGTCAACTCCTCGGCCTAGAACTCCAGTTGACACAAGAACAGGCACCTCTCCACCCAAAAACGACCCCATTACATCTCTCCTCTCCTTCATTGGCTTCTCCCCATGGATCGATATAGCTTTTATCCCCGTTACCACAGATATAGCATTAGCCAAGAGATCTGCTCCAACTCTCGAACTCACATAAACAACAGCTGGGGGCTTGAAATGGTTTTGACTTGTCAGAATCTCAAAGAGCTTCTGTTTCTTTTGCTTTGCATCAACCCAGATAGCCAATTGGTTGACAGCCTTGTTAGGTCTGCTGGGTTTACCTATGGATACCAAAATTATTTCTTTCGCAAGAGACCCTCCCACCTTCTCCACCTCTTTTGAGACTGTCGCAGAGAACAGCAAGACCTGCGGCTGCGATAAGGCACAAAATATTTGCATCACCTGATCCCTAAAGCCTCTCTGAAGCATATAGTCAACCTCATCCAGTACAAACGTCATAACGTTATCTAGTTCAATGGGGTGCTTTGCTAGAAGGTCCACAAGCCGGCCTGGGGTACCAATGATCAATTCCACACCTTGCTGAATGCGGTAGATTGTCCAGACATGGGATCACCACCTACAACGAGTGCAGTCTTAAATGGCAGTCCCTTTCCGAGCATCTTTGCCTGATTTTCAACTTGGATGCAAAGCTCTCTAGTTGGAGCCAATACGAGTGCCAAGGGGCTCCTCTGGTCTGAGGGATGCTCAGAGCGATATGTTGTACAACGTGAAACAATAGGAACAAGAAAAGAAGCTGTCTTCCCGGAGCCTGTGTGGGCTGAAGCGAGCAGACTTTTGCCGCTTAGAGCAGCTGGAATTGCTTGCATCTGGATAGGAGTGGGAAAGTCATAGCCAGCAGTTTGTAAGTTGAGAAGAAGCTAAGGAGGAAGCCCACATGAACTGAATGTCAAGAGAGGTGGAGGGACTGCTGATCCTTGGACATGAATCTCGAGCTTGCTTCTAAGCAGTTGAGCATCGGTGAAAGAAGATCCTGGGTCTCTAACATAGAAGCATTCATCTGTGGCAGGAAAAACTCTAGTGTTGTTGTGAGGCCTTGTCAAGAGTGTTTGCTTACACTCGAGGCTGCAGACGTCATCATTGGTCTCGTCACAAATGTACTCACCATAACGACCACAGATAACACATTTAGGCTCCCCGGGAAGAGATGCTCTTTGATCTATAGACTTTTGTTTGACACCATCTACAACTACGAGAATAGAAATAATGGCGGATGAGTAAGTGAACTCGATAAAAAACCGTATCAAACAGAGGATGGATCTCGTGTCAGACAAGGAGACTAACCAGTTGCGGGTTCATAATCATATGATTGTTTATTCAGAAACCTATTTCTGTAAACACGAACATAATAATAAATCAGCATAAAGAAGAAAAAAAAACTAACACATGGAACCAGAGTTTCCCAACTACAACACATCAATTGAAAGAATACAGAATCAAATCATCAAGAAGAGAAATATAACCAATAGATTTGCAAACAAGGATTTTCCGATCGTAAGGTGGATTGATCGATCGCAAAGGAGCGCGAGAAGAAGAAGAAGAACCAGAAGATTGGGCCGGGGAATATATTTGGGAGTATCGGACACCTAAATGGGCTTTTTAATGGGCCATTAACGATTATGTTCACCCACAAACCAAATTACAGTATTATTATGATTTAGTCAATTTAACCAGTTTTAATCGGATTTTCCAGCTTCTTTTCAGTTGGGTTTTACTCTCTTAATGAGGATATAGCTCTATTACCCTGTAATGGCTATTTAGATGATATGCTGCAGCCAAGTCTGAAATCTTTCGAGTGGAGTTACTTACCTCTCTATTAATAAAATTCAGTTGGTTGCATACATATATTTCCACAATATACATATATTTCCAAAACTTTACCAACTCTTAATTGGTTGATGATCTCAACGTGAACTAGGGCCATAGTCATGCCTCCTGTTTTCAACATCAGAGCGAAGTAGCTTGTAGAGAATCTGAAACGTGTTACAGAGGACGCATAGACAACCTCGTCAATAAGATTTATGAGTGAGTAACTGCTGAGAACAGGAGAAGATAGGAAGGTTTAGGAAAGGATACCGTTGTTGAAACTTGAAAGTTGTTGTAATCAGATTGAGACGTACGTACCTGACTAAAATGCTGCTCTTGTAGATATAGATATTTATGCAATAATATTCATCTCTGTTCTCTTCTATGAAGAAAACTCCATAGCAACACAAGTACTGAGGAGTCCCTCTTCTTCTAACACACCCTACATGCAAGAGAAACTGTGAAGGGGGCACTAATATTTGATAAGAGCAGGAAGTGATGCATAAAGTTCTGACAAGCACTGGAACATCCAGTTTAGTAACTGTTCTCTTGGTAGCTCCAGCAGAAGTTCCGCCTGCACATATCATGTAAAGCCCTTTAAGTACATCTTAAACATGGCATGAAATAGATTATGCAAACACTACTAATTTACTCATAAAAGTACCATTATTTGATCTCCATCGTATATCAAGGAGCTTCTGTAAACGTCACAAGTCATGGAATCTGTTATCAGCTTGAACACCTTCTTACTCATATTTGTTTTCATGACAACCATCTTGCCTGATGCAAAAATTCTGTTTACTCCAAGATCAGCCGCCATGCGTCTCACATACAGCTTCTTTAAAATAATCTCCATGGAGTAAGGTTCTTTCCCATATTGGCGACGTAGGTTCTCTGTGAATTGCATTAGACTCCACATATCTTTCTCAGCTGCTTTTTCAGCTTCATTGATGATCTCCATCGGATTTTCCAAGTAATTTACATACTCCGAGGGAAGTCGAGGATTTATATTTATGTCAATCTGGGATACATAGCAGAAAGAGGAATTAGAACCGCGTTAATTGCAACAGTTCAAGGCATTATACTGCATTGAAATTTGATGTTCTCCAGTTACTCCTACACAAGCAACAGAACTAATAACTATCATATCTAGCCTTCACAGTACGTACACTTGAAAACAGTCTGATCCTGTGTCATATTTTAATTCTAGAGCAACACCTCTCTTACAAGTTGAAAATGGAAAATACCTTCACCAGGTTGTATGGAACTGAAAAAATACGGAGTTCCTCCACCTATAGAAACAACCAAATAGATTGACAGACAAGTCAATAACCAAGCCCAATTTTAAAAAGAAAAAACAAAAGACTCGTCAGTGCATACAATCAGAGAGAATGTACAAGGAAACTTTAATCATAAATACCTTGGACAGACTCTCAAAAAGCATTTCAAAGAAGAGATCGATGCCGACGTTTCCAACATCCCCTGTCTGCTGTTCACCAAAGATTGTCCCGAAACCTCTTATACCCATATCCTTCTCCGCAAGTTGGAAACCTTGTCCAAGTTCACGGCACTCTTCAAGAGCACTAAGCCTTTCCTGCATAGTTAGCTTATACTTTTATGCCAGAGTTTGCTAAGGAAATAGAATGATAAAAGCACGCCAAATACCAGTGCTTGATCAGACAGCAGCGATTTATCGGGATAAAATAGGTAGGCATGAGCTTCTTTATCAGCCCGGCCAACCCTTCCACGCAACTGTTGACAGAAACAAGAGGTATATATCTAAGAAGCTACTCACCTATCTTTGCAAGGGCTAACTACAATAGTAATGACGCAAAAATAAAGTAAACAATTAACTTGGCACCTGGTACAACTGCGCGAGCCCAAATTGTTGAACATCCTGAATGATTATGGTATTTGCATTCTGAATATCAAGTCCGCTTTCAACAATATTAGTGCATATGAGAATTTTGATCTTTCCTTGCGCAAATCTCTCCATGGTTTCCTCTAGTTGTTTCGAGTATTGCTGTAAATCCATCAATGTAACAGGATATTCAACGATTGGGCAACAGCATTGCTTAGTAGGATTCCATGAAATGTACTATATCTTATGAATGAGCATCCAAATGTCTAGTACTGCTAAGAAAGGCCACAACATACCTTTCCATGTGCCATAGCAATGTCAATATCTGGAAATGCTTCTTCAAGAAAATCCATCACTTCCTCTAGTCCTGATAAGGAAGAATAAAGTGGTAAATCGATAATGAAAAAATGTAAACGCTGGCAATGAGAAAAAAAAAAAAAAGATAGTCATATTAAGAGATAGCATAGAGAAAGACGAAGCTTATAATGCATTTTACCTTTAATCCGAGGCAGGACATAGAACATTTGGCCACCACGATCCAGCTCATTTTTTATTGCTTCTATCACCTTTTCCTTACGGAATGATGAAAGATGGGTTTTTATTGGAATCCTCTCGGAGGCGGTGTGGAGATTAAACTAAAACAAGGGGGGAAACAAAGGCTCGTTAGTCTCATTAAATTGATCAGTGAGTATATAAACTGAAACACATGCTGTCGCAACCTGGCATCCCGGAATCCAGTCAAAGCCAAGTAGAGTGTCCTTGGTATGGGTGTTGCGGATAGGGTAAGCACATCCACTGATGTCTTGAAAGATGCAATCTTTTCTTTCTGCTTGACCCCAAATCTCTGTAAAGCAAAAGAGAGATTCCCATCAGCAAATCCAAAAATCATTCAGAGACCATGGCATAAACAACTGTTTTCAACGAATTAGAGCAAAACCTGTTCCTCATCGACCACAAGGAGGCCTAGATTACTGTACACAACCCGGCTTCCGAGAAGTGAGTGAGTACCCACAATGATATTGAGATGTCCATTTTTTATCATTTCCAGATACTCCTCCTTCTCTGCTTTGGTCTGCACGATGTAGAAGGTGTGACTGTGGTCAATTCCAGGTAAAATCATGAACAACTTACACTCAGCAGACAGCAGACGGTTTCTATGTAAGTTGTAAACCCACGACCACTAAAACACATTTGAGTGTTGTGCATTGAACTGTATAGCATTTACCGGTTTGCATCTCGGCAAATTGGTAGAAGAAGTTATACATGAGAAACAGTGATCTCAATACCTGAAACCGACTTAAAAGGCCGACTTTGACTTGAGGATACAAGGAAAACCGCTCAGAGATTACATCGTAATGTTGCTTCGCCAATACAATTGTCGGTGCTAAAACCATAGCTTGTTTTCCAGCTGAGACCACACAGAAGATGGCCCGTAGAGCAACCTCTGTTTTACCAAACCCAACGTCTCCACAGATCAATCGGTCCATAGGTGTTTTCTCTCTGTCAAATCCTTGTCAACATCAAGGAAAGCCTGCAAGAGGAACTCAGCTTGAGTAAGGAATATGAATGATGATAACCAAGACTAAGAGATAGCAGCAACACCTGCTTCTGGTCAGGGAGTAGCGTTATAAGGAAATTGAGCGGCAAAATCAGTCATGATGGGGTTTTTGAATACGGATATCTCTTCTGTCTAAGCCTATGAAGATAGAGCTCCATCAAGTCAACCACCATTTTCTGAATTGCCACTTTTCCTTTGGTCTTTCTTCTTTCCCAAACACTAGTGTCACTCAGCCGACTCAAAGTCCGTGGCCGCTTGGTCTCATTAGGACTGGAACAGAATATAATATGACATCAACATGGCACAAGAGACAAAAAGACAGGAACTGGGAATTGAAAAGAAGACGTACAGATTGTAACGGTAGAGCAAACGCGAGGCCTGTTTGAGGGGAAGCTTGGCCATGCCGTCTGCATACTCAATAAAGACATATTCAACGGGCTCCGAAGAATCCTTGGGGACATCAAACTTAATCCCAACAAAACGCCCAATCCCTACTTTCTTGTGCACCACATAATCACCGGAGAGGAGACTGTAAGGGTCAACCTTGTAGCTAAAACCACCGGAAACAGCCTCTGTACCTTGCCTAACTCCTTTGAGCTTCTGCAGACCCTCTCTTGTTGTTCCTTGACCATCTGAATGTACTTGTCGGCCTCCTCAGAGTCCATGGCCGGCCTAGCGGTCTCTCTCTTGCCGAGGTCACGCCGAATCCTCTCGTTGAGGAGGGAAATTGAGTCGCTTTCTGCTAACTCCGGCTTCTCTCTCCATCTGGTAGGTTTTGCGGCAGTAGCGGAGAGAGAGGAAACAGTGACCAGCGGAAGAGATGAGGAGTTTCGAGTGATCTTAGAGAAGGAGAAGAGCCTCCGTGGCGGAGGAAAGGAGCAGAGCTTGA